>VWYI01010594.1:0-14628 GCA_013399455.1 Anthoscopus minutus
GGACCCTGGGCTCCCCCCGAAAGGGAACATACCCCTTCTCCACCATAGTACCTGAATTCCTCTAAAATACTGGGACTAAAAGTTGAGAGAATATATAAAGATAGGGGCTGTTCATTTGGTAGGAACACATATATAAACCCAAGCTTTAAGAGTGAAGTGTTATAAGGAAAAAAATAGGATACTATTATGAGGTGTTATAAATGGAAAAAAATTACCTTTTTCTTAATTTACGGGAAAAAGGTTCAAGTGAAACAAGTATTCCTGTGTACCCTTAACCTTTGTGGTCTCTTTTCACCTCGAAGATGATTAATTGCAGTTTTCTGTACTTGGACAGCTTGAGCTTTTAAGGTAGAAAATTTAAGCCACTGCAAAAAGTAGCTCCCAGCAGTACCTCTTTTTGCAAGACTATGAAATCTGTGCTTCAGCTTGTTTGGTGCCAGCTGCTTTTTTTTCCGTTCATTTTTTTCCTTTTGGACGATTTCAAGGTGTTAAGTTTCTTCACATATGTAATGTACAGGTCTTGGAATAACCTACTCAAAGACAACCTACTACCCTTTGCCATCCTGCTAATTTAAGTATGCTTTCTTCTTTTTCAAATGTGTTGAGATACTCAGCAGGAGATTCTTGCTTGTTGTGAGCTGAAATAGTTACACTAGACAGGGTAGATGAAGATAGAACATGATGAACATTCTGCTGCTACAATGTGAGATGTTACTCTTTTTCTGATCAGTGGTCATATAAATGTATGGATGACAGATACACATCCAATAGTTAGGCAATATAAGCACAATACGCCTTCTTGGTTGTCATTTTATATAGAATGTTTAATGGAAATTGCTGTGGAGGGGAAGACTAGGCCAGTTCAGAATAGTCTCTGAGATCTTGACAATAAATTTTAGGGGGTTGGAGATGCCAGAAATTTCTTGGAAGAAGCCATTGAAGAGAGATCAGTACTGTTCAGATGGTTCCACTGATAAGACCTCTACTTGTTTTTGAGTTATTGGATTAGTCAAAAGGAGAAAGAGACAATAACGCAATAGTCATACATGCATAAAAATAGTGTTTTTATGTAAGCATGGTAATAGTCATACAAAAAAAACATTGAATGATTGTTGGACCTCTGAGTGTTTCAGGGGCTTCACAGTTCTCTCCAGCTGCTCTGTATGCAAGTTAATGGAGGAGGCAAGTGGAACTTAAGGATGAATCACTGCAGTGCTATTTGGAAGAGTTGTTTTGTCTTGGCCATGTGATTATGGTGGACAAACGTGGATGAGGTCTTCAATCACTCTACCATGTGTTCTTAATATAAAAAATAAGGCACCTCAACCTACTTTCTTTGTCAAGTTAGTATAGCAAGAAATTGGCTATTACTGCAATTGTTGTTCTTGACTGGATTACCCTGCCAAGAAGCTGTCCAGACTTAGTTCAGGGTATTTTCCCCTAAATTGGCCACTTGGAGGCATACACTTTTCTTCCTTTTTTTTCCCCCCTTTTTTTTAAACTGTAATCCACTATATCTGAAATTAATCACAGTTGTATTTGAATTACCTTGGGTCCTTTGAAGGCCAGTGTTGCTTCTCATTTAAATCACAGAATCCGCAATGATTTCTTTTCCAGAAGAGCTTTTTCATTTGGAGTTCCCATAGTCATAGTATCCTCCTTCATATTTTAGTTTACTGTTCGATGAATCCTTTTCCTGAGAATAGTTCAGACAGTTTTAAGTCTGCTAATGCAAGGTGTAGACAAGACCTTCCAAAAATCATACTGCATTTTGTGTTTCTATTCAAGTTGCATGAACACCATTCTTTTATGGACATTTTGAAACTGTGAAGAGGGAGGGTATGGTTAGACATTCCATCTCCTGCTAGAGCTGTGTAGAGAGACAAGATCTCTTGATTTACTGAGTGTTGGAAGTGGAGATGAGCTGAAATAAAAGGGTGTCAAGGAAGTACAAGCAGTGACTGTATAATGATACTTCCCCAAATATTTTTCTAGTCTTCAGGAATAGTAGTTTGGGACATCTGGAGCCAGAAGAGATATCTTTTACCAGTAATTCTCCCCAACAACTCACTTATCCCACTAGCAATGAGTAGATTATAAATGAAGTTTTATAGAGGTGGAGTTGGAAGGAAGATGTGAATGCTTTGTAGGAATGGTTGAAATACTTCTCTACTGTTAGAAATTGAATTTAAATCAATATTTCTTAAAACAATGCCATGTACTTCAGGACTACATAAAAACTTATTCTGTAAGTTAGGAATTTATTTCTTCTTAATGGTTTTCTGCTATTACCAGTTGACTGTCAGGTGGCTTAACTTTCATTATGTTATAGATATTTAAAGGACAAGTGGCTATTTTATAGAGTAATTATAAGAAAGAATATAAAAGTATTAAATACAGTTTTAAAAGGGAGTGGCTGAGGGCTTACTTGTTGAAGGTTATGGTTCTGTTGCTTTCAGGAGAAAGACATCTTGTGTTTGCAAAGCAGGGCAGCCAGAGTGTTTGAAAGTATGAAATCAGCTTGCAAATTAAGATGAGAAGGGCTGGGCTGCTTTAGAGGATCATATTAATTACTAAAAGGTACGGAACATATATTAATTACTTAAACACATATTAATTTACCTATATTAATTACATATATTGATGAACATATATATTAATATACATATATTAATTACGAAAAGGTACAAAATTTGAGGGAAGGTGTGAATGTGTATGTGTGTATACCTATTAGTTTGTTTATGTATTTTTTTTATGTGTGTATAGGAAGAGAAGGACAAAGGGGCACAAATGAACTCTTTACATTTGATGCCAGTACTGTTAAAAGAACAAAAGGATGTAAAAAGACTGTGAATTAGTTCTAGATTTAGAAGGTAAGGTTTCTACTTTCTGGAGCAATGTGGCATTACTGTAACCGCTAATAGGATTAGTGGGGGGCAAGCAATCTAAATAGTTTAGATAGATCTTGATTACTTCATGATAAGATATATATGACACATTGCCTCTGGTAGTAAGGTTACTAGATTTCATAGTTTAAAAGATCCGTCTGAGTTCATTGAGGTGGACTTGGGCTTAAGGCCTTAGTGTGGCATTTTACCTTCTCATGGGTCCCCCATGGAAGGAGACCCAAGATAGATGGCCATAATCCTGCTCCTTGTTTTTTTCTGCTCTGATAGTATGTTCTAGATTGAGAAGTCATCTGGTGATGAAGTTTTCAAGAATTTGACATTGAAAGTCTTAAGTTACCAAGATAATGTGACAAACCTTGTCTTCTCCATATCATCTTATTGCTATTTCTTGCCTGAAAATTCCTCTTTTGTTTTTTTTTTTAATTGACACTGGCAATCATTGCCAAATTTTTCATGTCCTCATGTGCAGCTATAGTAGTTAGTAATGATCCACTGATACTCCTGACATGAAGTTAAGTGCTGTCACCAGTGAATTCTGTATCTGAATATGGGGATAAGTCACAGTTCCAAACAGTGGCACTGATGCTTTTCTTGTATAAGAAAGATTGTTTTGGAGAATAGTGATGATAGATGAAGTTTATTTTCTCTAAGGACTATTTATTATCTCTGAGAAATGTCTTTAGGCAGTTTCTGATAGAACTTATTTTTGAGCAGATTACTTGTTTCACTGTGGGTTCAGAGGTGCCTAAGTTGGTGCTCTCGGACCTGGTTGGGTCTAGCAGGTTTACTAACTTATTTAGTGGGGATTGTTCTCTAACAAATTGTTTTGCTTTGACAGAGAACCTTTTACCTCTCTGTCCAGCATGCTTTTGGTTTGGGCAAGATTTATAACTTTCTTGAAGTGAAAATGAATAGAAGCAAACATGTGTCAATAACAGAGCTCTGTAGAGGTAATGAATTTGGAGAATATTATGTGTATAAATAATTTTTCACTAGATTGGAACTGAACCATAACTCTGCTATTGTTCATGTTCAACAGGGAATGAGGTGTTTTCTGAACACAGAAACTCTTAATAAGAGTGGTTGCCAAAATGTAACTAAGGGAAAGGATTCAAATGGCAAACAACGTATATGTTGAGCAGTAATGTTTTTTGGAATAGTGATACTGAAGACTTTACTGCTTGACTTCAGCCACCTAATAAAATGGATTTTTATTTGCACAGCAGTCACGACAGCAAAGCACTAGAGCAGTGTAGGAGCGCAGTTTCTATAAAAGAGAGTAACAGGGAACTGAATGCCTCACCCTTTGGTGTCAGGGAAAGTTGAGGCTTCCATGTGTAAGTTGAAATCTCAGAAGACTTCAAGTTGGTAGTTTTAAAATTGTGGTATGTGAAGGACTTTTAAAACAAAGCTGCAATTTGGTAGGTTGTTCATGTGGCTTTGTCTTTTTTTTTTTAAACCAAAACAACAAACCAATAAAGTGATACAAGTAGGTGATCATTGCTTCTAGAGCTGGTAACATGGTTGTTTAGTAGTGATTTTTTATAGCCATCATGCTGTTACTCCTCATCTCAGTTTGCATGGTCCCCATCAGTGTGCAGTGTGCCCACTGCTACCTGTATTTTAAGCTTGGATGCAGTTGAGGGAGTGGCAGCCTCTATGGGGCTGAAACTGGAAATGATGATCAGAGGAACTCTGACCTCACGCCTGGAACATGCTGCCACCTTGTGTGTGGTCTGGCACGGAGCCGAGTGCTGTTGACGAGGTGGATGCTGGGCCAGTGGCTCAATCTGAGCAAAGTAAAGTGTGTTAAATCCATGCTTTAGTTTGCTGATCACCTTAAACCTTGCTGATCACCTTAAACCTTGCTGATCACAGTACAGACCCACCTTTCCCAGGTTACTGAAAGAAAAATAGGTGCTAACGTCCAGCTGTCAGATCTGAGGCTGCAGCCTGAAGTCAGGTCAGAGAGCAAGCTGCCACAATTGTGGAACTATTCTGCCTTGGAAGAGGGGAAAATAGGAGATTTGGCACCTTGAGGCACTGCAGTGAGAAATCCAAAAAGGAGCAATTTGTACCTCTCTGTTATTTTCGAGGGCTTTATAGTGTTTTGATAGACCATTAAAAGCTATCTACCCTTACCTGTGTTGATTAAAAAAAAATAGGCAATAGGATGGTTGAATGTATAGGTTTTTGGAAGTAAAGATAAATCTTAAGTGGTCAAACCTTTGAAATTTTCATTGATTAGCTGATGTACTGATTTAATAGCGACAAAATAGTATTAATCTTTAGATCAATTATTTGGTCTGCAGCTGTTTTATTTTAGTTAATTCCTAGAATGATTGAATCATGGTTGTATGGGATCTGCTCATAGGTGGTAAATTGGTTTGGGGCTTTTTGGTAGTATACCAAATAATAGTCTTTAACAAAACTCGAAAATTTATACTAAATTAAAAACTACGCATATTTTTGTGGCATTGTTGTAGGATACAGTATTTTTAGAAAACTCCTGGTACTACTTTTAAAGGCTGTATATATACTTTCCTGGTGTGCAGTGTAGTTGTATTTTTGTGTTAGTTTCAGAAATGTGTCATTTTCAAGGTTAATTTGAAGTGTTATTAGCTTTTTGCTTTCATAAAATATCTAGTGAACAAAAAAAGAACAAAGCATGAACACACATACTGTGATGTGTCAAAATTAAAATCCACTCTGGTTATTTTCCAGTGTTTTCAGTCTGATAGGATGATTTTTGAAGTTCAGTTTTGACATTTGAAGGGATCTCACTGAAGGTTTTTGTACATAGTTTCTGTACGTAGGGGCTGTTTGCATCTCACGGAGTGTTCTGTTCGAGACAGTATTTAATTTTAGAAAGAAATGTTTAAGTTTTGTTGTGGAAACATTGTATTGTCTCAATTCTGGGTCTTTCAGAATTTTATTTTTCTTTAGTCTTGTTAAATAGCTTATCTCATGTAGTTTGTGTCCTGTGAGCCGCTTGAATGACATTATACAACTGGGGTGCATTTTCCCAAACCAGCTACACTTGCATACCAAGACTGCTGCAGGCATAATTAATGCTCTGACGATAGTTTGCTGGTTTGGGGAAGTAATACAAGTTGAATGCAGCCTTTGGATGAGACTCCATGTCCAGGGCAAACAAATCATTATAATACATGTGCCCCACATCCTCCCTTGAACTACTTGCATTGAGATCAGTGTATGCTGGCTGTACTGTTTCTGCTTGATAAGTCAGCAGCAGCTACTCTTGCTGCTTTTTATTAGGCTTTTATTTGCTGAGTTTTAAGAATTTTTTTTTGCTGAGTCTTTCAGCATCCTAAATGCCAGAGGTGGCTTAAAGGATGGGGTCTTCCCATGTGGTCTGGGGAAAGATGGGATCCTTGCAACCGGCCAGTATTAATTTTAGGCTGACAAGAACTGTAGCTCAAGTTTTAACCTGGATTTGTCTTCTGCTCTCAGAATGCTCTCCTGTTTGAGACTATAAGCCCACTGCTGTACCAAGCAGTACTAAAGGTTACAGTGAAGGGATTTGGTTTTGGTTTTTGTTTTGGGGTTTTTTTTTGTTGTTTCATTGGGTTTTCTTAGTGGACTCACCTCAATGACTCTTTCCAGCTTTTGACACATGGAATAGGTAGATTGGTGCCTGCAAGTACATCCAGAAACTGTGGAAGAAAAAGCAATCACATAACAGATTTCCTTTAATGATTCTGCTGGTAACAGCACTGCCAGTTGTTTGCCCTATATCTAATTCCCCAGTCATCACAACAAACCTTACAGGCTAGAATATAAGGGGATTTTTTTTCCCCTTGTTGAGTTCATCTGAGTACGTCATGGTGCTTTTACACACATAGTTGTTAACATTGCAATGTATGGCAAACCTTTGGATCTTGATTTTAAGACAGTGAAGGAGCCTGCAGTATGTAGCAGAACTATGTGCAAGGTTGTCACAGAAAGTCTTGAAATTTTGGGTGGCTGAAAATTACATTTATGAGTCTTTGTTTTGTTTTGGTTTGGTTTTTTTCAAAATAGTCCTGATTGTTTCCACAAGACTCTCTGATGGTCAGGCCGGTAATTGAATGGATCCAACAGCTGAGTCCCCAAATTCAGAGGGATATATAAGTTCTCTCCCCAGCATGGGGGTATTATGGCCGTGGTAGGATTTTCTCTCGGAGAATCTGTGTGTACTCTTTCCAGCAGACTGGTTGTCTGTGCTGCTCAGTGATCTGATCTGATGCTACTTTGCAGGGATGGAAATTTTGTTTGCTCTTCTGTAGTCAGTCCCTTTAGAGTCTTTAGTGTGCTCTGGATTTACACTGACAACCTGTTGCCCAGCAGTTCCTCAGTGTCAGGTTTGGAACTGTCCTGTGAAGGTCTGTGCTGGCCCAGTTGAACTGTGTCAGACTTGTCTGTTCAGCCAGATGCTTCCCCTATACTTAATTCAAATCGACCTCATCCCTCTGACCTGTATACTATGAAGATAGATGTGAATGTCTCACCAGTTGCTTCATTGGTAAATACTGGGAATAGCGTTCCACTGAGCTTCTCTACACTGGTGGTGTTAGTCCTCTGTCCCTTTCTCATTTTGGTCGTCAAGGGATCACACTGGTTTTTCTAGTTGGTTTCCTGCTTTTGATTCAATTAAGTAACTTTGCAAGGTGCTACCCCCAAACATGTTAAGTTATATTTCCTATTTACTTTTGACCTACTATGTATATTCTAATCTCATTAAGCAAGCTTTTTGTTTTTAAAAGCTGGCTTCTCAGATTTCCTTCCTAACCCCCATTTGATCAAGCAGTATGTAGGCTTTTATTGCTGGGGCTAATGTATTCCTTGGACTGCTTTTGTTTTGCTTCCAGCTGTGAGGAATTTTTACTTTACCTCCTAATACAGAATTCTGTCTGCGCTTTTTTTGTCATTTTTTCCTCCTCTTTTTTGGGTTCTGTGCTTTTGGGTTGGTTAGTTTGTTTGGGTTGTTTTTGAGGAGAAACAGGTGTGATAGGATTACAAATGCTTTTTTTTTGTTTACACTGTTCCCTTAACATTAATTATTTGTGTGCCAATAGTTTTTGCCTCACTGTATTCAACTGTGATGTTGAAATATAATTACATTGCATGCACAGTAACAGAGCAGCTTTCCTTTCCTTTAACTAGGTCTTGTGTATCACTTAAAAACTAAGCCAAAGATTTTCATGTAGGTCCTAGCACTAATTTTCAAGGTAGAAGTCATTATTTGGGGGGAAAAAAATCTGCATGGCAGTCTAGTAAGTCACAGGGTTCACTTTACATCAGATTTCAGTTGCCCATTGTTACTACCTTTCTTAAACTTGAAACTCTCTAATCTTCCTGAACTGGCAGTGTAGTTGATTATGCATCTTTATTACTTGATTGTGTGACTTCTCCCATAAGAAGTTCATTGGGCTTCTCATCTCCTGTAACACTTTATGCCATCAAATATTTATATAACCTTCACAGACACAGTGCCATTAGCCACCTGCCTGTTGTTTGTCTCTCCCATTGCAATTGCTGAGTAAGCTGGCAGGCTCTGACCATTACCCTGTTTTGGTGTGTCTTCCTTCCACCAGATCTTGGACATCCTTGTTACTTTGAGGATGTCAGGTGAGGACAGGTATTTGGGCTTCTCATGTGTTACTTACACATTTCTGGCAGTAGCATAGAAATGTCTGTAAGTTCCAAAACTCTTATTAGCATGCCAGTGTGGCTGACTCTGGCATGACTAATGTTCATGCCTAACAAGTTCTTCCTGTTCCCATCATGCCCAAGTCCTTGCTATCTGTATTACTGACTTCCCTTCTCAGTCTCACATGTGGACAGGCAGCACCTGAGAAAGTAAAATGGAAATCCTGATTGTAATTCTTCTGTCCATCAACCTGAGTTTACTTTCCAGAGAATGCATCCTGGATTCAGTGGACCTTTAAAATGAGAAGGAACAAAGATTTTTAAAGGAATAATTTTGAATGTTTGGCTGAACTGCAGTCTCTCCTGTCAGCTGACACCTTGGCATACAAGTTTTGTTACATATTATTGCTATAAAAAAATCCTGTGTAGTTTCAAGTTTTTCCTTAGGTTTCTTTAAATATTTTTCAATCCTTTGTAACAAGTTCCACTTAAGCAGAAAACTCCTGTGTGTTAATTTCTCACAGGCTAGGCAAATTCTAAGTTATTTGCATAAATTGTTTGTATATCTGTTTATGTTGTGCCCTTAGGTACTTCTATCTCAGCATGCGTCCTGCATTTGGCAATTAACAGAAAGCATTTTAAAGGTCCAAATGGATGCCTTTATGAGTATGACTATGTCTTGCATGTATAAAGTGTCTGAAATTAATTAAGAAAGTTATTTTCAAGAACAAATTGCATACATTGCATTGCCTGCTTCTACTCACTGATCTAATATTTGAATGAACAGTGTGTCTCAGCTGAAACTGATTAAAACATAAGTTATGATTTGTCTGTAGCAGGAGGATCCCAGTTATAGCTAAAATAAAATTTTGTACGACCTTTTATTAACTGTAACTCCTGATTTTTCACTGATGGCTTGAGTAACTGCTTCAAGTAATACTTCAGCAGAACAAAAAACAGTTTATGAAGATCCAGTGGTGACCGGCAATTTGGGTAAAACTGGCATGTCTAATCAGAGTGAAAAATTCAGTACCTTCACTGGCAATGAGAACAGACTCTCTTTTAAGTTAGTCTTTGTAGACTGTAAAGGTGATAGTAGTTTGTTAAGATGCTGTCTGAACTCTATGCAAAACAATGCTCATTGGCTCCTGGTTTATAGTAAATATGCAGCAACTATTTGTGGAATGGAATTGTTTTCTCTCGGAAATAATGCTGTGGCACAAAGCTTCCAGACTTTTAGTGCTTGGAGAATAGGTTTTTCTCTATCAAATTTCAAAAGTAATTTTATGCCTGCATCATTCTGCTAATGATAGAAGGGGAAACATTATACCAATGCCTCAAAACTAATGTTTACTGCATTCTTGCTAGTGACTTTTAAGGAAATAAAAATATAGAGGCTGGAGCTATTCTTACCTGATTTCTTTAGCACTGTCTTCTGGTCTTTTATGGGGTAGAAGTTCTGGGGATCTTACACAGCTTTCTAAAACATGTTGCATATGGTGTTCTTAAAACAGGTGGGTTTGGTTACATTCATGGAATTTTGGAAAAGTTTTCTGCTGAATCCTTTCAAAGCATTAATTGTGAAAAAGTTACTATTGAAAGGAAAATACTTTCAGTGGACATACTTTGTCTCAATTCCAGTCTGTACCTAGAGTGATCACAAACTATACCTGAGATCTTTGATGGTCCTGAAATTGCTTCAACTTTGACTTGCAAAGTATCCAGTTATGTAATTAGGCTGACTATTTTGCCCCCTTTAAAATGCTTTTCTTTGACATGACTATCTCTAATTCAGGACTATTTCGTCCTTCTGGAGAGGAGACTCCATAGTGTTGATTTGGAAGGATAAGTAGTGCCAGTCCTTGTTAACTTGAAGCCTTGTTAATTTTCTAACTGGTGCATGTGTTTGAGCTTATTTTTAGATATGAGAGCTGCTTGTGGTTTGAAGTTGGTCACTTTCTTTGAAACTTGGGTGGGGAGGTGACTTTGACTGGAACCTATCTACCTTGAAAAACTTCAAGTGTAGCCAGAGTTTCTTGGTAAGTATTTTCCTAGTGTTTCTGTCTAGAACTACCTATAGGAACTTAAAATAATATAATGTCTTCTGGGAAATGTGAAAGGTGGAAATACCAACTTTGCTTTGTGAATAGTTTTTGTTAAAAAACCAGTTGTTTCAATGTATAGTCTGAAGGTAGTTTGATTTGATTAAAAGAAGTATAATGGATGACTACTAAGTATAACGGATGATTACTAATAAAGGTATCAAGAAAACAAAAGTACATTTCTTCAGAATATTTAAAAATGTCCCATAGAAAGTAATAATCAAGTGACTGCAGATTCTGGAGTAATAATGTTAATAATTTGTAATGACACTGAATTGATTTATTAACTTTATAAAGTCTGATTTTTCTGCTCTGGTTCATAATTGTACAATTGAGGAAAAAGAATTGCTGAAGTAGGTCGGAGCATAAATGTTAAAGAGTTCTATAATGTGTATATATATATTGTTACGTAATTTTATTAAATATTGCAAATTATGGTGCCTTAATAACCTAGAATGTGGTGACACTTGTTCTTGGATGCTTTTGACATTGGAGCAGAATTTTATCTGGACTTACAGTCATTACCCTGGATGTGTTTAATAAGCATGTGTACTGTCTTGAAAGATTAAGCATTACTTTGATAACAGAAGTTCCAAAGAACCTTAAAGTCTGCATTTCAAAATTCAAACCCCACTTTCTCATAGCTTTTTGCTGATTTTTTTGGGGAACATGCTGAATGCTTCAGCAGTTTTAATCAAAATGAAGGTTCCAGAATTTATGAAGCAAAAAGAGACTTGTTTAGTGAGGGTTGAGGACTTTCGCCCTGACTTGTAATGGGCATGTGGAATGCAGTAACTTGAGTATTACATTATTTCTTCCCCCCCCTTTAAAAAATTGGTTGCAAAGGGAGATTTAAGTATGAAAAATATGGAGAGAGGACAGAAATGGAAGAGGAATTTGGAGGGGGAAGGGAATGAAAGCCTGAAAACACATGGAATATAGAAATGAGCACAATGAGCAGAAGAATGAATTTTGAAATGTAATGCGTTTCAGAGTGTGGTGTACAGGAGTATACACTTATTCTGTAATACCTTGTCTCATCTCAAATTGTGTGAGGGTGATAATGTTCATCAGAGGAGCGTTACATGTTTATGGCTTTGTTACAAAACAGTGTACAGTTCAGCAGTTCCTGATCTAGTGGTTAATAAGAGCCAGAGTCATCTAGGCCGAGTGCGGAGCCATCCTATCTGCTCTCCCACATATGGCACTCTGCTGTTTAGATAAACATGCTTGCCTAGAAATAGTCAAGGGATGTCTGTCTTCAAGCTGCATTGCTCAAGACCTGTGCTGAGAGACTTACAGGCACTTGTAATGAAAAGAATATGTATGGAACAATAAACCTTTTTAAAAGCAAAGCTGATTAGTTATTGTCTTTTAATTTTTTGGTGTTGAAATAGAGATGGCTAGTTGGTTTTGAGGAGCAGGTTTCTGTGTGTTTACCTTGCTGGTCAGGACTTGGATAGGATTAGCAGAAGTTTACAAGACTGAAGGCTAAACCTGACTAGTCGGAGGTAAATGTGCAAGGGACTGTGGTGTACATGATCACAGAAAGTACTGTGGTAACACCCTGGTGAGGAGCCTTGGCATCCCAAGTGCTGTATTATAAAGAGATTGTAACCCCTTGTCTCATTCTGATAGTTCTATTACACATCGTTCACTTTTTAAATTTAAAACTAAGAGACATTCTACTCAAAATTCTGAGGAAGGTGAAAAACACTTCTCTTTCCCCACAGTTCCTTTACTTCTGTCTTTTGAGGAGCATTGAATTCTCCATTTTATTCTTCCTTGCTTTTTGATTCCTCCTATCTACTCTCTAATCATCTCCTCCCCTCCCTGTTTTGCGTGTCAGCTTCATGCTACTGTTCTTCATCACTGCAGAGAGTACTTTCAATTTGAAATGACTAATCGTTTCCCAGTTAAATGGATGATTCTGACAAGAAATAGTAACTATAAAGGCTGTGCTAACATTACTGTTGCTAAGATCAACAGCCAAAGAGCTAGAATAACCTTGTGATACTGCATTGACTAATACTTGGGTCATACTTGGAAAGCTTTCTTCACAGCTGTATGCATTAGAAATACTTTTAAGGCTTGATTTATTTATTATTTTTTAATTTTAAAAAACCCTTCTGAGTTAAATAACATAGCCATATCTATACATTACCCTTCTGGCCTAACTTCAGAAGATCTTGGTTGGAGATTTATTTTAACTTGATCTTAATTTCTTGGAGATACAAATGGCTTTAGTGACTAAAGTACAGCCCTAGGCTTTGATGCTCTAATGATAGTCAATTCTAGATTACTTCACTTAATGACTTAGCATCTAGCCAGATGTATAAACCTGATACCTCCTGACTGAGGTATAAAACGGCTTAATGATCTTGGAGTTTGTGGTAGACAAGAGCAGAGGTTGGAAAATTGTTGAAATGTTGCAGTTTGAAGCAGTTTGAGCTGATGAACTGATGTGTCCTCTTGGTTAGTGTGTGTGTACTCAGCTGTGTGACACATCAATCCCTTTTACAAGCACAATGTATACCCAATTGAAGTTATAATGTTGGGAATTCGGGGAAGAGAAACATTCCATTTTAGAGGACAATTCAAATGTCTTACCTTAAAACAGGTTATGTAGGCCTAAAGATTCAACAGTAACTGAAGTAAATGAAGTGAGTAATTAATTCACCTGTAAGGAAGGTGCCATCCTGAGGAATTTCTGGGTGTGTTGTGACTTGTAGAACTTCGGGCTTTAGTGTTCTGATTTAAGTGACTGTACTGCCCTGAGAAATATTGCTATAGAGAACATCTTGATTTTTAATGTTGTTTCTTGAAAGTGCAGTCTGAGGAACTGTAGATACTGAATGCTTAATATATATATAACCAACGTGTGTGATTTCTGAGGCACTCTGGGTTTTGTTACATGTAAATATTTATTCTAGCAAAGTGAACAGCAAATTTAGGAACATATGTCACAGCAACGCAATTTGTTTCATTAACTTGAGGGATTGTCTTTTGAGAGTTAAAAAGAAGGTGGATCATGTCTGACTGAGCATTCAGTCTGAGCATACCTAAAATTTCTTGTTGACTCTTTATAAATTGTTACTTGTACCTTCCCTTTCCTGGAATGCTGCCCATATTGTCTGAGTTCATGTAATAAACTGTACAAGAATAGCAGCTCTGATGCTGCAGTTGAAGGAGCAGACACATAGTCTGGCTGTATTTGTGAATTTATGTCCTTTTTTAAAATAATTTTTTATGTGACCTTAATTAAGGTGTTGTAGGTTCACTTTAGAAAATGAGCTACCAGGCAGCAGTCTTTTATTTTTAACCCTGATTATACTCTTGTTTAAACTAGATATTCTTAAAATAGTAGCTGCTTTCTGACCTTCCTTAAGATTAGCTGCTTAGATAAGCAGAACTTGTTAATATATTCACACCTAGCAGCTCAGGTTTGAGGCTGATCTCTCTAAGGGCACGTGATCATTTCAGGAAAATCACTGAATATACTAAGTGGTTTGTATGCCTAAAGAAATCAGTCTCTCAATGTTGATTTCTGAAATACAGTAGTTGCAGGGGTTGCTCAGTTTAGTCCTGAGGGTGACTGAAAGAATATGCTGTATCTTCAGAGGTATTTAATAAACTTTTCAGTAATTGCATATTTTAAATTCCAAAATTGCAGTTCTTTCTTCTGACTTCTGAAGCCAGTAGGTTCTGATTGTCTTTGGATCACCATGTGTTGCCTTCTCGAGGCGTGACGACCTGGTTCAGGGACAGCGTGGTGGCCACGCCCAAGCCACTTGGTCCATTAGCTCGCAGACACCAATGTGATGCATGGCAAATGGCATTTATTAGGGCAATAATGGGGTTTTATAACTTGCGTTGTGGCGTCACTTCCGTCTGCTTGTGCTGCGGGTTGGGTGGTACTAAACAACTGTGTGTGTCAAACAACTTTTAATGAGAGGGAAGGATTC
>VWYI01010595.1:0-16088 GCA_013399455.1 Anthoscopus minutus
CTTAAGTTATAAATTTGATTTATAAAGCAAATTACTGGAAAACATATATAAGCTTCAGCACAGAGGCAAATGGATAATTTATTCCACCTTTTGCTCCCAGTTCAAAAAATTTTTAAGTATTAGAAAGATAATTTAAAAATATTTCTGGGAATATCTATGCATTGGTGATGGTCTCTCTTTGTCCTTAAGAATGACTTGAATTTTATAGAATTGCAGAATAGTCTGGGTTGGAAGAGACCTTGGAAGGTCATCTATTCCAAACACCTGGCCAAGGACGGAACATCTCCAAGTAAATCATGGCTGAAAGCCCTGTCTGACCTTGAATCCAGGAATGGGGCCCCAGCTTCCTCTTGGCAACGTTTTCCAGTGTTTCACTACTCCCACCATAGAACATTTCTATCTTGTACCTAATCTGAATCAACTCTCCATTAATTTAAAGCCATTACCTCTTGTTCTATCACTATTCCCTACTAAAAAGTTTCTTACGGGTCCCCTTTAAGTACTCAAAAGATGCAGGTCTCTCAGGAATTTCCCAGAAATTGAGTTTCTTTCTGTGTAACCAGCAATGTATCCAATAAAAGGTATCAAGAAAATCTGAATATCTTTATACATGCACCTAAACACAGGAAAAATTGTGCAGATGAAAACAATTAAAGGCTGCATGATTTGTCAAGTATTACTGACTGAGTCCTCCAAAGAGACAGGAATTCTATCCACCCTTTCCAATTTTAGTCCAAAGATTTAAACATCAGATCATTCTTCTAATTAATTTTTTTCTAGTACACAGAAACTAGGAAGTTCCACTACCCAGGAGCGCATTCTGTGCTGAACACTGTAGAAGCAGAAAAAAAGGAATGCATTTCTTGCCACAAAGGGGCAGAGCCTAATGGGAAATGGGCAAAAGCCTGAGATACACAATTGAACGAGCAACAGCAATGTTTTTAACTTTAGAATCTACTTGAGAAATATAATCTTTGATTTCTTTTGTTCATACTACATTCCCATTTATTGTTACATTTACTTGTAACTTTTATTAACATAAAACGGTTGTTTAAATTTTACATTTGAAGTTGTGTATTATTTGGCTTTCACTATCCCAGTAAGGTGTCTAACAAAACAAAGAGAATTCCCCCACAGTCACAGTGACAGAAAAATAGTCATTATATAGAAAGTAAAAATGAAGACTAACATTTTGTTTTAAAAATGTCTGCTTTTTTGTTTGGTTGGGTTTTTTTCCAAAATAAACATATATAATAGACAAATGCATGAATGGCTTGATGTACATACAAGACCACTGTATAAATATAACAGTGCTGAAATGTTTGCCTGTATGAAACTCCAGGATCTAAATTTTCTTGTATCTTTAGTGGTCTGCTGTTGTTTAGTGGTCTGCTTGTATGTTTAGTGGTCTGTTTTAGAAAACTTTTAGAGAATTTGGGATAAATTTGTATAAGAATGGTAATTTAATGTAAGATTTTAAGGAACTTTTAACCTCAAAAAAATTATATTCTTTTTGTTCTGACTTAAGGAAAAATAAATTCGATGTGAACATGAATTCAGTCTTAGAACTGAAATATTTCTTACAGAAATTAAGTTTGCTTCTATTTATTAATAAATATATCAGCTACAACCTTTGAACAGTAAAAATAAAACATGGCTAAAAATGCTTTTTTCCTCTTTTACAAGTAAGCACTATTATGTGAAATTACTAGCTTCAGAGAATAGTTGCAAGTTTACAAGTTAATATAAATCCATAAACTAGCTGAATCAGTTTGCAACAGGCTTCTTATCCATCTTTCTGAACGACAGCAGGGCATGTGCTTGTGAACAATCTTCATAGAAGACATCGAAAGTGAGTTGCTGTGAGTTAAGCTGCTTCAGAAGGAAACAAAACCAAATCACATCAGACAGAAAAAGGGAGAAAGCCATTGTTTCAAGGCCCATGAGAAAGGGCAGCTACAGAAAAGTGAAACGACTACTTGGGCAACCATGCAGGTTATCAGCTCTCTCTCAGAATAATCTCTGGCACTCTGAAGTCAGGTGTCTGCAATGCCAGCCTTCATGTAGCTGAAATGTTCCCTCCCTTTAGCCTAAATTTTTGCATAGTTTTGTTCATCCCAATCAGTTTGGGTGGCAAGAAAATACTGAGCAGAAAGAAAATGGTAGAACTACTAAGTTGAATATCCTTGCTAAATCCAAATGTTTAATTTTGCGCATTTAAACATCACAGTGAAAGAATGCAGAAATTGCTCTTATGAATTTGTACATCAATGAGCTTCTACACATTTTCTGGCACCAGTCCTTGGCAGAATGAAACCATGTGGAATTACCAGTTAATTCACAAGAAGCACATGCAGAAGTAGTTACTTTGTATTCAATCATTTTTACATAATCACTATTGCTCCATAATTTCTGCAAATATTTAAGTGCTACACAGATATGAGAGAGTGAAACAACTGTGACAAACCCCATGCCAAACATTAATTCAGAAACCCGTAAAATGTTTCAAAATCATCTTGGCAGCATTCTTCCCCCTAACAAATTTAAAATCCCCACAAGAGTCAGGGAAGAAGCAAATTCAGGGTCAGCTTGATTATTTCCATGTAGTGATATCATGACAGCCAAGTTGTGCGTCTGAATAATTTCTTTTCATCCCTGTCTGAGTGCATATAGAATGCTGCCCGCAGCCTAGCCTGCCTATTTAGCTTAATTCACCTTCCTCCAACTTAAACCTGTATACAGCAGCAGAACTTCCCCAGGAGTTTTTCTGTGCAGAACCTTCACTTGGGGCAGGCTGACACAAACTGCACAGCTGAATCTGTGGAGGGCATTACTCCGGCTGATAAACATTGATAACGGCCCAACAGCTCCCAGATCAAAGCCAGTGACTCTCCAAGCAGACTGAAGTTGAGTCTGTCTGAGAACAGAATAATCCCTGCACAGCCCTGCATACATAACCTGACAACTATAGGGTATCTCTTTGGCTAAATACTTTTAACTGTAGGAATCTTCTGAAAAGTCCTATTAGATTACTCACTTTAAAGTTCAAAGCAGCTATTCTGATTACATCTTGTAATGCAAAACCAAATTAAAAATGTTTCTGATGTAGCAGAATTTTGTGTTGAGCCAATCTAGTAAGGGAAACAGCACCTAAAAATACTTTGTATTGAAAATACCAATCATTGTTACATTCACCATAAACCCCCAAATCTTATCAAGTTGGTTACTTAATATATCTAGAAATAAACGGTAATAAATAATTCCAATTGTTTTCCTGTGATGGAGGATTATTTTTTATAACCAGCAACTAACAGATTATTTATGATTTGCACATGATTACATTCTGATTTGTAAGTCCAAATGGGTGTGCCACATGTTTAGATATGTACATATCCTCACCATGAATGCAAAACAATTATTGGTGAGAGCCAACAACTTCCACATATGTATGTGAATTACATTTTACTTGAAAACTCTATTTGAAAACATTATTCCCTGATACATCTTTTCTGGCTAAGGAAACTTAAGAACAGTAGCTATACTTTATTCTAAACTTACAAGCATGAAGAAACCCAGCAAAAAGATGCAAAATGAAGCAGTTGCAAACACACTGGCTTTTCTGAAGCTAAAACAATAGTAAAATGTAAGGAAATTATCATTTAAAAGTATTTTTTCTTTAATAAATTGTTGACATCTGCTGAATAAAAAGGCTTATTTACAAGAGGCAGATGAGAGGACTTTTTGCTGAGCAATTATTTTCTGCGTCCTGATTCCTATTTTTCATTTGAAAGGCTATCTAAGTACTGTGTTTATGCACAGTTTAAAGATACAATTACCAATAATTTATTAAATATGCAGGAAAACCTTTTCCCTTGCTTCTAATGGTGGGAGACAAACTCTACCTGGGCTCGCTTCTCCATGTCCTGACAAGTGCCAAGTTGTTCTTCCATCGCAGCTCTGATTTGCCTGGCCTCGTACTCCAGCTGCCTTCTGGTCATGTCTGTTTGCAAGGAGAACTGAAATCAGAGTACAGGGGAGGCATTTTAGCAAGTAATTTATGTAAACAATGCACTTCTCAGAACAAAACCAGAGCTATTTCTTTTCTACAACAAAGGTCATAAACAAACAAAACAGTAATACATTCTTAAAATATGACTGTTATGAGAAAAGAGAAACAGTTCAACTAGGTGACTACACCTGAGTTTTGTCAAATGACTAAATATAATAAATAAGCACTGAGAAAGTATCATTCCTTAGAAGAACACCTGGCTGCTACCAACAAGATTGTGATGTGTGCCATCTGAATTTTCAACCATATTCAGAAGTATTAAGCTACTCCACATAGTATTCATACTGCTGCTATTTACACCTTTTCTCTAACTACCCTGGGAAAAAAGCACAAGTGTGAAACCCAGGAACAGCAATATAGCCTAAGGGAAGACTTTGGAACTAAAAGAAATTTTGAGGCAGGAGCGAAGTTCTTCACTAGCTCTGAACAATTAGTCAGTCTATAAATGAATGATTCTCCAAGAGCAGTGCTTCCAGAAGACCACCAAGGTCAGAAAGTCAAAACAAGACAAGCATTAGCAAGCATCAAATGAGATCAGTCATTTTGCTATGTCTGGGCTAAGTAGTAATGGATATAAATTGTCACAAAAGGCCTTTAGTGTGGATGTTAAGTAATGCATTCTGATTCTAAGAGCAGTTAAGTGAATTCATTATCTACTGAACGGGGGAGACAACCATAAAACCTGCAACAGAGTGACACAGACACAGCTGACAATGCTTTAAGTTTTTGCACTTCCTCCAAATCTCTTTCAGGCCTCCTCCCTTGGTTCTGGTGCTCTGCTAAGCACAGCCATGACTCGGTATTACTTCTGCCCAATGCAGAAGTGTTTCTGTTGTCAGTTTCCATTTCCAGAAGGCTGACTGATCCTTCATCAGGTGCGACTTTCTCAGCCGCACATTCCCAACTCTACGTGTGAAGGAATGCACTGGAAATACATCCATGTTTTTGACATCTAACAGGAAATCCTGCATTATGTGGGATATCAGACATCTTCATTAACCCAGGTTAACAGTGACTTGACAATAAATAGTTTGGAGGTGCCAAGGTAAAAGCTTACAGAAACACCTGCATAGGCTACAGAATCACTTTACTGATTGTTACGAAGTAACAGCTCTTGTGTACATTATCTTTTGCTAACTCTCAAAACTAGAAAAATCCACCAAACAAAAGAACATGGGAGAGCAGAGCTAAGGAAGTGTACTGACATGCAATTAATTTGTCATAATGACTTCTCAATGATCTTCTGTTTTCACTGACATTCATACTGATATGTATGAATCTTGATGTGCAAAATTTTATGTGAAAAAGGTATTATTTAGGCTAAGTTATCATTAAATACTAAATGAAAAAAATTTTTGAACTAAAGTGACAGTAGAGAATGCCACCAAATTAATAAAATACACACAGCATCTAAACACAGACTGTAGCACCATATACCTCACCAAGCATTCAGAAGGTACTTACATTTTCAGTAAGGGGGAGACTATCAATCCTTTTAGTCAGGTTCTGAAGCTGGGCATAATACCAGTCTTTTTCTTTCTCTTCTTTCTCAAGCTCCGCAAGCAACAAAGACCTATCAAAAGCAGACAGAGGAAGTGTCTCACCATTAACACCTCATTTCCATCTAGAGGTTTGAAGAAGGCACTAAGGAGACATTTGAGTTCAGTTCCCTGGCTCTGGCTGATCAACATACCCACTCCTCTGTCCTAAGCATTTCAGGTCCTCATCTATCAGAGAGAAAAATATACAAATTCCTCTAAAAAACCGACTTTGAAATCCAAATCTAGAACACCTTTTATGAAAGCAAAACAAATTATTAGTTGTATGTTAACTTGTAACCTGCTTCTTTCAAAAATATACTTTACATAGTGCAAACATAGCATTTAAGAAAAGGCCTGTCACAGAAGCAAGTACAACCCTCAGACCTGTTACTGAATTGAGAATCTTCACCTTTGTATTGTCCTTTTACACATTTTGTCACCTATAGCAAAACTATAGGTAAAGCGCACAAAATCAGGCATCTCTGTGAGTGTCTAAAATACTTTAAACCAGTATTTTCCACCAAATGTTATACACAAGATACATTTGTGGCTGTTAAAAACATTTGAAGTGGGTTCCATAAACACACTGAGTAATAACTGAGAAAGACAAAAATGAATAATATATGCAGATTACCAAGGGAAAAAAATCTATTAAAAATTGCTACTTTTATCAATACTTCATGAACTGAATTTTATATAACTCTAAATCTTATTAATATAGTGAAATAATGCTCATGGCTACTGCATTCCTTAAAATATATATTAAAATTTCCCAGCAAAATCTGGCTAGTAGGAATAAACAGAAAAGCCACTCTTATTATTTTTTTAAGTACAAGTTTATTATTTTCTTTCTATTGCTAAATACTGTTCTTCCCTCTGGTGTTTTAATATTGGTCATTAACAGAAATGACAAAATCAACACTTTGCCAGAAGACAGAAAGCTGCATACAAGTTTGCTCAGTACCATCCCTCAACTTTTGCATCTCTCCCTGGCTATGGCCTTTCTGAGCAAGTGCACATGAGCCTTTATAAAGCACACAAATACATTATGGATAATTAGTGCAAGTCATTAAGAAACAATTTACACAGCATACAACAGAAGTACAAATTTCCTCTGATTATTTTGATAAAGCACCACAGACATGATTTGAGAAAGCAATCCATCTTCCACACAAAAAAGAGAAAGAATTTAAAAACTTGTATTTAAAAGAATCTGACTAATTTCCTGCTTTAAAAATATTTCATGCTAATTTTGATGATTTAACATTTATTCCATATCCAATGCAAGTGGCTTGGCCTGTGTGCAAATGGAAAATTAAAAGAGAGGATCCCTCCCTTCAATGTGAGACTGGAAAACCACACATATCTAAGAGTGCTAAGTGTTTGTAAACATGTACAAAATGAAATCAATCTCCAGATTTCATCCAACAGGTGTGTTGAAACAGATTTGTTTTAAGTATGCCAAGGTTTACAATAAAAACAATTGAAAAGAAATACCAAACAATTACCATAATTTGGCAAGTAACTGGAGCAGTATCATAGGACAGCGGCAATTCTTCAGTCACAAGGATGTGGCTGGCAGAAATTCCTAAAGTCCTTTAGGCAGACTGAAAGCAAAACTAACAGATGGTGCTTGGGGAAAGCTTGTTGAGAAAGTTTTTCCCCTCCCACCTCTCCATTCTCTTGCCACACAGCCCTGGTGCCTAATCTCTGGACAGAATGGAATTCTGCACAGCTTCCTTTTTTACAACTTTTGAGTGCCCAGGCACCAGTTGTGTTCAGGCTGTGAATAGAATTTGCAAATACACAATTATTGCAATTCGTATAAAAAGTAGTTTTACTTTTGAGGACTTGCAAATATGAAAAGACTGACTAATTCTGCCTCTGGATGTCAAAGTACTGGTAGCAGAAACTGGAGAGATTACTTTCAGCTAAGTAAACATGTGATTAAGTTCCTCTTATGAAATGTAGGGTATTCAGTATGTGAGACAGTGTGTCATTCAATCTGTTTTGAAACGCACAATGGATGTTAGACACAAGAAAATAACTTAGGAACCATCAGTGCTGCACAAACAACATAATGTGTGACCCAGGTGCAACTTACTTAATTTATACTGTCATTTTGTCTTCTGAAGTGATCCTTCTTTTGGGATTCTTTTGGGACTAGTTTGGTATCAGTGCTCTGTGAGAATACAGGTTTTAACATTAAGTTCTCTCAGCAGGAAACCTGAAGGGTCACAGCAACTGCAGCAGGTTGCACTTCAGTTTTCTTGCCTATTTCTTGAAAACAGGCAGCAGTAAGTAAAAATAACCAGTTTTCCTTGAGAACAAGCAGTTCTCTGTAGATGCGCCTGATTATCCGTTCCCCACATTTAACATTACTCTCAGATACTATTCTAACCACAAGTACAAATGCTTCTCAGGCTCCCCTGGAGCTTCTTGGGGTTGGGAGAGGATTTAAAATGGAAAAGCTGCTACTGATCATGAAAAACAAGATGGAAAGAAACAGTGCAGTTATTCCATCTTTTTCATACCCTCAAGAGGTTTACATTAGGATTTTTACAGCATCAGACAAAATTCTGTTCTCTGTCATACTCTGTCAAGTTCACTGAGAATTCAGCAAAGAAAATGGAGAAAGCGTTTGGAACTTTACACTATTTCTATGAGTTAACAAAAAGTTTTCAATTTGAACTGCTCTTCTGAAGGGGGTTTTTTCAAAAAATTCTTATGTGGTACTTTTAAAGCTCCTAACAATAGAGGAAGCTGAATGAATGCAGGAAACTCTTTACTTCTCTTGGAAATATTTTCTGCATAAGTATGTCAATATTATTCCTGGCTAAAAGGGAGAAGGGAAACAAACTATATGCTACTCTACTTGCATTATATATAATGCATAACTATATATAATGTATAACTATAATACTTTAACTTCAATTGGTGAGAGATAAAATAAAATCTTGAAAAGCAGTGCTGATGTTGTAAAGTTTAAGATAAGTTTTACTAGCCAGCCCAAAGGAAATAAGCATAATGGAGGAAAGAAGCCACAAAATGGAAAATCCTCCAAATTAACATTCAAGAAATGAAAAAGGAAAGCATAAACCAGAAGGAATAGAGAAGGCATACATTTTCATATAAAATTTCTTAGAAGACTGTCATCTTTAGTGGCAAAATTACAGAATTTAAAAACGTGAGAATATTAAATTTGCTAAATTGCCAAGGGCAAACAAACACAAAAATTAACCTGCAGTGTACTCTGAAAAATTTTGTTGTTGACTCTTATCAAGTATAACTAGAAATAGCCAGAGAAAGCAAGAGAGATTTAATGATTAGAGTATCTAATTAATGATTAGAGTATTCTAAACTGGCAATTTAATGCAGTGCATAGCACTGCAACTACCCATTCTTCTCTCTTTTTTTTTTCCCCTTTGCTTTTTTAAACTTTGGAATTAGAAGAGAGCCAAGCAAATGAGATATGCACCAATAATTTCATCTTTATTCTGGTAGGCAAATCAATTGATACATTTTCTTCCCCTCAGAAGTTCACCTTCAGTCAAGTGTGGTGGGTTGACCCTGATTGGATGCCAGGTGCCCAACAAATTGCTCTAAATATTCAAATACATTGTTTAGTCTTCACACAAACACTGTTGCCCATAAGCAGCATATATTGCGCCAACATGTTAAAACACTGAGTGGAAATGGTCTTCTGCTGCATATTCCTGACAAGTGTTATTTTATTCTAAATTATTTTAGGCTTGTCAAGTTCCACAAGTTGTTGAAAGCCTACTTAAGTGCAAAAATCCAAAATCAATTAGCAAATATATACATTTAGATACACAGAAATTTAGTAAATATGCCAAACAAGTTTAGACACAAAATGCAGAAAAATAAGTGGTTCATTTTCTTTTAGAAACGGTACTGAGTTTATATGCACAGTCCTATACCCTCCCAAGTTTTGATTCATTTGGCTGCCCAGGGTTCTCATCAATGCCCTACAAGCTTCCATATATACCCTGAAACAGTTTAAAGAACTAAGCAGTTTTGGATTATCCGTCATTTCACTAATAATGAAGCCAGATGTGATCTGGCCATGCCTCCATAGATCCGTTTTCTCCACAGCACAAATATTTACCCAATCAGCTATGACAGTAACAGTGCCTAAACTACTCTGAAATTAAAACATCCTCATCCCTTTTCTCCAATGTTATTTGAAACACAGACTGGTTCACTGCATAAGCTGTCTTCACTGCCAAGAAAAATGTCCAAAGAACTACAACCTCAGAGTCCTCCAGGGTAGAGAAGGATCACAGATCATAAATCAGAGGTGCTAATCACCTTAAAGAACTCTGGCTGCTATAAACACTGTTCGTTCCAAGTGAGCAGGAGTTCACACTGAAAGTGTGTTTAAAGATTTTAGTATCGTCTCTAGTAAAACACAGCACTGGAATAATACAAACAAAGGCATTTTGTTAAGACAGTAAATAACAGACATGTCAGACTGTTGAAGACTGAGAGGAGGAAGTAGATAGATTCCCAAATTCCTAAATATTCTTATACAGCACCTCAGGAATCTACATTTTATGCAGCAGAACAAGTATCATTAATGGTTGTCCTGGCTAGAAGAAGGAAAAAAATAGAGAGGCTGCTAGACCAGACTCAGTATGGACCCATGGGTGATTACCTTCATTCTGCTGATAGGACCAAAAAAAGGGACCTGGACATAATATATTGGAAGAAAAGCATATTAATTTTAAGGCCTTGGCTGTAAAAATTTTGCTGAACTCTGGAGTAAATCCTTTAGAGGAGGGGTTTCTAGAAGGCTGTCCACAACCCACTCATTACCCACAAAGATTTTCTATTTCAACTTCAAAATCGATTTTTTGCTTGTTAACGTCTACTAGGCATAAAAATACTGGGTTGCAGTTTATTTGGCTTTGCAGCCCACAGCTTGATAACCCATTCATTAAGTAGAACCAAATATTTCGGAAACCCTGTCTTGTAGATGGTCTTCTGAAAACATCTGGTATTTCAGTCAGACTCATTTTAAGAAATAAAGATGGCTTCAGTGGAAACAGCTGCACGTCTCTTACTTTGCATTTCCTTTGAAAGTGACTGAAAAAGTACAACAATTCTGAACATAATTCAGGTATTATGACCTGAAAGGAAGCTCTTCCTATACATGAGTACCACTGCCTTTCACGAAAAGAAATTCCACGATTTTATCAATAAAAAACATCTGTGTAGGAGTGTGACACCAGTTTCTCAGGACCAAGATTAATGACAGAGAGACCCTTTTCTTTCGTTCCATCTATTTATTCTTACCTTTTCTCTGTTATATATATACAGACTCCAAGGAGCTATGTACACTAGACTAACAAGGAGCAAAATGGAGCAATGAAGAATCTCTCCAAGGTCTTTGATGTGTCCATTTACCCAATAATCAAATGCCAAGTATCTTATTTTCTTTAATGACCCAATGACCTGACATCTGTGAACTGTTATGTTTTTTCTGTCCAATCATTCATTATTTCCCAAAAACCCTGAGAAGATGAAGAAAGAACAAGAAAGGGAGAAGAAGACAACACCCTAAATCCTCCATCTCACATTTTAATGTGACTAAAACCCCAAACTTTAACTTTCCCACCCAGTGACTTAATATGATTTTAATTTACACACTCACATTGTTAGTTTCTTTACTAAACTTTAGAAGCTTTCTCCACGGTTTTAGGCTAAACTCAGCATTCTCTTGGGAGTCAGAGCTTGTCAGCATAGATAAGGGAATACTTTCTGTGCCTCTGACTCTCAACACATAAGAACAAGTCTTTTGTTTACCTGATACATTTGCTGAGTCACTAAGTAAATGTCTGCTAATAGTAAATAATTAATAAACTAAATATGGTACTTAATAACCATTTGCAAAAGAGAGAAAGTGTTTTCACCATCACATTGTTACAGCTTCAGCATTTATCAGTAGTGGTGACGAAATATGGAGGTGGTTAGAATGCTCCACCCTCTCTGTTTAAATATATTTCAGACAGTGACATCCTGCTTATCAAAACAAAAAAAACACCCTTCAACCAACAAAGAGAAAAAAGGAAATGCACATATGAAGAAGCAGTAGAAACTGAATGATACTGCATGATTTAAAAAATATTTTTCTGCATGTGTAACTAAATAATATGTAGATTCCTGGTTTATTACCCATCAAGGTAAACGACAGGTAAAAACACCACTTATCAAAATCACATTCATGATAGCTAAATATTAGGTGTGTCAGTAAACTTTCATGTTAAAATTAGAAGTCAATCCATACTGGAGGAATAAACAAATAAATTTACCTCTCTTTTTCTAGCTCTTCTAAGTAACCAGTGCTTTCTCTGCTTCCATTCATAAAGCCTCTTCTTGGAAATGACCCCATGGGGACTGGACTGCACTCCCCTGAGCGGCTCGACACAGACCCTTCCCGGCTCCCATACGAACGCACGGACACCTTTGGCCTTAACTTTACCCCAGCGAAGCTGGTGCTTTCCAAATTCAATTCTGGATAATAAACAGCAAACATTTTTCAGAGCTAAAGGTTCAGCAGCACAAAGTTAAAAGATAATTACTCTCTTAATTTCTTATTTCCTTAACAAATATGGGGTTTTTAATGAAAACATTTTGCACAGAAATGCAGCAAAAATACTGTGAACAAAAACAATGGATATGGTGGACTTGGAGAACTGCAGCTATCTAAGCAGATGGCCAAACTGCAATCTTGGCAATCAGAACAGTAACACCACAAAAGCCTGCCTGCCTCCTTCCCAGAGGACTTAAGAAAAGGGCAGAGTTTTGCACAAACATGTGAATTACCTTGTGGCCCACTTCCTAACAATTTATTTTCCAGAGATCCTGCAAGTGCTTCACCATCATGTAACAGATGACTCTGTTAATCACAGAGCTCTTAAATGAACACATTCCTATGAAATTTCAGTGGCAGGGATAATGGACATGTACAAGGAGTTATTTGTCTGGGCTTGCTGGCACTTCCCATACAATGGGATGATAAAAATCCAGCACGTGCTATAGGGAAGGGGCCATCAATTTGCAGCATGACAGAAAACAATTCCAGTAATATGACATAGAGAGGGCAGGACATGCAAACAAGTTTAGAAAATTGGTGGAACTACACCAACATTAACTTATACAGATTTCTTTTCTGAAAAAAGTAATATAAGTTATATCAAAAGCAATTCATATGAAATTCTAGTGTAATGGTAGCAAAAGTATGAATGGAGATTTTTTTTTTTTGAGAATGTTTCTCAAAATGTTTAGCAAAAATATTTAGGCACTGAGACTATGCCTAATCATTAAGGTCAGCACTGGAAAAAGAGTACAAATTACTTCAAAAATTTTATCCCAAATTATAAACAATGGAGAAAGAAATGAATCAACTTAAAACATAATTCTAGATTTACCTTTAAGTCGTTCCAGTAAGTCAGTTTGTCCAGAAGATGCCATTGCCTCATCCTCAATACTTCCTTGTAGCTGTTTCAGTACCTCCTATAAGAAATTAAGCCTAATTAGGAAATCCTTACAATAATCTACAAGGTAAATAAATTGCATCTTACCCTTAAGTGCACACTTATGCAACAGCTGCTTCAACACTGGTGTAAAATATATTTCATGTGAGCTGTGATCAGGTGCCATAGTTTCAATTGCCATGAGATATATTCTGCAATGTTTCCCCCAGCACTGTCATGATGTAAAGTGTATCCTGCATAAACCTATCTGGCAGCTCAACCTATTGGATTATTTGGAAGTTCTCAAAGTGAATATCAGTTATTTGAATTAAGAGATGGAGAAATGTAAGCACAGAGAAATCAGTCAGTCTTGTAAAAATAAATTTTGGCTATGTAACTAACAGAAAAATATCTTGGCTAGAAGTAATCCCCAGTATCTGTTTTCTTTGAGGCCTTAGCACCACTGTAAACCAGGAAGAAGAATCATGTTATTCTTATTACAAATACTACCATTACCATGCTTGGGAGCAAAAGACTTAGGTTTCCTTCATAGCATCTATAATTTTTATTATTACTACTTGTATTTCAACCACCATCAGGCCCACCAGAAAGAGATGCAGGCTCTTTCATGTAGCTGAAGCTTCAAACCCAAGAATACTGCCCTGTGCCATTGAAACTATGTATGATAAAATTATACAGCTGAAAGAACATAGTTCTGATGCACAAAAAAAATCATAGTAAACAATGACTATTACACTAAAGGGGCCTGTAAGCCCCCAAGTCCCAAATGCTCAGTGGCCTAAATTCAGGTAGAAAATTAAATGCAATTAGTTAAAGTCTTTCATGAACATCATGAACAAAATCAATAGCAAGAACAAAAAAAAAAAAACCAACCAAAAAAACCAACCAAACAAAAAACTAGCTACAAATCAAAAAGCCCTTACTGGAATTTAAAATATCATTTTTCATACTCTGCCACAGAAAGTATTTTTAGAAGCAACAACACTCAAGAAACGAAAGCAATTCTGAATAATGGAAGGTGTTCTGTAATTTCCATACATAGATTTTGCACACAGGATTGTACTTCTGTTCAGATGTGAAAACTAATGAATTTTAAACAATTTAAAAATATGTCCATTTTGCTCTTTCACGAGTCTAGCATACCTTACTGTAAATATTGGTGGATTTTGCAAATTACACAGAAGGTATTTTTAAAATGCATTTTTCTCTTTACAAGAGAAAAAATGTGGCATCCACAAAAAGTCAGAATTTTCTTTAAGCAGTGCAGTGATAAGTTTTTCTGTATTCAAAATGCTGTTTCTTGCAAAAAAAAGTAGAAGTAAAAGGATTTTGAGTACAGAATTGTGCAGAATTCTGAGGAAATAATCTCAAATAATCTCTGCCCTAGACTCAGACCAAATGGTAGTAGTCCAGTTGGTGCAGTCTCAGCCATGATGCTCTGGGAAGAATAATTCTGGAGTAGAAACACCTAAATTTCCAGTTTACTGATGGAGTCAAGGTGTTTGTCCACATTCATGCCTTAGCTCGGACCAGTCTGATGCTAGGCTTCCATCCTCCCACACCAGCTGTACCTAGTTTCCCACTGCAGGTCTCTTGAAGCATGAACCAAACGCCTTTTGGATCAAACCAAGCCAGCAGTTACACCCAGAACTGCTGATGGGCATTCACTCAATAGGACCAGGCTGAATTAAGTCCAAAGACAAAATACCCTGAAATATATATTGCATGTGTGCTGAGTCCTCAACACAATTCACCTACAGAGCAGCTCCTACTGCACTGCCTTGTTAAATGTCGGCTTTGCCTTTAGAATTAAGCCTGGGGTGATAAAATCCGTTCTCCTGGAAAGGCATCTTCCCCATGCTAGTGGTTTAAAGTATGTTCAAGGGCACCTTCATCAGCCATGCGGCCCAGATGTCTCTATATATAACATCTGCCCTGTCAGCAAAAGCAGACAAACAACTGATGTGGAAGAGCTCCTGCAAGGGAGGAGCATTCTGGCTGATGCAAGGGCAGAACTGCAGACAGAAGTATTAGCTTGAACTCCAAAACAGCAGTGTGGATATGTGGAGTGGTCTTCAGAGAGTTTTGCAGTCTTATTGGAAACCTGCCAACTCAGATAAATTTAGAAATAACTAATGAATCATTTTTCTCTGAAAACAGCACTGCTTTACAAGGAAAAAACCCAAAATCCCACCTCTCCTTCCATTTGCTTTTCAGAAGCCTCTCTCTCACATGTGTGGCACATCTGCTATTTCAGCATGTTCAGGAAACTTCCCTAAGTAATGAGTCCTCATGTTGGTTTTGCATTAATTGACATTTGATGAGAAGAGAAGAAGCCACCCACAGAAATTATTTCTCTGAGAGAAGCTGCTAAGAGCTTCTGTGCCTAGCAAACACCAGTAGCCGGCTAGCTCTGAGAGTTGATAACCTATTGAACCATTTAAGTTCACCGGGGTCTGCTTCTGTCAGATTCACATTTTAAAGACAAGCAAGCCAGGGAAATTGCTATCTTGGCTTCAGGGTTTTGAAGAGGTAACTGAGCACCGGTCGGAACAGCCCCGTTTGGCCTGCATGTCAGGGCCGGGCCAGCCCCATGTGGCCTGGTGGTGAGTGGGCTGCCGAACCCCTCACTGAGGAGTCCACTGGGCCCCTTCTAGGTGGAGCCCGCCAGTCTTTTTTCTAGCGGCACTGCCAGGCTATGCCAGCCAGGGGCTAAATTTGCACTGGGAACAGCCGGGGCTGGGCCAACGCCGGCAGCTGCCCTGCAGTCAGCACCGGGGGATAGCCCTGAGGCCAAGAGCAGCTAGGGGCCAGGAGTGGTTGCCGTCATCTTGTACCAGCAGCGGCCACGTGGCCAGGACTGCGTAGCCGGAATCAGCGCAACCACGACTGCAGCACGCAGCAATGGCTGTCTCAGTGTGGCTCGCAGTGAACTTTGTTTAGAAGCTTTTAGCCATC
>VWYI01010598.1:0-11521 GCA_013399455.1 Anthoscopus minutus
CTTCCTTTATTCCCCTTTCTTAAAAACAGAATGAGAGGGACTTTGCTCCCCCACCTGTAGGTTCAGGGACTTGAGAGACCTGGGAAGTCAGATTGACAGTAAAGACCAAGGTGAAGAAATTACTATCTCAGCCTTCTCTGTAGTTGTTACCCATTCTTCCTTCTCTTTTATTGGCTGGATACTCTCCTTGGTCTGTCTCTTCTGACTTACATACTTACAGAAAACCTTCTCATTACTCTTCATATGCTTTCTCAAATTATGTACCATTCCATCTATCCCTCAGTTTTCCTGATCCCAGACCTACATGTCCAAACCTTTCCCTATATTCTTCCCAGGAAATATGTCCCTACTACCACTGGCTGTTGCATTTCCTGCTTACTTCTCAGTGTGAGGAGCAGGTGTTTCCTCAGCCATGACATTTTGCAGCCTGCCTTACTTGATTTCTCACACACTGGGATGGAGAGCTCTTGTACCTTATGAAAAAAATTACCTTAAAAAGATGACTACTCTGGACACCCCCACTCTCCTTAAGAATAGTTTCTCAGGGAATCTCATCCATCAGTTCTTTAAACAGATGGAAGCTTACTATTCTAAATTTCAGGTGTCTGACTTGCTCTTTGCCAAGCTCAAGATTATGAATTTAAAAATACTAAATTATCTTCCTACATCTCCAACACTTTGTCTTTGTGACTGTCTAGAAAAGCAAATATGTGATTAGAAGCCACAAGTGCCTGTGATCAGTGCCTTTTCCTTAGAATTTCTTGGACATTACATGTCTTCCTGTTTTGGTTTTCTTAATAGTAAAATACAAATAATAATACTTTTTTAACTCAATAGGAATATGTATCAGCTGCCTATGGAATAAAAATGCATATTTATTTTCTTACTAACTTGTTGGGCACTATTGTAAAGTACATATTAAGTCTGCAAAGTGTAGAAAATACCTCCATACTAATTGTCTTAATTAGGAAATACAGTGATAGATTTGCAGGTTTTTTATTGAATAGACAGTAACATAGTGAAATAGTGTGGTTTATCTGAACAGAGGTCTTCAAAGACAAAACAGATGCACTGATTTCCCTGTGGTCATGTGAAATTATGTAATTGAAATATATACCTGCCAGTTATAAAGGGGAAGAAAAATAAACAGAAATTAAGCTAATGGGAACAGAACACTGGCAACATCAGACAAAAAGGAGACAGATTGGATAAATATTACTGAACAGCCCTAAAAATACCCCGGCACATTACAGACATGTAGCATAAAGAGATAAGCAAAATCAAGATCAAAGGATTTTGAAACATCTTCCCATAAATTAGAATTTACAGATTAATGGGGGCTTTTTCTGCCACATTTGTTTTTTCAATTATTATCATATTGAGTTTGCATAGACTACTTTTGAGTTCAGAGTTGCATTCCATGCCGCAAAAAATAATTAATTATATTTTTTTCTTAAAATGCCCTCTCAGAATATTTTTTTTCACTGCTCAGATTTAATTTAAAGTTTTTCTTTGGAATAAATTTTAGTGATTTTATTTTTTGTTGAAATCAACTACACTGCCTATGAAAATTAAGTATTTGTGAAACATGTAATATTAGACCCAGTTATGACTGGAGAAAAAAGTGTTTATGAAAGGTTACAATATATTGCCAAGCCAAGATTATAGAGGCCTTTTATGCAATCATGTGTATTGCTGGTTCCCACACAATCCTTTCATTTGAGAGTTCTTGGTTGGAGAATTAACCTCATAGCATGATAAAGACAACACTATTCAGAATAAGAAAGCAAGCCAGAAACTATATAGATAAATTAAAATATTTTCTGTCTAACATCTGAATATCTTCTTTTCTCACTATTTTATCAAGTCTACAAAGAACAGTTGTAGTTAACATCCTAAGTTACCTTAAGGGACTTGCATTTATATTCCTGTTCCACCTCTTATTTGATCTTGAGAAAGTGACTTAAGATGAAATTTTTGAATATATGAAGATAAACTTAGAGAAAATTAGGAGATGTGAGTCTTCTTGCATCTTAAAAATCTAAAGGATAAATATTTACACTGCATCCGAAATTTGCTGCTGAGGAATTTAAAGTGCTGAAGAGCCATACAGCTGCCCCTGAATACATGGGATCTAGAAGAAACTAAGTCATACTCAAAAAATTCCCTATTCAATGTAAAAAATACTGTTCCTCAAGAATATTTGCTCAAGTACAACATAAACATGATTTCAGATGAAATTTATCATTATTTTTTCTTCCACATTTGGAAAGAGGGCATTACCCAGTTCCTATGAAATCGCCTTTTTTGTTCAAATTGTTTAGGAAGTGTGACATCTGCAGTGTGACATCTGAATCTGATCTGCTTCTGCATCTGAAGTCATACTCCAAATGTTCTAAAATGTAGAGATTAATGTCTAGTTACTCAAATCTCTCACTTCTGAAGGAAGTTAAATCGCACCTTCCAGAAATGCCTTAAATGTTCTCAGACACTGCTAATGAGAGACAATAAATAGCTAGCATAGCTATCACATTTATGACTTGCTACAACAAATTTAAAGAATTTAACCCATATAATTAATCTGCACCTGAAATTCCACCACCAGACTGAAATGCTTTTAGAGCAAAAGAAAACATCTGATGCGAACATGTCACCCTTCCACTTTTGCTCCAGATGAACATTTTACCTCTTTGTGAAATTTTTCAATAATTTTACAGTAGTGTTTGATTATAGACCATAGAAGCAAAGATAGGAGAATTTGTAAAAAGCCGACAGTAAAAAAGCTATCAAACATATCCATGACCATCACCTCCATCACCAACCCCCTCACATACACATATCTGCACCCTGCCAGCTTATTATTGCTAATATTTACCACCATGATTACCAACCCCAAAAGATATGTGAAGCAAAATGTAAGCAGAGACTGGTGATATGTCCATTTGAAAGTGCAAACATGTTAAAAGAAAGTCTGCACTTCAAAGGAGTCTGCCATGGTGAAGTAACCAGCAGGACTTCAACAATGCAATTTTTATAAATGAGCGCCCAGTAAGCTAATATACTTTTAAAATACAAGTCTTTTGTTCCAAATGATAAAGCACAATCATTATCAATCTGGTAAAATTAATGAACTTTCAACAAGAATTGACGGTGCATATTGTGTATCCACTTCGTCAGTGCTGGATACAGCACAAAGGAGAGTTATCTGAAACAAATCCCTCCTGTAAAGGAGGAATAGGAATCAGTAAATATATAAAGCAGTTATCACACAGGGTGATAACATTTATGATGTGTCGATTGTATTGTGTGTAATATACATGACAAATTAGTTTCTCATGGTGAAACACTGTTTATTGTCTACATGTCCACCAGAAGTCAGAGTAGTTTAAGAAAACTTCAAGCTGAGACAGCTGCCATCTTCTACCTGTACATAAGGCAGATTTTACTGCTATCCTAACGAAGAATTCCTATTCTCACTGGCTGCAAGGCTTGGATCATTGCATTAAATGCTTGTTTTTAAACAAGTTCTGGTGTCTTTTGATCAGAACAATACTCAGTCTCATTTCATAGAAAAAAAATCTCAGACTTGAACTAGCTTTGATGTCACAAGCTTTTTTGTATTGACAACAAAAGGAGAAAATAGTCAGAATTGAAGTCCTTACAAAAATCACACCCAGCATTTTGATGTAGGAAAATCAGCATAACAAAAGACCTATTTGGCATATCTAAACCAAGAGATTTCTACAAATTCTCTAACCTACATCTACCAGTAATAACTTAAATCGTGTAATTGCATTTCCAGTGAAAAAGTAGCTATTTTTATTGTAAACAACAACAATGCATGATATAAAATTTGAAATCGACCTGGTCCAGGCTTCTGACCCCAACAGGGACCAGTGCAAGCATTTTAGAGGAAATTAAAGAACTCAGCTACTGATACAAACCTCATGTCTATGGGTCAGAAACTTTAAGAAAAGATATACAACACAAGAAAAAATGTCAACAACCATAACTCATATTTGTCACATTCTTTTATCCACTGAAGAGCAAATTATCAGTATGTCTTAGTCCAATTTGACTATGTTATAAATAAGGGGTAGGTGCAAGTTACTTTAGGTTGTGTACTGAAGTTCATTTAGAGCTGTCCTATTTTCATTTCTCTACATTCAAAGACTCTAGGTGTAGAAATATTGATTGCCTACTGTATCTGTGAATTGAATTCTACAGATTTCTGTAGAAATCTCTGTGACTTCCTTCAATGAGAATAAATCAGAAAATATGAATGCATGAGATGGTGTATGCATATCAGCATATGATGTAATTGCTTTTTTCTGTTTATTTGGGTTTGTATACCATTGTGTAATTAATGCGGTTTAAACACCATCTCCCAATAAAAGATGTTGATATTATTTATGTCTTTAAAAATGAAGTGACTTCTGTTCTAGGAACTCTAGATGAAGAGAAATTGTGGAATTACAAAGAGATTAAATCACTGAAGATAAATTATTTGATATATATGGTAATTAGGTGACATTGTGATAAGAACCTTAGACATATGATAGATAGACTTTGCAATACACTGTTTCACTGATTTTTTTCTGCGTACATAGTCATTCTTTCCTCTTCAGAACAATAGTCAGCTGCTAATCTCTTTATACATGTACTTGTTCTTTGCCCTTTTGGTCTCATTCAGAGCCACATGAATCACTCCCCTTCCAGTTCACATAGCATTCTATGAACATTGCTGATGGGTCAGCTAGCGCACAAATCACAGGCAATAAATATGTAAATTGTTCATTTTCATGTAAACATGAAGCCTTTTGTGCACAAAGAGAGTTGCTGGAAGTTGGGCACCTTCTAGGAAATGAGGCATGAGTAGGAGAAGTTTACCCTGGTTATTGATAAAATCAATATAAATCATTAAATACTTTGGTACCACTTGAAGATGCTGGTATAAAAAAGTATAGGATTCGTGGAAAATATAATCTCGTTTTGTCTTGGGGAAAAAAATACTGTTTAATATTCATATAACAAACTTTTGTTGAAAATAATATGTGCAGTTGTAGGCAAGGAAATCTGAGCTTTAGAGAGCAAAGAAAGGAATTTAAAGAAAATAGTTAATTTGGGGGGTTCTGCACCAAAACAGCCTGAATATGAATATTATCCATAACCAAATTATACCTGATCATTGTACTTGGTAATTTCTCTGTTGTCTTAACACCTTCATGTTTCTTTGTTCATCAGTCCTTCTTCAAGGCAACTGTGCAACCATTATGGATATATTTGCCCTAAATTCAACTAAGTAATTGTCTTTGCTGTTGATATAGAATATTACATGTCTCTGCAGAGGCCAGATATCTACAGAGTTAAAAGCATATTTCCTTCAAAACACTGCACCTGAAAAATCCCTAAATCTGCACATCTGCCACTAAAAGAAAAATTGCCAAAAAATTGCAGGTCAGTTCAGAGGGGACTTATCTGCAGCTCATTTTTCAGAGCTGAACATTAAGATATATACCAATTTCTATTGCCTTTTACAACATGGCCACTTTATCGTTTAGGGTTGCTTTATATATGTTAATTGTCCTTTTCATAATCACAATGTTCAGTTTGGAACAGTTTCAGATTATATGCTCTATATCCAATTTTCTTTAAAATACCTTGTTTCTTAGACCTTTGGACATCTATCTTCAATATTAAATAACTAAGTAATAACTAATAACTGCTCAGCAGCCATCGTTTCCACAGCTTTCCCCACTTACTGTGTCACATTTTACCTGCCATGCCTCTGGACCCTGTTTCACACAGCCTGACTCTGTGTTATGTTAAACAGTTTTGCTGCTGCTGAGCTGCCTTTCCTCCCCTGTGCTCTGTGTGCAGCACTGATTGCTACCATACAGACCTATTTTTTGCTCTACAGCCATGTTCATGCTTCAGTGATTTCACCTTCACAGCTTTTACTAATAAATGACTGTGCAACCATAATGATACAGTAGGTAAGGCAACTGCTTTCTATCTCAAAGGGTACAGTTGCTATCTTTCTCTCTTCATTCTGAGATACTGTTTGACGTAGTATTTGACAAATACCAATATAATTTGGCATGTCCGTGCTCAGTGCAACTTTCCAGCATGTTGAGCTCCTACAGCAATTAGTAACTGTCACTGCATATATTGATTTAATAAGGTCCTGGCTAGTAGTGGAGATTTCAGACATATTTTAAAGAAAGACCTTGCACAGGAAAAAGATGTCAATAAGCTTGTAAAAGGTGTCTTCCTTATTTCTTTCAAATAGCACAAAGCTTATTCTCTAAAGAATGAGAATTTACACTTATGGCTAGTGTGTGTATCATTTTGATACACTCAATATTCTCCAAGACTTATTCTTGTGGTTTATTTTTTGATTGGAAATGTTTCTGGCAGTTTGGGGACTGACTTTAGAATTAAATTAAAAGATTGGCTTTAATTTAAAGTTTGGACTAAATTTCACAGAATATCTCCTTTTACAATCATAATTTCTTCATGATTCTGCTTCCCTGTGATCTCATTTTCCTCTCTTAACTAAATGAAACCTTTGGGATTTTGAGGATCTAATTTAATGTTGAAAGAATGCAAGCAGTGACAGGATGAAAGGACAAAGTCTTAAGCTGTGCCCGAGAAAGTTTAGGTTGGACGTGAGTAAGAATTTCTTCACAGAAAGGATGATTAGAAATTGGAATGGATTGTCCGGGGAGTTTGGTGGAGTGTCTATCCCAGGAGGTCCTTAAGAAAAGGCTGAATGAGTGTCATTGTCTGGCAGATGGTGATGTTCTCTCATAGGTTGGACTCACTGACCTCAGAGGTTTTTCCAGCCTAGTTGATTCTGTGGTTCCATGAAAATGTCACACTTGATTATTTTTTAAAATAAAGTCGATAACCTGTTATCTTTTAGACTGTCTGCTATATTGTTAGGCTGTTTAATGTCTGTCAAATCCTTCTGAATGTATGGTTGTTTGTTTGACATATATTCTGACACTGACTTTTGGTACCAGCCCTTCAAGGCCTACCATGAACCTGGAATGGTTCAATTCCCTCACTATCCAGAAAGGCTGAGTAGAGACTTTTGTACCTACAGGCACAGATTTCAAATCTAGACTTGAACAAAACTATTGAAGTCAAAATGGGAGCAATAAGATCAGAATTTGCAATCAGATTCCAGATGTTTCCTCCAAAACCAAACATAGACCATGATTTCATTTAATAGAAACCTATATGGAAATTGTTATGCTTAACTATTAGAAAAATAGCTTCAAACTGTCATTTTACCATAATAAAGACATGTAATTTTTTTTTAAATTGCTTGTAAAGAGTACTCTCATATAGAGATCTTTTTCTGCTACTGTAAAAACTAAAATCTTACATGAAAATTGAGTTTTATCAGTTGACAAAAATTGAGTTTTATCAGTTGACAACTGATGCTATCAGAAAATGCTACAGAACATGGAGTTCACAGCAAAAAGAATGAAGAGATGTCAACAATTAGTTGTTAATAAATATCTCACAGATATTCTTCAAACTGTAAGTAGTAGCAGGTATCAAATGACCATATGACAGAAAGCTGAAAATGCACTTCTGTCTCTCATACAGACAACACATAACAGCTGCTGGTGATACCTGGCTGGTGGTGTGGGGAGCCACAGTCTGTGATAGAGCCATAGTCTAGAGGATATCAGTTCTGGCACACGGCAGGAGACAGAGAATACTCAGGAGAGTCTTTGTGTAGCCTGTTCAGCCCAGCCAGCTCTTGAATAATTAGCCTCTCAAGACAGCTGACTCTGGCGATACTTGCCTTTTATTAATTGAGATGGCCTCCAATTTATGTTTACTGAGAGGTTATTTTCTCTCTGATTGACGAGAGTGACCACATGCCTTTGTTTCACACCTCTTTTTGTTACATCTGGATGTATTAGCATTTTAGCAACTTGTTGCAGCACCTAAATCCATGCACTGTGGTGCAGAGAAAAATGCCTGCCCTATACTGGTGCAGATGAAGCCCAAAGAGATCCTGGTTTCATTCCCAGCTTGTCTGGAGACAGTGTGCATACACATAGAAAAGCCTCTGGAGGTGTTGAGAACCTGTAATGTCCTTTGAAAGACTATCATTATTATTTCTGAAATTGTTGCTTATTTGAATTTATGCAGTCATGTTAGCTTGGAGACACTGTTTTGATGGTCTCAGTATCTACTGCAAGGGACTCATGGAGGATGAATGTCCAAATAACATTTCTGAATATTCAAGGAAGAGGTGGTTTGGAAGTAACCATGAATTTTGCAAGGCTAAATTCGATCTGGCTGAACTGGTTGCTTTCTAAGAAAAATGACTAGATTTTGGGACAAAGACAGACTAGAGGATATCACCTACACCTATTACCACAACCAGGCTTTTGACACTTAGTTTCCACAATGTTTTATATAAGTTAGAATGCCACAGTGGGAATGGAAGACCAGCAGTTAGACAAAAACCTGACTGGATGGCTGATCTCAGGGAGGCTTGGCAAACAGGTTGTATGCTGCCTGGAACCCAGTACGACATGCTGTCCACACCATGACATGTCTTGTTTAACATCTTCCCCAATGTCCAGGGGAGGGGAAGGAACATTTGCTTCTCATGCTGGCTGGAGACACCTAACCAGGAAAGCTGGTCACTCCTGGAGAGCAGGGCTGCCATCCAGAGGAAAAGGGTCATGCTCCTGGAGTGGAGCTTGTGCCATTCAGCATGGAGAAATGCCAAGCCCTGCTTCTGGAAAATCAGAGCCTCAGTCTAGACGTTGCCTGCCTGGGCAGCAGCTCTGCAGAAAGAGCCCTGTGACCCTGGGGGACAGTGAGCACACCCTGGATCTGACAGGAGCCTTTGGCATTGCAGGCACGGGAAAATGGTATTTGTTCTCTGATTAGTAGCAGATTTTTGCATTGGAAAAAATAGAAATGATTTATTCTTCCTTACTTAAATGTATATTTGTCTTGTTTGTGATTCCTCATCTCAGCTGGTAGGAACAAAAAGTACATTTTTATCCTTTAAGCTGAGAAGAAAATAGTCTTATTTTCCAATACTGCATATTTATGAAAAACAAGGAAAGTCTTTCTAGGTATTGTTTTGGAAAGGAGACTATCTAATCATCAGGCTGAGACCAGAGTCAGGAGGCTGGTGAGGTGCCACTGGGAAGAAGTAGCAGCATCAGTTAATGAAAGTTGGAAGGAAGAGAGCCTGAATGCTGGAATTACTGAACATTGGGATAAAAGGGAAACAAAAAATGATGCAGGTGAGATGACAGATAACAAGAGAGATTTCAGTGGGATCTAAAAGCATGTAATTGGCTTCCGACAGGGGGAAAAAGTAACAGGTTCCTCTTTCCCTTCCGCAGATGCTGGCTTTGCCCTCATTTAAATTGACCATTAGCAACAGCATTTTGTGCAATTTGTTTATGTTTATTAAAGAAGGAGCTGTCTTAGTAACTACAAGCCTATTTTGTAACCTTATAATCCTGTATAGTTGGTGTCTGTAACGTAGACTCTGTATATCTGTAAATCTAATTTGTGAGCTTTACTGATGTAATAAGCTATACAGGCCAAGAGCATAGACTGGATACAATTTGAAACAAAGCATGAATATTTGAATGTAGAAGTGAGATCTAGCTTTGAAAAATTCCCAAAGCTTGTTAGAGTGAATAAAATTCCAATTCTTGCAGGTCTGTAAACAATGAGGAGTGTTTATTTAAGCAAGGTACTTATTTGGCTTGTTTCTACCTTATTCTCCTATATTAGCATCCACTGAAGTCAGATTCAACCTCCACGCAGAACGTAGTCTTGAACCATAGTCATCTGTATTTTTTGGTTAATAAATATCTGCAAATGATTAAAGAAATAGAGATATTTAATTTTAGGATCCATGTAAATTTAGTTAACTTACTGGAATATAAATTTTCAAAGTATTGCACGCATTTTCTTTAAAAGATACGGTTGCCTAGTAAAAGATATTTTCTCTGGGGTCTTTGTCTGGATTGGAACAGAGATGTGAGTGTTGCCAGAATGCAATTTAGGTGTCTGGACATTGGCAAACATGCTGTCAGAGCACAGCTGGCTGACAGTCCGGGAAGCATGGAGATAATGCAATATTTTCCACAGTAGCCAGATTTTGCTTCCAGAGTAACAAGTTTAAATTAACTCCTACAGTTTCATATTTAATGGAGATTTACTACTCTGGGTGGCACAGTTTTGGAAAGAGAATAGAAGATAGTGAAAATAAAATTGAGTGCAACTTTTCTGTTTCAGTAATGACATTAATAGATATAAAAAAACTTCCAAGTATGACTAAGGGACAAACTCTGCCTGGAATATACTGGAAGTAGAGGAGAAATTTAAAGATATGAAATTTCTAAATATATAAAGTTTCCAAACCAGCTTCATCACAAGACTGCAAATCTGCGTACCTTGAGCTTGTACTGGCAAGGAAGGCTGTATTTTCCTCTGTTTTACTAAGAGTAAGCTAAAGTAATTTTGATTAACAAAGGCTGTGAAGTTTTACAGAGTTAATGGCATCCTGAGAGGCAGGGCATATCAGTTAGATTTAATTCCTCTGTGGAAAGTAGTTCATAAATAAAATCTCAAGATCTCCTGACAAAACAGTTTCTAAGAAATGTAAAATTATAGGTGTATTCTTGACAGTAAAATTTATACTAGAAGCCGTAAAAAGAACTTTATTAATATAAACAAGTCAAGTATCCTAATCCCTTTCAGAACTCCTATGCTTCTCTACAAGATGAACCCTGGAAAAGAGTTATCCTGCATATAATTTAGTCTTGGACAAGACTCTTGACACAATCTTTTTGAGCAATAATTTCTCTCAAAAGGCATTAAAAGGGTTTGTGGCTCTTCTCCTCATGGAATGCAGTTATGGCAAAGACTGAATTTCATAGTAGTTATACAGGAAAAAGGCACTGGAAATATGTATAGAAAGAGTTAATTATTTAGGCTAACACAGATTCTCAATTATTTATCACATTTCATGAAATTTGAAGGGCATTAAATGAAGGCAGCAGTACTGGCTCCTGTATCAGGTTACTGTCTGACACCCAAATAACAGAGAGAGACCACTTCTTCATGTCTTTGCCACCACACATTGTATGCCTGGTGAAAGCTGTCAATAATTGCTGGGGATTTTTTCATTTCCTGAATGCTCATAGCCTACTTCAAACAGTCCTGGTAGTAAAGAATCAATACCTTAGTGCCAGTAGCCACGGCAAAACTGTTACTATTATTGTGTTTACCCTGGATCAGGTTGCACTCTTTCCTCCCAAAGCCACTAAAAGTTCCAGCAAGCACATGCAGCATTTCCTTGGCAAGTTCTTTCTGCCTTCTACAAGTATCAAACATGTTTTAGCTTTGTCCCCTCCTAGGAGGATGCAATGGCTGAGAAATAAATTGAGAGGAGAGCTGGCAATGAAGGAAAATATTGTCTAATCTTTAAATAAATGACATCAGGACACTA
>VWYI01010609.1:0-15008 GCA_013399455.1 Anthoscopus minutus
AGGACAAGTGCTTTCTGGCACCTTTCAGCTGTCTGGAGCTCTGTCTGTACAGTCCTGAGGAGCTGCATGGGGTGTATGTTTGTGTCTTGGGATACCAAATAGTATCATCAGACACCCCATTTTACTCTTGGCTTTTCTTTGCAAAAAGGAATACACAAGAATTGAGCTACTTTTTTTATTTTGGTATGTGGTTCTTTCAGTTCTGGCTTCATGCACCCTGAAGTTTATGTGAGTCTTATCCGTACTTCAGCTTAAAAAAAAATACAGCATGGGTACAGTACATTATGTTATGACTGTCTCATTTGTTTGTTATGTTCAAACAATACTGTATTCCCTTGAGATACTTTCTGTTTTTCACTCTGGTGGGATAACAAATCTGCTAGCTGCCAGTTGTGTCCTACTGCTATATATGGCTACACTGACAGGAAAAGGTACTATTGCTCATTTACAGCAATAAGGAGAAATAGGTATTGTCACAGCTTGCTTGCTCTGGCTTCTCTCAGTAGTAAGTAACTGTCTAGGGCTAACGTTGCTTTTTCCCAGCTGATAGCTGGAAGTAGCTCTGTGTCCTTAAGGCTGGAAAGAGTCATTGGTACATTTTTGTTTGCCCAGCTGTATTTCCAGTGTATGTTTCAGATTTTCTGCCTCCAGTTTTTGGAGAGGGTGCATTGGGGTCCTGACAGGTTGGGCTGAAGGCGAACAGGAAGTTTACTGTGGTCCTGCTTTCATTCTACCTGTGCAGTGAGCGTCTGCTTTGGCTGAAAGAGTGTGTTTTGTTTCAGCTTCCAGGGCAGTAAGTTGCTTGACATTTCAAGAGCAGAGATCAGCGAGGATGCCTGCATACAGTTTGTTCATTCATCTGGAGCTCTGACGCTGACGTTCAGCCACACTGCACAGCACTTGCTGGAGTCAGACATTAAGCTCTTCAGAAAATACTTCTGGGACAGATCTCTTCTTTACCAGGTACCAGGATTTTCTTCATAATTCCCAGCTGTAGACTTTTCATGTAGGCTGAATTTGTTTTCAGCTGTAGTCATGTAGGCTGAATTTGTTTTTCTTGAGTAGCCTTTTAATTTAAGATACTGTGTTGCTAATCACCAGCATAATTTCATGATTACTGTTTTAGACTTCTACTTTGTGTAGTTGTAGCACATTGTATGTCTGAAGCCGGAGCATAAGAGGTGTTGAGAACTTTGTTCTTTAATCATGATACTCTAAAATGAGTATCTTTCCCTGAAATCTCTGTGTTTTCAATTGCATTGCCATTGTATTCATGTTTTGAAATATTTACTTTGAAATATACTTTGAAATACTTCATTTAGTTGCATTCTTATGGTAGTATAATGCCGGGGAGCCTTTATCAAGAGCCAGCTCTGGTCTGTTATTTACAACAGAAATACAGAGTACAGACTTTTCCTACAGGGTTTNTTTTTAGATTGAGATTGCGCAACACATGTAAAACTAGTGAGCTAAAAACACACTAAAGGTTGGCTTTTTTTTCTGGTCTTGAAATTCAGCTTTTCTTTTCCATTTTTAGCTTTGGGTTTCCTCATTTGTGCACTGATTTTCCTTGCAATTGCATGCTGCATTGCATGCTGCATTTTTTTAAACTTAGAAAAATTTTTGTATGTTATGTTTAATATGAAAATTTAGTATAGAATCTTAAGGTGTGGTGTACTGTATAGCCCTTATGTATAATCTCACATAACTACATTGTTGAGATTTTGACTCATTTCCATATAAAAAAGTTACTCTTTGTAGCTTGCAGAATCCCTGCAATTTGTGTGTGGCTTTTCCATCGAGACAATAATGAATTCGAAGGGAAAATCAAGACTAATCAAGAATGCATTATTATTTATAAAATTGGCTTTTTCTTGCATTCACAAAGTCATTGTTTTTCATTCAGTCTTTGAAATGGAAAAAGAAAGTGTGGCATGTTAAGTATTCTCAAAGACAAAGATTCTGAAGGGCTGCAAAATTCTGCATTTGGTATTTTCAGGAAAAAGCCTACTGCCCTGAATTTGTTGGTTCCTCTTTAGCCATTCCTCTCGTTACAGCAGTCCAGGTTCTGTCATGGGGACCTTTTCCCCCTCCTGCTCAGCATCAGTGTTGCAGCATTTTCAATCAAGCAGAAATAGGCCAGAATAATTGGGAAGATCACATGGTTTATTTAGCTAATTTCTTATACACAAGGTATTGTGTTTAGACTATGTATTGTGTCCAAAAGGAAAGGTAAAATCAAATTTCCTCTGTTGCAAACAAGAATTTTGGGATCTTCAGTTGAATCCAAAGCACTGGGAGGCAATTAAAATTTTTTGGTAGATATTAGAGATTTCACAGTAGACAGTCTTTTGAAAATAGAGGTAGAATTTACTGCTGTCCTGGAGTATTAAGTTCATCCACTGCAGGCTAAGGCTGTATAAATGACCACATTGCTACTTCGTGCTTGAGTCAGAAAGTCATGAACTGAAGAAAGAGGGCTTTGTCTCAGTTGTGTAGCGGCATGTAGTGTTGAATTTGTGGATTTGTGTGAAATGATTGCTTTAGAGAGGAGCACATCTATTCATGCAAGAAAAGCACAGTCTTTCTGAAGTATATTCTTCACTCTTTGTTGTCTTGGTTCTTTCAGTTTGTGTTCTATTCCTTAGAAGCCTAAGGAAGTAATGGAAAAGTTAAAACAAGCTGTCAGTAAGCTAAAGTCACTTGTATGGGAGCCATGCCTTCATTAAGCAGTTCAAAAGGTGGAAACCCACAGGTTTGGTGGCCACACTAGGCAACAGAGATGGAGGAGATCCCTGAAATTGCTGAGAAAGTATGTGGAATTGCTTAAATTCTGTGTGACCTTCTTGGGGCAGAGATTGCTGTGTGGTAGTGGTGCCTGCCAGTAGGACGATGTGGTTGGTTCATTGCACACCTCCAGTGGAGACCTAGACAGCATGGGGAGGTAATCCACGAGGCTCTCTTAGCTGCTGGAGGCAACACAGCCAGTGCATGGCAGAGGTCCTCTGTGAGAGGAAGGGAGATCTGGGGACTGATGGACACATTTGAAATTTTGTCAGAGTAATGAAAGGAACCAGAATGGGCAAGCCAGGATAATAATCTGAAATTACCAAGAGAGTTTATGGCAAATTAAGTAATTTTTTTGCCTAATAATGGACCGATTTAATAGTTTTCCAACTTTTTTTGACTTTTTCTGCCTGACAGGTGTTGGGGTAGGAAACTACCTAGCACAGCAAGAGATGAGCAGAGAAAAATGCAACTTGTCCCTCTGAGCTGGGGCTTCATGGCTTTCAAATTAGTTTGGTTGCAGTATTCAGCCCAAGGTCATCCCTGGTTTTTTCCTTTTGTGTTCTGATTACCATGTCTTTTCTCTGTTTGCAGCTCTTGGTAGCTGGAAATTACACAGGCAGTCTACTAGGGAAAAGACTAGAAGCAAGCAGAGTAGTAGATGAAAGGACTCAAAAGAATCTATTCTTTCTTCTTCCCACTTTGTTTTTCATTTCCGAGGGTAATTTCTAAAATAGGAGACTGTTTCCCAGCCCTCTCTTCCTTTTGAGCAGGAGTGATACAGTTGGTTTGTATATGAGTGAGGGAGTAGTCTGACCAGGGACCACAGACATGGGGATTGTCTCCTGGCTTTCAGACTGGATTTATCATGTAGTCAGTGTTTAGTCCTAGTTTATTCTCTTTGTATTACTTATCCATAAAAATTGCTTGCTTTACAGAGATGCTTTTAACATATACTGTACTTCTGAGTAGAGCTGTCGTGCAAAGCTGTTGTGCAGCTTTTCTCATAGAGAAGAAGGTTGTAAGTCAAATCATAAATCTATTCCTTTAGATCTTTTGTGTATTGTAAGCAGGAGGTGATTTCTCTTTGTAGTTAAAAATATTTTATTGGTTTCCCTCTTGAGGGATTGCTGTCAGTTTCCTCTGGAAGGTAGCCAATATAATATTCCTCGTGGGATCTCTCTCAGTCATTTGGTATTGCTTATAACATAGGTGTTTGCTAGTCTTCGATATTGTTCTTGAGTCTTCAGGTAAAGGTCATGGGCATCAAATACAGTTACTGTAATTTTGATTTTTTTTTTAATAGAGTATTAATTCAAATGGAGTTGAGACAGTGGAAGGTCCAAAAATGCCCTGCAGTACAACACGCTCTATAGAAGGTACCGTTTTTTTATTCCATAATGTTGCAATCTTTCAAAGCTCTAGAAAGTTGGCACAGATTCATACACTATTTATTTATTCAGAAAGATCATGTTTCATGTGGTTTTAGAGAGCTGTTAGTGGAGAACAGTGGAATAGGTAAGTCATACATTACGAGAGTTTTGTAAATCATGATACTCCCCGCAGAGCATCGGTTTTCGAATGTCAGACTGAAGCTGTTCACAGAATATTACATTAATAGTGACTGGAAAAGCCTTAAGTGATTCCGTTTTACCAGCCAGAAAAATGCCAGGTCGTTCCAGGAGAGGGCAGTGTTTGCCTGAACGAGCTCTCCTGCGAATTCCGGTAAAGCCTAAGTTAATAAAGGTAGGAGCAGAGTAATGATTTGAATGGGTAGTTTTGGGATCCAGCCTAGTCTTCTTAATGTGGCAAAATCCTCGTTTGTTTCTACTAGACGTTCATTGTTTTAGTGAGCAGTTTACCTTTGCAAGGATTGTGGGCCTGCCCTCGCGGTTGAAAATGCGTTCATTGGCAAAATACCTCAGAGCAAGCATGTCTTAGAGCTGAAGAAAAAAATCACAACAAAGATTACTTATCAGAATATTATCATAATATTCATCAGATTATTTATCAGAAGTATGAGGCTTGGGCACTCATATGTGATTCTTAGGAATGAATCCAAAGTTTTTATCTGTTCTCCATTTGCTTATGTGGCTGGTTTTGTATGTTTGGATAAAGCAACAAGCAGAAAACTGAGAGCCCTGTGAGAGGCTTGGTCTTGCTCTTCAGTGCTGGAGACAATCTTACTTGAGGGCAGCAGAAATGTAAGCACCTGCATGAACTGCTGACAGGACCAGGACCAGGACCAGGACCAGGACCAGGACCAGGACCAGGACCAGGACCAGGACCAGGACCAGGACCAGGACCAGACACAGGGAAGGGATGGGGACTAGTTTGAGGCACATTAGCTAGTAATTTCAAGTGAATGGGTAAAATAAGGGCAGTTATTTATTTAAATGTGTATGTTGCCATTGCTAGTGCTGAAAAAATAGTTTTTTACTCAGTTTTTCTCTTGGTCCTCAGGCAACAAGTGTTCTTCCCTTAGAAGTTAAATTGGCAGAGAAATTATATTCAGTTGTTAGCAGTTACAAGCTACATCTGCTATTTTAAGTGCTAGCAAGAACTTATTATACAGGGTTTGTGAATGACCTTGGTTACACAGTGTGAAAATGCATTTACTTTTGGTGTTTACCTGAGTGCTGTAGTTTGATCAAGGTAATCCTTATGCTGCTCCTTGGGGATGAATGGCCTTCATTGGCTGCACTATATGTGGCAGTCACTTTGCCAGTGTGACTTGTTGGTGATGATTACTTTGATATTTTTTGAAAAAAAAAAAAAAAAGACCAGTTTTATCTTGGTCTGAATTACACAAGCAGAATGCTAACATCAGTTGATATTCATAGCCCAGAGAGAGAGAGAGCGAGAGAGTCTCCAGTTCAGGACATCTGCTCTTATTTTGGATTCTGATGAGCAGCAGAGATACTTGGTATAGGCACACCAAACTATTTGTGTTTTCAATGGAAGCTATACAGTTTTGTGTCTTCATGCATCAGAGTTACTTTGCACCTGCTTTTTTAAACTAAAAATTAATTTTATTTCAACACTGGAAAAAGCATGACACATTTTGTAGAGCTCGGGATTAATATAAACAGATTGTAGTAAACATACTTGCATATTTTATGCTCTGTGATATCTACTTGTAGACCTGAAGTCTGTAACAATTGTGTATACAGTGTTAGGCAGCACAACTTTTTCATCTTCTTATTTTCAATATTTAATTGGCTACCATATTTCTGTAAGGAAGATTGTTTTCTAACCACCAAGTCAAAAAAAAATGAAAAATAACAGAATGGTGTTTACTGGTGACTAGTGGCTTGTCTTACAATTTCCATTTGCCAGCATTCAGGAGATCAAAAGAACTTGGTTCAAGATTGAGTTAACATTGTTGCTTCTGGAAGCAAGAATTATATGAAAGGATTGTACTTTTTACTACATTCTGAGTTGCATGCACTAAACTCCTTTATGAAGTGTCTGCTAAGTTCAGGACTTTATTTTGGCACACTCATGGCATGAAAGTATCCCACTCAGATTTTAAAACTGCTGCCATTCCAAGGAGTAGTAGCTATTCACTTCTAAAGTCAAGATCAACAGACCCTTAAAACCCAATGCTATCCACCCTGATAGAGGCCCTGAGCTGTTAATGAGAGGAGATTCCTAGGAATGTGTTGCTTCTTGTGAAATGCCATCATATGAAAGCACTGGGTCAGTGTAAGGTGATGCTGCTACCTTGATCTCCCATAGCAACTTAAATTCAAAATTTATGGAGCAATACATTATCCTGACTGGATGCAGAACAAAAAGTGAAATAGATGATATTTTGGCTAATTTTATAGTTTGTGCTTGTATTTCTATTTTCTGACTTTGAAATTCTGTGCCCATGAGTTAACTGAATACTGTTAGCTGGAAGGTAAACCAGTTGCTGTTGTATATATGGTCTAGGGAAAATAGCTTTTTATTTCTGAGAATTGTGGAACTGAATAATAATAATGCCAAGTGCATATCAATACTGTAAAAAAATCTTTTCATGGAAGCTTTAAAGTAAGTGTCTGCACTTCCAATTACAGAAGAAATAGTCTGTTCCTACTAGCTGAGAGGTGGTATCTGGAATGTTTAGTTTGACAGCACCAGGGATTTTGTGCTCTGTGATTGCACTATAGTAGAATGCAAGGGGAGATACATATGTGAGTATGCAGGAGGTCAATTAAAAAAGGTGGATTAGTTCAAAATAAATGATTTTGATACTGCTCCTCATGGACCTGGTCCTAACTCCTGCCAGTGTCCAGGGGCCCTGCTGAGGTCAGGAACAACAGATTGTAGTGGGCCCATCACTGCATCCCAGACTTCATGTCCAAGACACCTGCAAGTCAGGTGGGCTTCTTTTTTGCCGAGGATTGTGGGATTTAGGTAACGAGCTGCTGTCTTTGAATTGTTTCTTCTAAGATGTTTTGATACAACTCTTTTTGTAAAAAACTTGAGTATATACTTTGTTCAGTATAATACCAAACTCCATATACCTCAAGACACTTTATGCTGACTGTTGAAGCATACTTAGCTTAACTGGAGAGCTTGCTGGAGCTGGAGAAATGAAGAGGATATCTGAGAACAGATATGAACCCAGAGTTGAAAGATCCAGTATAAAAGAAGCATATTTACCATGATGGCTCTGTCTATATAATCTCAGTTTAATTTTATTTTAAAATATGTTTGCTAAATAATAATGTTCCTGGAAGCATAAATAATGCTTGTGTTCATTTACATTCCTGTATTCAAATTGCTCTTTGCTGTTTTGCAGTAGTCCTTCAGATTGCATTTGGGCAAAACTTGAAAAGTGTGAGAGGTGGTTTTTATTTTTTGTCTTTTTTTGGCATTACTGTGTCCTTCTCCACATCCCTTGGAAGAAAATGTAAACCAACCAACCAAAAAAGAGCAACAGAAGAGAAGCTATTTTTTTACTTTTTAGGTTAAAAATATGAAGTCTAATTTCAGAAAATGCATGACATCCCTGCAGAAGAAAAGAGGAGTTCAGCTGCTCTGTGGAGTTGGTGTGAGGCACAGTCCTGAAGCTGTTGATTTTCTGAATGTGTGGGGGTTAATCAGCCCTGACATTACTGTAACAATAACACAGCACTTGTTGTGCATCCAGCTTGCATGCTGCCCACGGGATCGCCCCTGCGGGGAGATGCATGGGCTGCCCATGTCCATTGTTCTGGCTCGCCTGCCTGCTTCTTGTGCCCCCTTTCCTATTTGAAAAAGGAGAGAGACCAGCAGCAGAATCCAAAGCAGACCCAAACTGAATTTCCTTGTATTAAAGTCAACAATTTTTGCTCCTGCAGCTCCTGTGAGCTTGGCATCTAATGAGTTGTCCCAAGATGATATGAAGGTAATGATTTCTCCTTTTATAAATAGCTAAACTTTATTTAGGCTGAGAAGCATCAACCTCTGCATGCCTACCTAAGCATCTGCCAGAGCTAAGAAATAAATTCTAGCCTGCCAGGCAACATTTCTTGCTGTTTCAATGCTGCAGAAATAGTTATGTGTGTAGAGGATTATTATTTTAAAGAACCTGTTATGTAGTTGTGGGTTGGAAAGCTGAGTTACAGAAGCAAGCTCTGCTTTTGGACCAGAGAGCTCTTGTATTTGTGGTGAAGCTTAGTGCCTTGAGGAGGCTTGCAGCTGCTAGTTTGGGGTCACCACCAGTACGTCTGGCATAAGTTTCATGCTTGAGACAGGATGGTACATCTGAGGAATTAGTTTCTGAGAAGAGACCATGTGGGTAACTATGAGTTCTTAACTGGATGTAAAATGGGAATAAAGCTTGATGCAAAAAATACTGCAAGCTCCCATTGTCATCTGCTTGAAGGTATCTAAACAGCTTTTGGGAGACACCAAAATGTGTGAGAAGTGCCATTACAACTGTATTTCTGTCTGTTGTATTTTATGTCTTTATTTATATGTATTTGTTTTCAAAACTGGAAAATCTTTGTATTTCTCAAATACCTTTTAAAACAGGAGCTTGATTAGTGTCTCAGTGGGTATGCAGCTAAAATAGTAATTTAAATTGAGAGAAATGGAATCTGGTCAAACTAGGTAAATCTGGTAAAATGCTATCAATACCAAGTAACTGATGTTTGCTTCAAGTTCTTTTAATAACATTTGATTGTAGTGGAATATTGTTGAGCTGACATATTAGGTAATTGTTATAAAAGTAGTGACCTCTTTAGGCTTTTTTTTTTGTTTGGTTGCTTGGGTTTTTAACTTTCATTGCCAGCTGTGTAGAAGATTGACCATTTGTTTGGAACTCACATGTTGGTATTATAATCTGGGATATTCCAGAATTAAATCTGAAGTATGCACACATTTTGGGGTCTACATTGAAAGTGTGCGTTGGAGCAGAGTGTTGCTGCTCATGAGTCTTGCTGGCAGGAAAAGATTCGGTCCCATATTGATTGTCTCTTGTTTTGATCTAGCAGAAAGGCTATAATGAATCTATAATCAATGAACTAAATTATGTAATTTCTACAGGTATGAACAACTCAGGCATTTTAAATATTTCTGATCTTAAAAAATATTGTCAGAGCACCGCATATTGGCTAGTCAGAGCACAATTAAACTTCGTAAGAGAAAAACAGGCTGAAAATTAAAGTTTGCATGGGAAGTGAGATATGGTTTGATCTCTTTGATTATGGTTAGAATCTGAGTCCTTCTATTTGCATATGGAAGTAGAATGCTGTTATCAGCTGCATTTATGAGAACGGATAAAGTGAAGTGACTGCCGTTTGATGGTGTTTGAACTGAATTATGAAAGCGTATAGCAGAGTTTACAACTAAGCATAAATATAGCTCTTTGTCTACAGAGATATAGCTCAATTTTTCTGTTTCCAGCCTTTCCAAGACTCTGGGGCTCCTTCTAAAGAAAATGAAGATCATGTCTTACTGGGCATAGGTAAGACAACGTTGAAAATTTTGACTTTCCAAAAGCTACTGATAGATAATATCATGTCAGTTACACACAAGGCAGCTTCTTTAAAAGATGTGAAGGTAATTGACACTGCTGCAAGAGTAACTTGCTGAAAGATCAAATTTATGTCAGAGAGGGAATCCCTTTTGTCTCTAGCATACCTAGCTGGTATATCCAACAGTAGTGTGATACCAGGATTTTTCAGTAATGTGTTAGCTATTATAGGAACAACCACCTTGAAAATAATATCTGATAGAGCCAACATATGTGATTGAAGCCATATAAGTGACTGAAGGTGGATGAAATCTGTAGAAATGTTTAAATGCCACAGTGAGTTGTGGGCCTGGCAGGAGAATATAGCCAATTGTGCTAGACAGCACCTTTAGAGACTGAAACTCCACTGGAAAGGTATTTTCAAACTTTATGGAAAGCTACAAGAACAATATACAAACATGGGCTCGTGGAAAGCACAGCAAGTTGGAAAATATGATGACTAACAAAGCTCTTCAAGTGGGAGCTGCTGTGCCAGGCAGAGACTGCCAATCTGACATCACTGGCCTGTGGTCCAGCACTGAGCTCAGAAAGAGAAGTCCAGTGGAGGTTTTCTGTACGCAGATTTTGGTGTTGCAAAGTGAAGATTCACTTTGTGTGTGCAGAAAGGAAGGAGATAGATATGCGTGCATAGGGGGGATATACATTAGAGGATATGAGCTAGCATAAACTCATAAACAATTCTAAGATAAGAAGTTGGCAGATTATTTTATGATCTCTCACTAAATCTAGTTATTTATTGTTATACTGTTATGCCAAATACCTGTACTTCAACTATTTAATGATTGTCTTACTATCCCATGCAGGGAATATGAGAGCTCCATAAGGGAATTGGGACTAGTAGCAAAAATCCTAATATTCACAGTCATTCTAAATTTAGTGCTTTTGAGAACAGGACACTGTACCACTCTTTGCCTTCCTCAAAAATGCAAGGTATGTGGGATGTTAGTGCCCATGTGTTCAAATCTGTTTTGTCAAGCAAGACCAAAGTACTGGACTGTATCTCAATGTAGGAGTGTGTGCAGCCACTGGGGAGTGATAATGTTTTCTTAATATGAAAGCCACATTTGCTCTGGTCTTTGTTCCAGTTATACCATCTGGACAGAACATAACGTAATTTAAAAGCTGACAAAGTAGCAGTTCTCCACCCTGAAATGATAGCTGATATTTCTTTTTCCTCCTCCTGAAATGCTTTTTCCTTCTGAGGCATCATTCACACAGCACTGCTTGTGACATCTGAAACTGAAGCCGCTGGCTTCAGACCTGGTCATTCTCTGATGCTTGGCTGGACAGCTGCATCAGATCCTGAGTCCTCTTGGAGAAACAAGCAAGTGACTTAGGCCATGGTTTGTACTGTTAGGAGTGGTAGCGCAGATTTTTAAAGGAGCTAAGAGGGTAAAAAGAGCGGTGCACATCATTTAGACAAGTTTTAGGTGCTTAAAATTTGATTTAAGCAAACTTTCTTAGGCATTTTATTTGCACCTAAAGTTAAATTATAATGAGTAGGTATACATATATGTGTAGATATACATATATGTGCTCATGCCTGTGTGTTTGTGAAGTGTGTCCTGAGCACAGGATCATCTTACATTAAACTAAGAAAAATTCCTTGTTGTAATGCCTGTAAGAGAAAGAACCAGCCCTCCATCACCCTCTATATCTTAATTAATTCGACTTTATTTAAGAAGTTGGCTTGTTTGTGGAAAAGCTGCAGTGAAATCACTTCTAATTGTTTTAGAAGTCTCTGTAACTGGGAGTTTGGTTGCAATGTGTCATGGCTGGAACATGGACTTGGTGCTGGCCACACTGTGGGCTGTCGTTGCCCATCTCTGGGTTGTGCACTCAAGTTGGCTGAAACACTCATCACACAGTCATCCAATGGGATTTTGCCATTGACCTCAGCAGGGCCTGAAGGGCTTCCAGCAAGCACCATGTATGAGATCTGATGGGGCTGAGTTGCAGGCTAGGGAATGAATGGACTGTTGGGTGTTGAAGAAAAAGTGGAAGTGGGGAGGGATGAAGGAGGGAAATGGGATTTGGTGACAGCCAGGAATTTGTAAGTTGACTGAAGCTGGGTTTACTGGGTTATTTGAATGTAAAAGTCAGCATATGTTTTAATCTGACTCATTTAACCATATTGCTAAATATCATAGTTTTCTTACCCTGAATTGTTTTAAACTATTCTATAAAAAAAAGTTTGCTTGGCAGTGATGTTAAATGGCAATGGTTTCGGCAGAAAAAACACACAGTGGGGGATAAGAGGAGAAATTAAAATAGTTGTCAATGGGAAAGAGTGAAACAGCTGAGGGGGATTGAATGAAAAAGAATGAATAGAAACAGGTGACCTCTGGAATCTCACTAGTAGCTGGATGTGTAAGTCAAAGAGGACTTGTTAAGGTGAGAATGTGAGTGCTCTTTGAATGGGGGTACAAAGTGCCCCATTTCTGTTTCTCACTTCTTTTTCTATGTGGTTCTCACTTTAGAAATCTCTACCAAAAGTCAATGTTGTCATGGAATGGTTTTGATTGGAAGGGACCTTTGAAATAGCAGTCGCTACTGGAAGGGCTGTCCTGTTCCCGCTCTGTGTGTTCTTCCTCAGGCATCCCTTTCCAGTACACTGATTGTTATGGCTCTTTCTCCACAAAGTTTGGGGAGTGCCTTTGCAGAAGTGCTTTCAACATTTGGTGGGATGCTAAAAGGGCACCAACTCTCCTTGCTCCTTGTTTTCTTCATCTTCGGGTTGGAACCTGGCTGCCTTAGGCACCAGGTTTAGTAGTGAGCCTTGTAGTTCAGTTTTGAGAATTGTAGTTCAACTTTTTTTGTGCAAGATGTTTCTCATTCTCCAGGATCTCTGGAAAACCCCAGGGATATCAATCCATGGACTGTGATGGGCCAAGAAGCCAAGAAGATGATGAGTTTTGGGTTTACGCTATTTAAGAATGGAAGGAATAGGAGTAGGGCATAACAGGATGTTAGACCATGCTTAACAGGAGGCTGTAGGGAGATACTCCAGTGCTAGTCACACCTGCCTGCATTCTTTCCCCTTTTTCTGTCTCCTTTGGAAGTTGTTAGAGATCTGGTTTATGTTTACAAAAGAAAAAACTGCTAAACAAAACCCAAAACCAACCAAACAACCCCCAATCCCCTCCCATACACCTTTTTCTTTTTTTCATTCAAAGCTGCTGGAAATACTGAGAGAACTTCAATAAGAAGAATGAATAAAAGAAATAAATAGAAAGTAACAAAAAAGGATTTTTTTCCCCTCCTTTCTGTATTATACATGTGTCTTCTTGCCAGGCATTGTCATCCTCAGAATCAGCAATCCTGTACATTATGGGAGAAAGTCTAGGAGTTGACAGCTGTGTGCTGGGCATGTAACAGTGTAAGCAGGGCATGGGTTTTCAAACATTTATAATTCCTTCCTGTTTTACATAGCTGGTTGGGAAAGACGATCTTCACAATGCCATTTATAAAGATGCCAAAATTTCTCTTTTCCATTAAGAAAAGTGACCCAAACACCTAGTTTTATTTCTGAGGATATACAGCTGTTTTCCCCTCTAAACTTCAGGAAGCAATGATGATGATGATGATGATAATTTTTCAAAATAATTTCCATTAGTTCCTCCTTACATTGCCAGCAACCTAGTGGTGTCTGTCTCTTCTATTTTGTTTGCTCTGCCAGTGATGAAAAACTCCTGGAAGCCATGTTTTGCCAGAGATAAAGTTAATGATGCCAAATTTTTGGCAGTTCACTCTGTGACTAGGCAGCTACAAAATATTTCTAGTAGAGCCTGCTCTTTGATTTTCATGATTCCACAGAAATCCCCATTTAACCACAGATCAGTTTAAGGAAGTAGAATATAATTACTATAATAATTTTTGTTTCTGTAAACTAGTGGGCCAATACTGAGATCTGCAGAAAAATCTGGTTTCAGTGTTGCTCTTTTGTTCTTTTCTTTTATTAGATTTCCTCACCATGGTGGGTAAGATTTAAAAGTGGTAGATTTTTTTTTTTTTCAAGATAGAAAAAAGCATGGTCCTGCTGTCTGGAGTTCCAACTTTGTTCAGTTTTTGTTATCTGTAGTGTTATTACTTTTTTGTACTTTCTGTGGTCATATCTTTTGTTCCTTTTTTGTGTGTGTTTGCTTCTGGGTTTTTTAGGGTAGAATGTTTGCATTTGGAAGCATTTGGAGTCAAGTGTGTCTTTTTTGACATTGGAACTACAGGAAATAATTTTATGGTTACTGATGGGTGAGAATGAAAATTATGTGTTACGTGTTGCATATTTGAGACAGTCACAGGAGCCTGATTCAGGCTGTGCAGATCTTTTCTGTTTGTGGCAATTTTTATATTTTTCTGGCAGCTTTCCATCCTATATTTGCCTTATGTATGCTTTGAGAGAGACAGAGTGATCCAGCGTAGCATTTCTAGTCCAGGACCTGCAGACTTCTGCTTCGGTTTCTCTCCTTAACAGATTTCTAACAAGACTTTGGGCATATCACTTATCTTTTCACTGAAGCTCATTTTTTCTTGAAAGAAAGAAGACTGTAGAGAGCAAGCTGATAAACAGGCACTAAAGTACTTGGATGATTTGAGATATGCAAAAACTCAGACTAGTTGTGCTGAAGAAGTTCGCTTTGTGGTAAAGGAATATTTAAAACGTCTAATTTTTAGTCAAAAGGTAGATGATTGCAGAGAGAGAAAATTGCAGAGAGAAACAAAAACTGAAGAAAATTGCACAGTTACTACTGTAGCTAATGATGGTGGCAATTGCACTCTGGGATTTTGGGCTGCAGCTTTGACATCTTTGTTCTGCTTCCTCTGCTTTGAAAAATCTTTGCATGGTTCTTTGCACTAGAGATGTAGCTTGGTGTTGGTCTGCCACAGTACTGCCAGCAACAGCCCTTAAACAACAAGTAAACATGACAGTAACTTACTTCAGTAGATAAAAATATTCACATTTGTTTGGAATGTCTATAAACAATGCAGTATTGAAGACTACAGAATAGTTAAAAGCTGCAGAAGATATGGGAAGTCAGATTTTCCTGGGATGTGAGCCTGAACTGAGTTTAATTAAAAAGCTAGGGAGAAATCTTGTTTCAGAAGCATTGAAACTAACTTGTTCTTGTTGCTAGGAGTTTTCTCCATTCTTGATTTTCTTAGGCATTGTAATTCACATGAGAGAAGGGAAGGGCAGGGAAGTTCAGGGAAG
>VWYI01010613.1:0-38290 GCA_013399455.1 Anthoscopus minutus
GGGCGGGTGTTGAACGGTGGATCTGCGCAGGTGGAGCGGATCGAGCGGCGGTGCCTGGAGCTCTTCGGCCGCGATTATCGCTACAGCGTGATCCCCAACGTACATGGCGAGATCTGCGCGCACTACCCGCGGCACATCGTCCTCCTGGAGAGCGACGCTGGCGCCAGCCGTGACTCGTAAGGCCCCCGGTTCCCGTGTCACATCCCGTGCAGCTGACGCCCGGCGGAGTTGTTGCCTCGGGGAGCTTCCGCGCCTGGCGCTCCGAGGCTCCCGCCGGCCGGGGAAAGCCCTGCGGGCTGCGCTGCACTAATTATAGCCCGTGGTGTCAGCCGCTCCCGGGACTCCCCTCGCAGCTTGCCGGGGCTGCCGAGCTCCCGTGGGGCTCCTCTAAGGGCTCTTGGGCCGCCTTGGTGAAAGCTGCCAAGCTGAGCCTGTTACTCGAGGAGTGTGAAGGAAACGGAGGTGCTCCGGAGCAGCGCCAGATGCGCTGCATGTGGCCCTGGAGTAGACCTGAGCACAGCGTTGGTTCATGGTGATTCGTTATGTTACAGCTCTCCTGAAAGCTCAGGGTTGGGAGAAAGCCTGTGTGATGCTTTCCCTGTCTTGATGAAGTGCGTGTGGTCTTGCAGCAAAGCCTGTGATGTGGGAAATTTTAGTGTGCAAATCGCAGAGCAGGGGGTCTGATGGGGTTAGGCAGACAAGACAGTCTAGACAGATGTTTCTGTCATTCCAAACAAGGTTCCAGCTTATTTCGTCTCTCCCCACTGTGTTGAACAGGTCAGTGGGTGCTGAGGTTTAGTGAGCTAATGGGAAACGCTTGTTCAGTTTGGTGCACATCTGAGCCAACACATCTCTGGACTTTGACCCAGAGGCTCAGGATCACGTTGATCTTGCTTCTGGCTGAGTATGAGCTGCTCCTCCCAGCTCCAGCCACAGCCTCTCATTTTTACTTTTTCTTTCAACAAAATATAATGCAGTTTTTTCAGTCTTGACTGTGTGTCCATGACAATAGTAATGTGTTCAAAAGGAGGGTCAACAAGTCCTTCTCACACGTCTAGCTGCTTTGCCTGAGGAAGGAAAACCATCAGCTGCTGTGCTGGCATGTAGGCTGGGTGCTGTAGGAGGGGGTCTTAGAAAACCAGACACAGTTGGCTACCAGGTGGGAGAGTTTCTGCCTAACAGTTGGATGAGATTAGAAAAGATTAAACCTCTTGCTGCAATAAACAGGAAACTGAAGTTTGAAGCTGTTAAATGTAACTAGGGGAAGCTTTAGGGAAGAGAAACTGAATACTTCTGCTTTTCCTGTTCTCGCAAGAGGAAAGGATGCTTAATTTTTCTGACAAATATTCAGAAAAGAGTGCATACACTTGGTGCTCCATTTTCTTCCGTGGCCTTTACAAGCCAGCAGTGACAATTAACTGTATTTATACTGATCCTTGGCAAGTTCCGATTTACTGTCCCAAAGAGAGTCACAAAAACAGACTGCACTTCATCATCACTCTCCTGATTTCAGGGTGATGATTTTTGTAAAAGCTGACAAGTGATTTTTAGATAGATGCAGGTTTTAGTTTAGTCATTTTACTCCTGTGGAACAATTAGGAAATAGAGACTGTTGCACGTCTTTTGTTATGGAAGGCGAGCAGGACACTCCATCTAGGACTGAGCCTCTGTCTGTTGTGGAACCACAGAATGGTTTGGGTTGGAAGGAACCTTAAAGATTATCCAATTCTGACCCCCACTGCTGTGGGCAGGGACACCTTCCACTAAATTAGATTGGTGAGGGCCCCATCCAACCTGGCCTTGAATGCTTCTGTTTTTCTTTGTATTGTTTTTAATCAGCTGGTAAGATCTACTTGAAGCTTCACACCTCTGAGAATACTGAGGCAGTTTGGAAGCAATTTCCACATGTACAAACTCTTTTCTGCACCATCATTTCTGCCAATGTGGCTGCTTCTGGAACCATGTGGGAAAATAGCAAAAAACTGATATTTTAACCCAAATCAGTTCATTCTGTAGCTGGGCATCTGAGGTAAGAAAGGACATTGTTTGATCTAAGTTTTCTAGCAGTACTCTGAAATCCAGGCAGGTGCAGGAGGACTTCAGTGTGTTTTTAACCTTTTTCTGTAGATTTTACTCCTATTTATGCTGCATTTAATCACTAGTTCCTGTGAAAGCATTACACCAGTTTTTCAGAGCAGCTTCCCCCTTGCTACAGGAGTCTTGATACAACTCTGTTTGCTTACCATGTTCATCTGTTGCATTACTGAGGGTGATTACTGAGATGAGAAAATCTGAGAGCCTTATTTGTAGCACAGCCATGACTGATGGGAGAGAGGATCTCTCCAGTGTGTGTGCAGGCTTCCAAGGGACAGGCGTGGTGTGTCTGGGAGAGGAGCTTATCCTTCCGTGTCCCCAGTGTGGTACTGGGCTTCCCTCTCACTCCTTGTCCTGGGCTCCTGCCAAGCTGCTCAGTCTCATTCCCAAGTGCTGCAGAAACCTTTCCAGGGATGTGCAGTGAAACCTATTGTCTTGCCTTTTCTCAGCTCCCGGAGAGGTGCTTCTCTTATAATTTCTGATCTTTGAGGTATTTCATTTTTGCTGACTCTCATCTTCTAGGCTTGGAAGCAGTGCCATGGAGCTATTTTGGTAACACCACATTTAAGTTCTTGTTTCCCTCCGTATTTGCTTTTGCAAAAGAAACGTAAAGGGAACTGGGGCAAAGTGCAGGATATGATATATCTCTTAATTGCATGCATTCGTTTAGAAACAGCCCCACAAACAAATCTGTGCATCAGAATCCTTTGAGTTTCAAAGAAGTTTGGTATTGGAAATTATACATGAGGGCATCTCTTCTCACACTTGCTGACATTTTCCTGCCTTTCCAATTAGCACCCTCATGTTCACATTGTTTAAAGAAATTTAGCTTAGGGTTTTGCTATTTAAAATCTAGTATATGTCAAAGGTCTTTGGATCTGGACAGAAAAATAATTGTATATGCAGGAAAACATGAAAAAACTTAAACCACCACTATGAATTCTGAGAACCAAATCCTTCTTTAAAAAAAATAAAAAGGATTTGAAAGTCTTGTTTTCTGTTTCCCTACTTCCACTGGTACCACTTTGTGTAATATTTTGCATAAACAGATCAATTTCCATTTTAATAATAGATTAATTTTTTTACATCCTTCCCAGAATGGTAGCTTCTGGTACATTGCTCCACACTCTCAGTGATTCTGAAGTTTGGCAACTTTTGTTAACCTTCCATCATAAAGATATTAATTTGTTCTTAGGCTAGTGTTGTCCTTCACATTTGAGTTCTCCTCCTCCGTTAAGCTCTCTCCTTCACTCTGATGTACATATTGCTGTGCATGTGCTCATCTTCATCTGCTCTTCCCATCTGACCCTGGTGGTTTCTCTTGCAGCATAGACTGTCCCTTGGCCATCCTACTCATCTTCCTGTGCCTTTTCAGGCAGGGGTGGGTCACTAGAATCAGATGCTTTACCTCAGCTGAGAGTCTGTGCTCTGCACAGTAATGCTGGTACTTCTACATCTCTCTAGGGAATTTCCCATGATGTTGTTTTTCCCCTTTTTCAGATTTACCATGTTGATAATGTATTAACATTCAGAGATCAGGCAGTTCATCTGGCTCTTCTGCCGTGTTCCATGACTGGAAAGGGCTAACTGGACGTTCTTGTTAATCATCTCCAGGTTCATAGGCATGCAGTTTTTTATGTCCAGACTTCACCTGGTTTCTAATATATCATTCTGGATGCTTCTCCAATTCCAACTCTAGTCCTCTCTGCACTGATAGTTCCTCCTGGAGGTCTGTGTAGTTCAGAAGGGAGTTAGGATTCCTATCAAATGTGGGCTGATACTTTGAGAAACTGGAGCAATTTTAACATGTTTCCAAAATGCCTCCTGGTATAAAACACAATTCTATTTTAACTTCAGCAAGAAAACCGAAGAAAATATAGTTCTGCAGATGCAGCTGACAATAATCTAAGTACCCTGCTCGACCCACTAGCTGATTTAGTTGTTTAATTTACCTGACAACACAAATTCTTGAGGATCATGGAGTGTTCAAGATTTGATTTTCTAATTTTTTTTTTTTTGCAAAACTATCATTCTGATAGTGAATTCACTGTGATGGTAGTGCCAAGCTGCCTTTGGAATGGAAAGGTGATAGGGAGGAAAACAGAACAAGTATTTTTGTAGGCACTGGCTGTCCTTCCCTAGAAGGACAGTCTGTGGCAGACCCTGCTGATGGTGCTCATATTGCCAGTTCCCGATGGTGCTGTCACATACTGTGCCTTGGTCTTGCAAAATAAAGAAAAGGAGTCAGAAAAGCGTCCAAATATGTTGTACAACAGCAGAAGCAATTTTCAAAAAAGTGTTTTAATGCTTGCTAGCTTCAGAGCTGACTTCTAGGGAAAGGGATGGGATTGCAACCTGTGGTGTCTGTGGCAGCTTTGCTGAATGACAAGTGAGATGCTCTGTGTACTGACCTGAATCTCTGCCCACTAGGTGTGAGAGCACTGTGCAGGCTGGCAAACTGCAGGACCTCATCAACCGGAGTAAGATGGCCAGGTGTAGAGGACGCTTTGTTTGCCCAGTCATTCTGTACAAGGGAAAGGTAAAGCTTCATGGGTTACCTATCCTTATTGAGAAAATTACCTTTCTCTCTGCCATTTGAACTGTAACAGCCACATCTTCAGTCACTTGTCACTTTTCCAAGTGGTGTAAAAATCTGCTTAGGTGCATGCAGGCAGCCTGTAATAGCAGGTAACATTTGCTGTCTAAGCTGCATAGGTTGTCTGTGGGCACTTCAGACTGTTCTCCCCCACCAAGTCATGAGCCTTGCACCAAAGGGCTAACTTTTTTTTTTCCCTCCAATATTTGTCTCTTCTGAAGTCCTTAAGATATTTGGTGTTTCAGAGGGGATATTGTCCTGGTTTGTCTCTTACTCTTCCCAGCAGCTCCCTTTGAGTAACTTTCCTCTCTGCAGAGAAGTTTCCTTTGTCTGTTCCTTTGGGAGGCAGGATTGCGTAAATGGTCTTATGAATGTGTAGGCTTGTCTGCAAGGGGATCTGTAAGAAAGTGAAATTAGATTCATTTTTATGTGAATTAGTTAAACTGTGTTGAAGCCCTGTAGGAATAGTCTCATTTAGAATTTAAGTAGCTTAATTCAGTTTTCTTAGTTGAATTTAGAAACACTGTATGAATAGCAAAATCATACCAGTGACAATTTTAGTTTATCTTGACTGAAGCCATCGTGGGCTGCATCTGCTGACCTTTTTCTGCAGGAGTGAACTGCCCAGAGTCATCTTGGGACCATCCATAATCTCATCTAGAGGAATGTGGAAATAAAGCTCAAGCAGGGAGGGTATTAACAGAGGATATGTTTCTAACTTGGCAGGAACTGTCTTAATGCATTGGAGAGCTGGAGATGAAATATGATTTAATATATGATTTAAAAACTAGCTACAGATAAAGGCACTTGGGAGTTTGCTGTGTTTGGAGAACTCAGTCTGGACCAGGGTTGCACGACAGACAGCTGAGAGGTGATAGCTGTAGGTACCAACCCTTTCTATGTAACCTGACAGCAAATAGACATGATGAGGGAAAGACTCCTGGAGCCTGAGTGATTAATGCAAAAATCTTCCTCCAGCATATTTGCAGATCAGCAACACTGGCCGGCTGGGGAGAGCTCTATGGCCGGACTGGCTACAACTATATCTTCTCTGGTGAGTGAGGAGCCATTTTTCACTGTCTGCATTGTAAGTCTGGTCAGTGCTAGGACAGAGATCTACACATCAGGATAAGCTTTCCCCAAGACCAGTGAGAGCTCTAGCATGGACTGCATGTATCAGGCTTAGCCTAACAGAGCAAAGACTGAAACCTCGTGGCCTGTTTCTAAGCACTGTACTACAGGACAGTGCCACAGCTTGTAAGAGTCTCAGTGATGAACATACTTGAGGTTGAAGAGTGAGTTATAGGAAACATGTAGGCAAATAAAGGCCTCCAAAAGGATTCAGGGTACCAATTCCCAGACACTGAGGATAGGAATAATGGAGGAAAGAGGATTAGAATTTGCTGTTGCTTGACTAATCTTTGGGAATCAGTGCTGCTAACAGTGAGATATACTGGACTCCAGGGAAAGCTCTTCAGGGGAGTAGTGGGTGTCTGTAGTTTGAGAGCTGAAGTTTGGCTTAAAATAGCAGAGCATACCATTTTTGAAGTGTCCTCTGGCTGTTGGTCATGGGTTTGACCTGCCCAAAGTTTGGTACTTCACAGTGACAAGGAAAGAGTGGGTTACATTAGAAACCAAGATTTTCAGGAAGAGGAAATGTGGGGAACTACACTTAGATGTGAAGAGAAGGCACCAAACCGTGACCTTTTCATTTGCGTACATATCCTGTCAACTTGGGGATTGAGCTGGTTTACAAAAGCTTCAGTTCTTAATGCCTTTCTTGCAGGAGGTTCTGATGATGCTTGGGCAGATGCAGAAGACATTTCCGAGGAAGACTCTGCACTTAGGTTTGTATGCATCGTTGGAATAAGGAAAAGGGAGTTTGAACATAAGCTGACTGGCTCAGACAGTCAGTTCTGCTCTTTTTTGGTTTGGTTTTTGGATATTTTGCAACCCATCATCAGGCTCAGGGGCTTACTTGCCTTGCTTTTGGAAAAGAGTCTTGAGTATGAATGGCTGGCTGAACATAGTGTAGCTGAAGTCTGCTGATCTGTTGCCAGAGGGAGAGGCTGGAGACAGGAATATGTAGAGACATTAACAAAGGTATTTGAAGGCTGTGTTTACTTCATCAAAAAGTACATCTCCAGGCTGCAGAAATTATGTTGTATCTTATGTGTTTGTTGCAGAACAGAGTGAGATGTGGGAAGGGACCATGAGCACAAAGCTTGCAGTGTCAGTTTGCAGAGTCTGACTCAGACCTGTGGAGACAAGGCTTGTGCTGTGCTCTTATGGCTGGAAGTGGTTCAGGGGAGAACTGTGGCTCAGCTGGGACAAATCAGAGTCAGCTTGGTCAGACTTCATGCTCACCTTGCTTGTCTTGTTCTGTCTTGCAGAAATGCAGATTCCCAGCTTTTTGACAAGGTCAGAGGACATGACATCAAGCTGCTTCGATACCTGTCTGTCCGATACATCTGTGACCTGATGGTAGAAAACAAGAAGGTGAAATTTGGCTTGAAGTGAGTCTGAGTTAACTTGGGGTTTTTTTCAGGTTTTGCTTTGCAGCTAGTATAGCTCGTACATGGGAATTGCTGTCAGGTGTGCACTCAGCATCCTGGGAGAAATCCCTGGAAGAATACTACAGCAGGATAGGTTAATTGATGCTGTAAAGAAAACCCCATGGTTTTAGGCCCCAGAAAACTATATCAATGGGCAACATAGCTGCTTTCATCAGATTCTGCAGTCTGAGTGGCTTTTTCCGCTGTAGAGCTTATGGTAATGAGACAGTCACTCCTTCAGAAGGGAGACAGCAAAAGGAGCCCTCTGTTCCTATGCACAGATGTTTCTCCTAATTATCTTGGAGAAAAGTTTTAGTGATTTTGGGTTGTACCTATTTATGTGGATATGTTGAGTAAGTTCTGCCCCTGCTCACAACTGAGTCAAGTCATAGTTCTGGGACATGCAACAGGTTGTTTTTTGGGTGTTGGTGTCTGTGTGAAAAACACTCTGTTAGTATCTGCTGTTCTCTTGTCCTGTGCAGTGTGACATCTTCTGAGAAAGTGGACAAAGCTCAACGTTACGCTGATTTCACGCTTCTCTCCATCCCATATCCAGGTACAGGAATGATGTCCAAAGGGATTCACAAGGGACAGGTGACAATCCATTTCTGGGGACTATGAAATGACTGTGTGTGTGTATGTAAATTACCATGACTTGCTGAATGCTTCCTGCGTTCCCTCTGGAGAAAAATTCCTTTAAACTGGGAACAGTGCAATGAACCTGGATGCTCTGGCAGTGTGAGTCAGCATTAGGCACTCTTTGAGGTGGCAAAATAATTTCTTAGCAGTCCTTATTAATTCAAGCACGGAGGAAAAGTTCCAGAGGTGGAGCTGATTAAGATGGCCTTTGACATCCCTGCACTCCAAGCTACTACTTGATGCAAAATATATATCTTGTTCTCTGTTATGTAAAAACCCAATTCTTAAGGGTAATTTCTAGTCTAGTGTTCCAGAGCTCCATTGTAAGAAATCCTCAGTGCTTACAGAACAGTTCACCTGACCCTGCAGTGTACAAGAGAGGCAGGCCTTTGCAGCCTGTCTCCCTGGCTGTATCCATCCCTGTGCCTAGCAACCGCTGATGGGTCACTTGCACTCTTACAGATGAACTGAATATTCCTGCCTGCCTGCTGATGTCAGGCTTGGCGACAGGATCAGATGAGAGGCTGCTGTGCTCAAGGTCTGTCTGCAGACTCTTTCTCCCTAGTGCACAAAGAAAGGGAGAGGAGAGAAAAACAACAAACCAGCAAAATTCTGGTGGATGATCTAGACCCAGACTTTTCCTTGATTGCTTGTTGTTGCTCTTAAACATTTTTTTAAAGATGTATTTCCTTTTATACAGAAATTAGTGACAATTCAGAGAAGCTGCATGAAGATTTCTATAGAGTTTGCCATGCAGGTTGCCAAAGTGTACAGAAATAAGAGTATTACTGGTTTCTGTAGTACGTAGCACAGATATGTACACAACAGATGTTGCTGCTACACACATCACCAGACTTGGAATGTGAGAAAGGCTGTGTACACAGGTCTTCTATAGGGCTGTAAGGACTGAAGTGACTCTATATAGTTAAGCTGCAGAGTTGTTTCTGTATGGGGATCTGCATATGGTAAGCAATATTATTCAGTGATGGTCCTTCCTCTTCTGCCCTCTGGGACAGCTGCTTTCTTTTAGCAGCTCTTCACTGCCACACTAGAGATAAACCTTTTGAAACTGCAAATACTCCCTGCAGATGTTGCCCAATTTCAGCAGTGCTGGTCCATGGGGGAATGTTGTCATTCTGTTAAATCTAAGGCATACACATCTAAGGATCAGCAACCCCTCTAGTGACTGGCCAAATGCTGTGATACATTCTTATTGATGTTTCCAGGGTTGCGCTGAAAGAATTTCTGTTTCATAATTTGTTTCTGAAGTTATTCTGAGATCCTGTTGCCTTAGGTGAGCAAGGCAGTGTCCAAACAGAGCCAAAGAATTGGTTTGGTTGGAAAAGACCTTTAAATAAGGTCATTGAGTCCAACTGTTAACTCAGCACTGCCCCATTCCCCACTAAACCATGTCCTTGAGTGCCACATCTACCTGTCTTTTAAATACCTCCAGGCCTGGTGACTCCACTCCTTGCTGAGGTTGCAGTTGATCCCCTCATCCAGATCATCAGTAAAGATATTAAACAGGCTTGGCCCCAATACTGAACCCTGGGGAACACCACAAAACCTGGGGACCAGACACTTAACTGGATTGATTCACCACCACTCTCTGGGCTCAGCCATCCAGGCAGATTTTACCAAGCGAAGAGTAGGAACTGCCTGGAGTGAAAGACTTGAGTTAAAATGGGGTATCTATAGAAGCTTTTGGTATTTGTGGATGCCAACACATATGCCATAATCCCCCATTCTTTGCATGAAGTCTTTGTTTAATTGGAGTTAAATCTCAACCAACAGACTGTGTCCTGACTGCATATTTGAGGATTAGTCCTATCCTTGCACAAAGAGTCTTTTTTTTTTCCATTGAAGTTACTTGTGACTTGCAGGGTGGGAATCTTTCTTCATGTCCTGTGTGTGGCACAGGGGTGTCTGGGTGGTGTGGGACTCTGACACAGCTGAGGTGTACACAGCACACTGGAAGAGGTGTTTTGTGTAGCCTGCAGGCAGCCGCAGTGCTAATGGTGCTGCTCAGCTGTGACTAAGTGACTGCAGCTTGCAGCAGAGACTTCAGACAGTTTTTTGATAAGAGCTGAGCCAAAGGACACACTTCAGGAGGGGAGAGCTTCGGGGACAGCTTGGAAGTGGCTATGTACCCCCTTCTTTCAGATGGGGTAAATCCCATGTTTAGAAGAGAAGACTTAAATGTGGGAGAAATCACAGCCACTTCTGACAGAGCTTTTTCTTGTTACCTGCAGCAGATATCCTATGAAAATTGGCTTTCCCTGGGGCTCTGCCAGCACCTTCTTTTGGTGGTTCCTTCTCAGTCAGCATGTCAAGCTGATGCCTTAGATCTGTTCAAAAGTCCATGGCCCTGCAAAACATAGCTCCTTGGTGAAACCTTTTGTTCAGGAAAAAATTAAATCAGTCCCTCAAGCTCCCCATTTGCAGTATTTGGAGTTTGCCCTTTGCTGTGTGAATGTCTGTACTGCTAAGTGCCCTGGGCTGTTGTTGCTGGAGGCCATGCTACACAGTATACTGAGGATTACTGCTCTTCTCTTCCCACAGGCAGCAGTTTTGATTGGTTTGGATTTCTTGAGCCTGGGGCTGCTGGCACTCCTAGTCCCACAGGGCACTGCACTTGTTAGATACCAGTTAGCTGAATCGTTGTTCATTATCTCCTTTTCTTTCAGGCTGTGAATTTTTTAAGGACTACAAAGACCGGGATTATACAGCTGAAGGTCTCATATTTAACTGGAAACAGGTACATGGATGTTACAAAATGGAAAGCTGTGTGTTCCAGTGAGCTTAAGTCTTGCCTCCCAGTTCTTCAGTGATGGTGTGTATGTCATGTGCCTATTTCTGATCACATGGAGGAAATTGACAGATAGGGAGTGTACTAAATTACTGATTGTGAAATTCATATGTAAAATAAATGAATCATCCTGAAGTCTAGGATGCTTGACCTCTCATAGAAGGTATGGATTGCTCCCAGTTTTGAATTCTGACCTTATCAATAGCCTTGGTTCTCTATTCTTCATATTCTGTCTCCTGCTGAGGGGATGGTTGAGTGGGGCACTCTTACAGAAATTCTGAGACTAATATGCCCAGCTTTCACTGTTGGGAGCACATAAAAGCTCCTCTTGTCCATTAGTCCTTCCAAGAGTCTGAGTTTATTCTTACGTCTTCAGGATTTTGCATCCAAGGATGCTTTGCTGAGATGTTTTCTTCTCATGCACCATTTGGCATTTATTGTTTTGGTTTTTTTTCTGGAGCTCCCTCCCTTCAAGTCGTGACTTTTCTCTGACCAACTGTGTTTGGGTTTTTTACAGGATTATGTAGATGCTCCATTAAGTATCCCAGTCTCTCTGACCCAATCTCTGAATATTGATTGGAGCGAGTACCAGGTGAGCAAAGTGAATGTCTCTGTGGGAGGTCAGGGATGTATTCAGGAAGGATCAGGAGAGATTTGAGATCTGACTTGCTCCTATTGCTATAATCTGGTTCATTTCATAGCATCCCAGTGGGGGCGAGGCTGCTTGACAGTTCAGAACAGCAATGGGAATCCTGTACCCAAAAGCTCTGTGGCTTGCTATGCCCCAAGGCAGCTGACTGTAAAGTCAAACTTTATTCTGTAGCTTTCGAAAATTTGCAATCCATTAGGGAGATAAGGTAAGGAACAAGGTAAGAGACATAAAGCAGTATTACCTGATCTCAGTCTCAGCTCACATGGACCTGCCCTGGGCAGACTGCCTTGCCTGTAGGAAGTCTTGGGAGAGGTCAACCTTGTCCTCTGTGAGCAGAGCTGAGGAACTGGGCACCTTCTTCATGGGTATGCAAGGTGCCTTCCTATGGGAGAGGAGTAGAGAATCATAACTGACCATGGCAGGTCTCAGCTCCTTATTATGGACAGCAGGGCAAGCAGTAATTGAAGTCTTCTGTTTGCTCCAGCTTCAAAGTCTACCTTTGTTTGATGCACCAGGGAGTATCACCTTATACTACTGATTATTATGCTCCATTTCACACGTCAGTGGATCCACCAGGTTTTGTGGGGATTGACTGTGCTGGAGCATGTCACATTACTGTGCCCTGTGGCTGGAAGCACCACAGAAGCAGCAGAGCTCCCTGTTTGTTGTCAGTGATGTAAATACTGTTTAAGTGCCAGCATTAGCAGAATCACAGAAAAGTTGAAGCAGAGCTAATAGAACTACAGCTTGTGTATGGCTAGAAACTTGTTCGCTAGAATACTGAGCAGCCAGTATTTTAAAAAGGATATTAAAAATTGAAGACGGTGTAATAAATAGATGCAGAAATTATTTGAGGCCTGAAGAACATGCTTCACTCAAAACTGAAGATCTCAGTCTGTTTAGCTAATCACTAACATGATGGAGCGTTGCCTTGATTAATGTGTAAGTACATTTTTAGGGAGAAAATAGTAATTCTAAAGAACTCTTCGATCTGGGGAAGAAGAGCTGCATAGGAAGCAATATCTGCGTCTGAAATCAGACCTAAAGATAAGACAAAGGAGTCTTTCATGTTATTTTTGAGGATAATCTGCTGGAGCATGTTGCTAAAGGAGTAATGAACTGTCACCCCTATTTGAGATACTTCTCTGGGCAAAGATGTTGCCAAGTGCAGGCTTCAGGCTGTACGTGGGACAACTGAAGAAAACGTCCTTGTTTGTGATATGGAGAGATCAGACTGAATAATTGGATGATGCCTTCTAAAATAAGCAGAAGATGGATTGAATTGGGCAGATAAAAGATTTTGTAATTATGTGTTCTTCTGCTGCAGGCTGACTGTGTTCCCCATTTCCCTACTGTTTTATGGCTCTGCAGGCTTCACAGCTGAGCAATATGTTCTTTGTCTGACACTGGGCTCCGGTGTGGTTACACACAGATGTGCACACATGCAAGCACACAGCGAGAGTTCTGTTGCTTGTGATCACATGTCACTTACACCACTAACACTTCTGCCATGAAATGTGTCCCACTCTGCTTTTTACTTGCCAGTGCTGTCTTATTTCCCTTGAGCTAGTCCTGATTCTGCACAAACCACTGAAATTCCTTGCATCTGCTTGGGACATGATGGTCAAGTGACAAGCTTGGGCTTGTTCTGATATTCTTCACCTGTATGTTGTGTAGTGCTGGAGTTCTCTGAGTTCAGAGCCCTTCTGTAGTTTTGCTGCTACTTCGGGGTTACTGAAGAAGTGCAGTGCCTGTCTGGAGAGTGGTTGAGGGTCAGCCCTCTGCTAAGCAGCCTGCTGGGGACATTTTCAAGGACCACAGAGTTTTGAACAAAATGCTTGGGTTGTGAGAACAGGCCGCTGGCCTTGACCAGCACATCCCATCGTGCTGCTGGCGTTGCACACATGGCTGGAATGTGGCTCAGCCATTTGGAAAAGTGCACGTGTGCAGAACTGGGTCAGTGCTCTGCAGGTGTTTGCTGCCTCTCTGAGCTGCCTCTCTTGGAGCTTTGGGGCTGCAGGCAAAGCAGCTCCTGTGCTAGCCAGAAAGACAGTTGAGATGGCCTTTTATTGTTTTATTTGCCTAGCTGGTATCTTGTCCCAGAGTGCCTTTTGCAGAGGATGGGAAGATTGATACAAAGGGGAAGTCTGTCACTTTGAGGAATGGCCACATGGTTATTTCTGCTTTGCTGCTGTTCTGGATAGAGCAGCTCTGAACTGCACAGGAGCCTTTTGCTGTGGCCAAACCCTTACCATCAACATTCCTCTCTCTGCAGAGCTGGGACCTCGTACAACAGACGCAGAACTACCTGAAGCTACTGATCTCCATTATCAATAGGGATGGTAAGGCAAACTCCTTGCTCCCAGCAGTGTAACTGGAGCAGTCACTGTCCCTGGAATAACAGCTGATGGTATTAGTGCTACTGTGGATCAACTACCAATACAGAAGTCACTTTTAATTCTCTCCCTTCAAAGCAGGGTGATGGTCCTACCAGCTCAGAATTCCAGCTCCCCTCTTGGTGGGGGACTTCTTGAAAACCCTTTCTTCCTGAACATGAAGGATATCTGTAAACTTAGCCTATTGTTTTACTACTTTAAACCTGAAGAGAACAAACATTGCTTTTTGACTCTTGCTTTTGTTTTGCTGGTTACCAATGTTTTGTCTCCCCAACACAGGATCTCATTTGGTCTCTGTTTAAGAGGCCCTTCCACCCCCTTTCATCACAGACACCCCAACTCTTTGAAGAGTTGTCTGTTGCTGTGTGGGACATCCTATTTCCTCTGGGTGCTATGACCTAGCACTGATGGATGGAGCCATGGCTGGCTCTGGCAGCATGGCCAGCTGTACTCTCCTGCAGTAGCTGTGTTGGGACACACTGCAGGTTTTCTGTAGGGTGTGGGATTTGTACCCTGTGTGTGCCTCTGCTCAGTGTGTAGCAGGGAAGTTAGCAAGACTGAAAAAATGTTCAGTTGGAGCTGTTTTCTCACTATTGTAGGAATAGATAGTGATAGTGGGTTCCAGCTGGGTAGCTGTGTGTAGTAAAGTGATGTTCATACCTAATCACACTGTGTCCTGAGCAGCTGTCAGGACCAGGACAGCACATCAGCTGGTGCTGCTGATAACCCAGAGCACTCTGAGCAATTTGTTGGCTGCTGTATTTAAGACAGAATGTTCTTGCTGAGCTCTGCTCTTGAGCCTGGGCTATGGGTACATAGAGTAGCTTGTCTCTACAGATTTGCCATTAAAAAGTCATTGCTCTCATTGCAAGATCCTTTTTTTTCCTTCTCCTTCCTACCCCTGGAACAGATGACAGTGGGCTCCTGGTGCACTGTATATCCGGCTGGGATCGAACACCTCTCTTCATCTCCTTACTGCGCATCTCCTTGTGGGCTGTGAGTACCTGGCTGACCTCCTTTGTTTCTGGGGCTGATTGCTTGGAGGGTGAGTGACTGTCACCAGCAAGTGGTGGTGGAGCTGTCGGGCATGCTGTCATACTGGTAGAGGAAGATGGGCACCCTGGATCACTGTGACAGTTTTCAGCAGATCATGAATTCCCAAGTTCTAGTCCCCAGGGCTGCTGCCTGAAGGCTGTGTCTTTTGTTTTGCAGGATGGGCTGATCCACACATCCCTGGACCCATCTGAGATTCTCTACCTGACAGTGGCCTATGACTGGTTTCTCTTTGGGTAGGCATGATAAGTTTTACTTGCATGGGCATCCCTGTGCAACAGGGAAGAAGCCTTGAGAGGGTCATCTTTGATGTTTGTTTACAGCCAAAGGCTGAAGTTTGAGCAGCTCCCAATGAGCTGGAACAAGTAGGGCTGGTGCATTTTTTTAAACTGAGATCTCAGGTATCTGGCTGTTCTTGACAGCTTGTACTCTTCTGCTGATTCTGGCATGTGACTGAGCTTCCTTTGCTCTCTGTCTAGGCACATGTTAGTCGATCGACTCAGTAAAGGAGAAGAGGTGAGTGTTGGGTCTGGGGCAGTGGCTGAGCATTGCTTTGTGTTCTCAGGATATCTGTTTATGGTAGCAGCATTCACTGCCTACTCCTGGTAGTATCAGTGGTGTGGCTGGGCTCTAAAAAGATTGTTCAGGTGCTGGAAATACAAGGTAAGAGCCTTGCCCTGTCACTTTGTGATGCATAAGTTGTGGGGTTACTTCTCTCTCGGGCTACAGTTTTGTTGGGGGGTGTTACTCCTGCCAGTTTCTGTCCTGTGCTATTAGTGTTCAGGCCCCGCATCAGAGGGTGCTAGGACTTGCTGTTCAGCTCAGCAGTGAGAAGGATGCTTAAGATGTGTGACTCCTTGAAAATAAAGCTGGATAGTCTTGTGTGCTTGTCCTGAGTGCCAGCCCTCCTGCCTGGATGCTGCAGCTGCATGTGACTTGCATGTCATCACAGGCTAATGGAGCAGCTTGTGTTGGTTCCAGTGTGTGAATTTGGTGGGATGTGTTTTTGGGTGCACATATGGGTCTTGGATGCACTTAAAATTAGTGGAAGTAATTGTCTTCAAAATAATTTACTGTTTAACTGCAAAAAAAAAGATTGCTCTGACTATAATTGCAGTATTGTACACTACCCTTTCTGAATAGAAAAGAGGTGGGGTGTGTCTAAGCCTGTTGCTATTTCCCTGCTCCTCAAACTCTCACCTTACTAAGGAATCTTCTGCCTTCAAACAGCAGAGATAAGACTCAGGCCTATTTTTCATCTTTCGGGGGTACAGAATCCCCTAAAAGATTTCATATCATTCCTCCTGTTGATTCTGTTCCTGGAGTTCTACTGGCTCAAGCCTGAGAGCTCTGCTCTGGTGCCTGCTTGGTCATGGGTGGAGTCTGTAGCTGCAGCAGGAGCAGGAGAGGGGGTGCCTGGCTGCCTGTGGCACTCCCTGCTCCCTCCTTCTCCCAGGAGAAGGGCACAGCTCTGCATGGGTGGGTGAGGTGGCAGAGGCATAGTGGGATGAACAATGCAGGGCAGACTGGGGTGTGGCAGGGTACGAGCTTGGGGCCACAAATGCTGTAGATACCTCATGCTTCCAGATGTGGTACTGGTCTGCTGCTGAGGTGGAGCATGTGGCTCTAAGTATGCAAGTCCTGCTGGGTTTGCTGCTTACCTGGGTGAGGTACTGCCATCTCTGTTCCATTCTGCACCAATGGTATAAGTACCTGCTGAGGGCTTGCAGCATGTGTACAAGGCATTGAAAAGGAAACTTCTTGTTCCTCTTCCTTTCTGGGCCTCCCCATGGCAGGGAGCAGAGGGGCAGTTTACATAAAAAAGAAGGCCCAGGATGGGATGGTCGCAGCTCATGGCACACTAGAGGCTGGTAGCTGCAGATTTTTTGCTATCTCCTTCCTGCCAGCACCTCTTCACCAAGATAAGAGGCTGCATGGAGCCTCAGGTTCGTTCCTGAACCAATCTTCTCTTTCCCTTTTGCTCAGATTTTCTTTTTCTGCTTCAATTTTCTGAAGCACATCACCTCTGAGGAGTTCTCTGCTCTGAAGTCACAGAGGTAAGGAGCCTGTGCTTGCTGCTGCATGGGCTATAGAGCCAGGGAGCTTGTTAGTGCTGCTTCTTTGGGGAGATGGAAGCCCTGGTGTCCTGACCCAGTTTTCTTTAATTTATTCTGCACTCTGAAGGCTGCAAAACGGGGCCGAGGCTTGTGAGGTGCTACGTTGTGCTCTGAAAAACTGTCCATGCTGAAATGTGCTCTCTGCTTAATGACTGTCCGTGGCTGCTTTAGCACGGATGAACCCAGAGATGTGTGCTCTGGCTCAAGCAGGCTGCACAGCAAGCTCCATCTGCACTGATGGGGACAGGAGGGGTGGCTGGTTTTTAATGGACTGCCCAGCATAAACCCTTATTTCAGGAGGGACAGAAAGAAGCAAAGCCCACCCCTGATGCTCTGAATAAGCACATCATGTGCAGTGTTGCCTGTTGCCACCTTCTCAAAGCATAGGGAGTTTGGGCTGGGACTGTTAGGAGTCAGACAGTGCACACTGGCCCATCCTCTCCCCTCTGCCTGTGCATAGCTGATTCCCCACTACTCTGATCTGCTGTGTGTGACAGAGACCTGGCTATGGCCAGCCCCTACACTGCCCTGAAGTGTGCCTGAGGTAACCTTGTCTTTCCTTCCCCAGAAGGAAGAGTTTACCACCTGGCTTCACCCTGGAAGAGATCTGCATGCTCAGTGAGTGCTGCTGTCAATCATCAGTACCCCTGGGTGCTGCTAATGGTTCATTGCTTGTGGCCTTGGGTTCCCAGCTTCAGGATGGTTCCAAATGGGTGTGCTGCCTGTGGGGCCTTGCAAGAGCCCAGGGCATGGGGAAGTGTATTTTTTAAAGGGAGAGAAAGTGAGGGAAATGAAGCTGGTCTTCAGGTAGCTCTGTTTTCTTCTCTCTAGAGCAGAAAGACCGAGGCAGCACCACAAGCCTGAGCAGTGACTTTTCCCTGGGTATGGAAAGTTCCCCTGGAGCAGCTGGGAGCTTTACCTATGAAGCAGTGGAGCTGATGCCAGCAGGAGCACAGACTCAAGCAGCATGGTAAGGAGATAACTGCTTGGTGGGTGAACAAAAGGGGCTGGCTCTGGGCCTGATAGAAAACATATTTCTGAAGTGTCTTGCCCTCCAGGTCTCCTCTCTGTAGCATGGATTCCTTACAGTGGAGGGAGAAATTTGGCTGTCAGAAACTTTGCTGCAACTTACACTTCAGAGCTTCTGCACCAAAAATTGGAGGCCACCCCATGTTAAAAGGCTGTCAGGCTTCTGCAGGGATGCTCCTAGGTTTGTACATAGATGAGAGCAAAGCACATTTGTTTCATTTTCACCAGTTTCACTGTTAAAACTTCATCCACAAAGGATTTCATTACTTTTAAAAGATGGTTCCAAACTACCAGAAAAATTACATTTGACAGCAGCCTCCTCAGGGAAAAGTGGAGCTGGTTTAGCTGCCCTAAAATGAAGCTTAATCAGAGTTGAAGAAAGACATTATACACAGGGAGTATATGTAGTTAGTGGGAGTTGGGCTGAGTGGCCAAGAATTCCCTGTAAATTTTAGCCCCTCTACCAGCATGAGGCATGTGAGCTGAAAGCAGGTTCCTGCCTGCAGCACTGCGTAGAGACATTTTCAGTACTGCCTTTTAGTAGGGGATCACACAGGACTTGCCTGGGGATGCAGGTGTCTGTCTGGAAGCAGGGAAGGTGTCTGGCAACTCTCCTGCCCTGGGACAGGTGTTGGACTTGCTTGTGGAATTTCTGGTGCTGTTTGGGGATTTCAGAGCCTTGCTTTAGGGCTGCCCCTCTCAGTTTAATTTTTCTCTCCCTCAGCACATGTGAAGACACTATTTTATATTGCAATTATTTTAAATTAAATCTAGGTTGTGCTAGAGGCATTTTAAGTCCTCTGGGACTGAGCTTGCAGCCATGCTAGTGGCAGCAGCCTTTGTAAAGCACATTGTATATTCAGTTTAAAGTGCTGAGAAGGGAAAGGAGAATATCCCTGCAGAATCACAAAATGGAGATGGAGAGTCCCAAACTCCTCTCTGCCAGGTGAGCAACACAGAATCCTGTAACACACAGAGCCTACCTATCCACATCAAAGCGACTGCATGAAGTAGAGAACAACTTTTCACTTGCAGGGCTGCAGGGTAGTGAACTGCAAGCATTTATGTTGCTCTGAGTGCTCAGGGTATACAGACTTGATTCTGTTGCACAGAACCTATGTGTGCTTTTTACAAGATGTGAAGTGACCAGAGCATACTGGAGGAGATAGCTGCACTTGAGTGCCTCAGGGCTTGATTTTGCAATGTGTTTCCTAACTCTGGGTTGCTTTTATTTCTATAGGAGACATCAGGTTGTGTTGGGGATGGCAGCTGCTCCACAGGGATGGTTTGAGCCATGCTAGGGGGCATGAGCTTGGGAAAGGGGAAGGTTGTGAGCCTTGCCATGAGTGCTCAGTGAGGAGACTGGACTGGATGTTTTACTGCAGGCTGTTGTGCCTCTGTAGTCTGCAGAATACATAGGGCTTGCTACAAGCTGGATGAGCTGGGCTGTGCATAGCGTGAGGGGACATACTTTGTTGTGTTGCCCTGAAAGCAGGTAGCCTTACATTCTCTGTGCAGGGAGAGGCATTTGATTTTTAGTTGTTCAGACCTGTTTCTGCAGGCTGTACTTGGAGATGTTGGCAGCTATGATAACATGAGATGAATAAAGCTTAAGAGAGGCTGTGGTGTGATGTTTGAGGGTGGACACCCTTCAAGAAATGAAGAGAGGATATCGCACTGTACAATGAGTCTGTCTTTAGCTGCACTTGCTGACAGTGCTTGAGATATCAAAGCTGAGATGCCTTTCTATGTTTTAGGAAGAATAACATCTTTTCCCCTTGATTTTGTTTGCTTTAGAATTTTTCTTTTTTTACTTTTGTACATAGGGAGGTCTTTGTCCAATTCAGTGTGGTTTAGGAAGGCGAGGAATTCTTGGGACTCTTCCAGGGAAAAAAAAACAAAACCAAACTGCTGCTGTAAGAAGGAGAATCTTCTGAACATGGAGCAGCAGTGATTTGAATTAGTCCCAAATGTGTACTTGTTTGGCATGTAGTTGGATGGTACTAAGCTAAGGCCTGATGCAGCAATGGACAGTGAATCATGACTGAGTCTTAATGTGCTGGCTAGGAAAGAAGCCAGAGCAGTTTGGGCAGTCAGCATAAACAGAGAACTGAAGTGTACTTACATCTGGAGTGACTGTCAGCTGTAAACACATGGTCAGAAGTGTGGTCAGTGGTGCCCAAAGGGAATTGCTAAAAGGGAAGATAACACTGGCAGTGTGTCCCTGTCGCCCTCGGTGGGCATGAACGCCCACCTGGGCTGATACGCACTGTGGAGTTTGCACTGTGGAGTTGGAGCAGATTGAAATGGTCTTTCCCCACTGGGAGGCCCCTTGCTCAAGGCATTTTTGCTGCTAGACTCAACAAAGCAATCGCTCTGTGTGTGGGCTGATGCATTCTCCCGTCTCTGATTTTCAGGTCACGTGGATGGTGATCTATAAAAGAATGGGCTAAGATGGGTTGAGCTCGGTGTACCCCCTCCCTGAGCATTAGCCATGACTCATGGTTCCTTGGGAGGGAGGAGGGTGGGTTCAGTGGAAACAAGAGCTTGTAGCTGCTGGGCTAAACTCTAGCCTGTGGTGGAAAGGCTTTCTAGTTGGAGTACATAGAAAAGTCAGCTTTCTCACCTATGTCCTCTGTCCCTCAGGAGGAAGAGCTGTGCATCATCACCACAAGCCGTGCTCTGGAGCAGAGCACAGCAGTCTGAAGACAGGCTGCCTTCCACAGGGATAGTTGAAGTCAAGTCCTCCAGCTCCTCCTCATCAACCCATTCTGATAACTTCCTGAGGGTTGGAAGCAGCCCACTAGAAGTGCCCGGATCCAGGTGAGCAGGGCATTTTGCAGCAAAACGAGTGTGTGGTAAAGGGAGTGCAGGGCTGCACTTGTGTGGCTTTGGAAACACTGGAACACCTGTGTTTGTGTCTATGGACAAACCCTGGGGGCCCTGTTCCTCTCTAGTCTGACCTTGTCTGAAGTGCTGGCTGTTAAACACAGACACTCCTGCCTGAGCCCCTAGAGGAGCAAGGAGCTGTGCTGATAACAGCCAGCTGTCTTAGGCCTGTCCTCAGCGCATGCCTCAACTCTGAGCTCTGGGATCTCTGCATCCTGCATGCTTGCAGCTCACAGCACTTCATCTGTCTAACGCATCCACCAGGCTGTCATGTTTGGGGAAGGAAGCTTTTCAAACCAAGCAGACCTCACTCTGCACCTATCCTGTCTCCCTTTTCACCTGATGACCCTCCTGATCATGCAGGTTGGAAAAAACTGGGTGCTGGTGGCAAGCAGAGGTAGGAATCTGCTGGGAGCAAGCTGTGAGCCCTATGCCAGCACAAAGGATTCTGCCAAAATGCTGTGTGTTCCTGCTGGGGAATGGGGACCCTGGACCTGAGCCTAATCTCACCCCATAACAAAGACACCCTTCTGGAGTCTGACACTGTGGTAGGGCAGAGTCTAGCAGTGAGCTGGCCTCGGGAAGAAAGGACTGAGCCTGTGGGGCAAACACCGTGTGTTTAGGCCAACATGGAATAAAGAGTCTCTGAGATAAGAGATTACTGTTAACAGTGTCAAATGCTTGTGTAGCCTCTGCAGGTTTTCTGATGAGTCTTTTTCTAGTGATTCTGGATCAGCCACCAGCCAAATCTGAGTACTCTCTCATCATATAGAAAATAAAATGACAAACAAGTAAAGCATTGAAAATTTATAAGACTTTCTTAACAAGTGTCTCTCAATTCCAGAGAAAAATCCCAGTGTCTGACAGTTTTCATAAATGATGCTAACTGTTCTCCCCAGGGAAAGACATCAATAGGAGGGCTTTGAATTGTTGCTGGGGCCCACCTCTGCATTTTCTGTTAGATGAAAAGAATCTCCCAAGAGGAGAAGAAAATACTGGAAAGAAAACAGCTTGTCTTGGGAGCTGCTTTGTTCACATTGGTAGTGCCACAATTCCTGTGTGTGGTCCCATGCCATTCCCAAGGCCTGACAGGCTGTTCAGTTCTTGCTGGTAGCAAGCTTGCAGCAGGGCTCAGGAAGAAGCAGCTTGTAATGCTTCAGCCAGACGGTCCTGCAAGAGCAAAGAGGAGGAGCAGGAGTAGAGGGAAGAGCACCATAGTGAGGGTTAGGGATGCCTTATCAGACACTCATGGGTTGCAGTTTCTGGGATATAAGCATGGTGTTTTCTCCTGAAAGAGCTTCTGTTATTCCACTTGGCCTTTGGTCTCCCTGCTTCACTGTGGTAGTCTGAATTGGTCTGGTAGGTAACACAGTACCTTCCACCGCCATTTTCTACCCTGAAGGAAACAGTGAGTCCCATTTTGGGTGGAGGACTGTGATGTAAGGAAGAGGTAAATTCTGTCTCTTCACCTCCTGAAAAATTGTGGTGCTAAGATGGAAGAGCAGAAGCACAGAGACCGATCAGGATGCTAAAAATACCTTTATTCCTGCAGTGCTGCTGGCAGGTCAACACCCAAGGCTCTTGAGATGAAGAAACCACTATACTTGACTTCCCAGTCCTCAGTTTGTGTGGCCATAGCAACAAAACACTTTTCTTAACTGCTTCTGCAGTGGTTAAAATGGTAGCTTGTAAAATGTCAGCAGGTGTCCTTCAGGTAGTTCAGGTCAACAGCCCAGTCCAGGTGCTGTCAGGCAGAGGAGCTCTGAAGGGAACAAAAAGGCAAAGAGACATGAGCAGGGCCTGGGAGGGGGGAACTGGGCTGTCCTAAATAAAGGGGTCATGAATGCACCGTCAGATATTAGGAGCCAAGCCCCCCTCCTGACCAGGCAATGTCAACAGGCTGCTGCTGTCACATTACCAGCCTATCTTGTGAATTTTGCTCTGATCCAGAGGTCCTGTGTACCTGTAAATCCCAGGATGGTTCTTGGTAGGCAAAGCAGTAGAAAGGCAATTCCTGTCAGTCTTTCTGGCTTATTCCAATATGATGGTAAGATCACATCTGCGGAGGACAAACACACAAGAAGATATTGCGTAGACTGTTTGCAGAGTAGGACAAGGTGCTGCTTGTTCTACAGAGAGCTGTGAGTATGGCAATCCATGTGCCTCAGATTGAGCCCCCTGCATGCAATGGGTTGCTGTTTGCAAACCTTTTCCTGTATTTGCATTTGACACTAGCAGTCTGAGCATCCCATGACGCTGCAAAAAAAATTCTGTATCTGTCTCACGGATTTAGCCTGTGTCTACATAGCACTAATGTGGATTAGCAGCTGGATAATCTTTGGTTGAATGTGCTTTTGCTAAGTCAATTAAACAAAACCCAAAGTCCTGTGATCTGGAGAGCCAAGATCAGGAGGAGTTAAATTGCAGAGGATCTGCTTTGACCAGCAGTCACAGATGGCTCAGCTGTGGGTCTGGAAGGAGCGCAGTGAGAGCAGAGAACAGAGAAGCTGCTGCCTGCACCCTTGGTTTTGAGTGTTTTGTGGTAGTGAGAAGACTGTGTATGCACTGTGTATCTTGCTCCTTATGGCCACCTCACTCTAAAGGTGTATCTGCAATATTTCAGCTTGGGGTAGTGACCACAGCAGGAGAGAAATTGTTTACAGGAATGTTTTCTGGAATTATTGCACGACCATGCCACATAATGGGCTCGCTGGCTGGCACAGGACTGTATGCTGCAATCAGAAATGGTGCTCACAGAGAATGGGCTGCTTGGGCACTATCTCAGCCTGTAGATAACTCTGGGATTCAGCCAGGGCTCACTGTTCTTGGCAGGGTGCCATACTCCTTGCCAACATTTCCCACGCAAAGGTGGGAAGGGCTGCCCTTTACTCCAGGTTGCCAAAGTCTGCCTGTACATACAGAACCTACTTAATGCTTCAGTTTGAGGCAAGAGCATATGCTGGCAAATGAGCTGCTTCCCAAATAGGCCTAGGTTTGTGGAAATACGTCAGGTGAGTGGGGGCAGCACAGGGCAGCATGGGAGCCTAGCTGTTGGCACTTGGCACTCATCTCAGATACGTATTAAGAAAGGGAAGGATCCCTGACTGTTGCTCTGCCTCCAGTATTGACTCTTCTCTGGCAGGCAAGTGAGTGTCCATGTGCTCTGAAATACTGTCTTGTGCAGCATGTTGCATGAGAAGCACTGACCTAATTAAAAGGAACCATTCCAGGTTAGGAGCTGCCAGTTTATGGCCTGCAAGAGGTCCCTTCTTGTGTGAAGGAACAGCTTGCAGCTCATCTCTGTTTTGCTAATCTAATTTAGTTAATCTTGCACTTTTGAGGGAGTTTCTTCCCACTCGTGGACCTGAAGAGGTGGGTGTGTGAAGCTCACTTGGATTCTTTTTCTGTCTGCCATTAGATGTCTGTGGCAGAGACAGGGACTTGAAGACTGGCTGTATCTCATCTTCTCTAACCATGTCAGCTTTGCTGTTGTTGTCCAGCTGCTTCCCAAGACTCCGTGCTGTCCTCACTCCTAGCCAGCCTCTGGCATGGCTGTCGTGTCTTGCAGCCATGCTGTTCTTACAGACTTGGAACTGGTTCTGGTGTCCCAGCAGTTCCAGCTTGTTCCTAGGGCCTCACTGAAGCTCTTTTGGGGCCTCTGCAGTAAGACTTTACAAGAAGTGTTCAGGGTAGAAATTACAGGAAGACTTTCACCTCTAGTGCTGACTGGATTGCATTGGGGTGCAGTCACCCCAGACATGTTGTCTTGGTCTCATGCCAAGCTCAACTTCTAAGAAGCTCTGCTGCTGTTGCAGTGCGAACACAAAATTTCCCATGCTGTGTCTTCCCAGGCTTGGCCCCTGCTTTCTCTTGAGGGTATTCAAGATGCTTATTGATTGTGATGTTTCCTCAGGAGCCTCCTTTAAGAAGGCTTTGGGGATAGATGGTAAGGTCTGTCACAATATCTTAGCTCTTCTGGCCAGGCTCAGATCTCTGGGCCAGGAAAGAAATTACCTAGACTCACTGCAGAGTCAATCAGTTTATTCAATTAATCAACAAGTGTTTGTTCTGCTGCCTGGAGGCAAGACACAGAATTGACTGCCTTGAACTCCTTGGTGTTGTTCATTAGATGAAATCTTACTAAGTTTGCACAGTTGCTTGACAGGGTTTGGGGCCCCAGGAAGGGCTGGAGGACTACAGAGTCACTGAGTCAGTCTTGCAGGAAATAGACAGTGCTTTTATCAGCCTGTCCATGGCAGAATTTAAAAGATGACTTGATCTACCTCCAAGAGGTGGTGTAAGATCAATCTGATCTTAGCTGACGACCATGGAAGGTGACCAGCAGCTGGAAGCTGGGGGCACACACCCAAAGCAAAAAGCAATTTTATGTTCACCTTCTTTAGTGCAGATTTATCTGGCTGGTGTGGCAGATTATATTGGGCAGAGGGACATTTTTGCTGTCCCTGGTGCCCTTGATCATGGCTTGCAGAGTCTGCTGAGCAGGTTCCAGATACTACTCTCCCTTTGCAAGAGCTGCAGAACTCTGCTCTAAGAACTCTTCGCCTGGAGATCCTGCTATAGTCCAAGCCCTCCTCTGCCATTCATGCTTACCCTCTCCAAAACCTTTGTTTCTATCTGGACACAAGCCTGTCTTCTGTTCAGCAGCTCGTTACTTTTTCTGGAAGAATCCTGTCTCTGCCTACTTTCAGCCCAAGTCTATTGCCTAGAAGATCTCTTTACTCCTTTAGCTCAGTTTCTTGTCACCATGTGTGACACTCCTGTTTTTCCTGTCTGGCTGTGCTGTGCTCTCAGGGAAGTGACATCTTCCTCTTCACTCTGCACTGAAGCGGCATTCCTCCATGCTTCTCCCTGGCATTCTGCGCTGTTCCCACTGTGCTTCCATCATGGTACCATTCTGTGGGCCCAAACACTGCCTCCTCTCCTTCACACTGACTCCCTTCACTTTATCTTCCAAAGGCATGAAAAGAAGTAGATGTCACTGAGCAGCTGCTCCCTTTTCCTTAAAAATTCCTTTCTTTCCAGGGATGGTTATCCCTCTCTGATCTCCTGAAGGTCTTTCTAACAGTATATGCTCTGCTTTTGCTTTCAGTGAAGTGCCCTCATTTTTACTTTGGCATTATGTACCCTAGGAAAAGCGCCATTTTGCAAGGCAGGGTTCTCCCAACACTGACTCTCACTCAGTTCATTGGGCAGCCAAAGAACAACATCTATGTGAGACAGTGAAGCTTTGCTCTTCCTGATTTCTGTTGTCATGTCCTTTCAGAGTCTGAGCTGCCAGACCAGGGATATTACCCCTAAACTGCAGCCATGATGGGAAGCTGATATGCCAGGAATTGTGTGACTCCTTTTCTGTGCCTGCAAAGCCAGCTCAGGACCACATTTCACACTGTTCAAACTTGGCTGTATTGATCAGACTAATTAAATGGCCTGGAATTACATCGAGATTGCAAATGGGTTTCCTACTGTGCATCTCTTCCCACCCTTGCCTTCCAGTCTAGCTCAGGTCCTTCTTGCTGTGGGAGAGCCTGTCTTTCTGGCTGTTCTTCTGGTCCCTTGGGGAGCAGCTGCAGTGCGCCACTGCTATTCTTAGCTGTGAAGACAGCGTGCAAGTACCTGGCCCAGCAGAGCTGGAGCTGGAGCACTGCTCTCTGCCCAGCAGAACTCAGATAAATTATCCAGATCTTGGTAGTGTGTAATTGAGCAGCTCTGCCACAGGCTGTGCTTCCAGCTATGTAGACTCTGCTGTGCAGCAAGGCTTAATAATTGCTTGCTCCCTTGGAAGCCAAGAGCTCTGGGTTTGTCTCAAGTGATTGTGCCCTCTTCTCTGAGATTTTGGAGGGACTTCTCAGATTCACTTACCATATTTCATGCTTTCTTTCTTGGTGGGAGACTGCATACATCAAACAATTATCCTTCCTTGGCTATTTAGCCTGTCCTAAATATGTTTTGTTACCTTGTTTCTGGCACAGCTCTTTCTTTAATACAGAAATGAAGAGATGTTCAGGTGCTGGGGGTAGGTGTCCTGGGTACATCTTGAGCATTGGCTCTGTTCAGATCTGGTGGTAATGGCTCAGGAGTAATCTGCTTTCTAACTGCTGCCAGGACAATGATCTGCAAGTCTTTCCCAGCACTAACCAAGTCACAGCCTTGACTTGCCCTGCTGCCCCGGGATGTGCTAACAGCTACAACAAGCAACAAGGGAATGTCCCTTGTACAGCACAGCCTTCACATCTGTGAAGGAGTCAGGGCAGGATGTGCTGTTCCATCTCACTAATGGGTTTCTCAGTTCTGCATGGCCATCTGCTTCGTGCTGGCTCTCCTGTCCAGCTCCTGGTGTGCTCCTGCCGCTTTGTTGGCCCCAGCCAGCTTGGCTCTCCCTTCACTTTCAAAGAAAAGGCTGAGCTGTGTGTTACACCCTGGTCCCTGAGTGCCAGTAGTGCTGGCACAGGCGCTGCTGGCTGTTGGCCCAGCAGGTCCGTGGCAGTGGTGCCAGCAGAAGGTGTGTGCTGAATGATCTGACTGATGGCACCGTCTCCCTCTCTCTCTGCCCCAGATCAGCGGACCATTCTCTGCCCGGATCTTCCGTTTCCACAGACTTTGGCAGCTGGCAGATGGTGACAGGGTGTGGCAGTATTCGGGAGCAGGCAATCCTGAACGCAGACGCCTCTCTCCCTTGCAGCTTCCCGGATGAGTTCTCTAGCACTTGCCTGTAAGTGTCTCAAATGCAGGATCTCTCCTTGGGTCTCTTGGCTGCCTGCGAGCACTGCAACGTTATCACTCTGGCACTTTCGGAGAAGCCTGGGAGCCTATAACAAACTGTTCAATCTTCTGTGCCTTGATGTTTTCTATCCACAAACTCAGTCCCTCAGCACTCTTTGCTTATGCTGAACATGGAAAGAAAACAGCACTTTCTCTGCCTGATGACTGGGGAGCTCTTTGCTTTCTGTAGGAAGAAGAGGTTTTTCTTCCTTAAAGATGCTGAATTTGGGCATAATTGAGTGCAGTTGAGGATTCATGTTTGTTAGGACAGGACTGGTAACCCAGATTCCTTGCTTTTTGGTTTTGCTCACCTACATATCCCCACTGGGGTCAGATCCTTGCTGGAGTAAGAGGAGGACTTTCCTTCTGTAACCCAAATTTTGTCTGGCCTTGTGCAGCATCATTTGCAGGTGCTGTGCCTGGCCAGTGCAGAGCCAGAGAGATCCTGTGTTCTGCCACATCCTGCCATGTGAAATGGCTGGGAGGCAAATGTTCCTCCCCAAATAGCAATCCACCTCTGGAAGCTTGAAAGACTGGAGATGAGCTTTAATTGCTGTTGGAGGAGAACCTTAGTTTGTGCCTTCAGGCTGCAAACTCTCCATCAAGAAGCTGAAATGGCAGATCAGGGCTGCTGCTGCCAGATGCTCAATCCCTTACTGAGATCTGAGTACGTGCTTTGGAGGCAGAGAGCAAGCAACATGAAAACCTGTGTCTCCTGTGAGACAGGCTGCCTGTCCTGGCTCTGTGTCTCATGTGGCTGCGTGCTGTGCTGCTGAACAGAGCAGAGCAGCTGCCTTCAAGTTAAAGTGAAGCTACGAGATCCATGAATTGACAGATCAAAACATCGCAAGGGATGTTGGACAAGGCCTGGCCAGGATTGTTCTCCTTTCGTGAGGACACACTGAGCTGCTCCTGCAGTAGTTTGGAGATGGGCAAGGGAGAAGGGACTGAAGGATAGGCATCTGAATAGACTGCTTTACTGTGTCCTGAGCCTGCCTGTGCTTGGTCACTGCTGATCACCAGCAAGTTGTTGCTGCCCTTGGAGTTGGATCCAATTGACGTCAGAATAGGGAATTCAGTAGAGAAACCTGAATTGAAGTGGATAAGCTTATGCAGTTTGGAGAGTGACTGCTTGGGGCGGTGGATTCAAAAGGACAGTGGCAGTGCTTAAGGGCTGGGGACTGCTCAACTGAAGATGCTGGAACCAGGCACTGCATTGAAAGGATGAAGAGTTCCCAGTGGTGGTGTGTTGAGCTTAACCTGGAGCCTCCACCCTCTCCCTACTCCACATCAGCCCTGTTTGCTCAGGGCTCCGTTGTGGTTTTATCCCAGTTTTTGCAGCCCGACAACAGTATGATTTTTTTTTTCTTTTAATTCCATTTAAGTTCCCACTTTGCATCTTCACTGGCAGCAGCTCGATGAAGGTATGCTTTTCACAGCCTACTTCTTGTGCTTGTGTGGGGCTTGTCAGGGCTTACTTCGAGCTGGGGCTTTGACAGCCTCCTCTCATCCCGCACCCCAAGCTGCAGGCAAGCGGGCAGGCTGTAGGAAGTGTAGCAGGGCAGAGTGCCGTGGATTTGGCAAGGAAGCGCGACCTGCCTCCGCGGTGAACAATTCAGGGTGAAATGCTGCAGCCATGCTGCAGGGCTTGGCGTGGAGCAGTGCCTGGCTGCTTGACCCTGTGCCTTGGAGTGTCTCACTCCATGAAACAAACTGAAAACCCAAATACAAAATCTGCCCTGTAAAGAGGTGTGAGAGCCACAAGACACGGGACCTAACTGCTGCACACCCTCGCTTACCTCTGCGCGTGACATCTGAGATCGCTGAACTCGGGTGCAAGTAAGTCCTGCCTTCACGGAGTTTATTTTAAATGCTAGCAGGTTTTCGAGTTCCACGTCCTAATTAGATTGCCAGAAAGCATCACTAATGTGTTTAGATATGTTGTTGCCTTTTTTTGCCCTCTGGCTTCTCTTTATTATCAGACACAGTAAACAGCGGCCTGGTTGGCTGCCTCGGCATCGCTTGCTGTTTATAGGCCTCCCACCATATCCTCTTGCTGCTGTTTCCGGACCGAAGCTGTTGGCTGTGGGTGGTTAACACTTCCATTCAGATGAGCTGTGCCAATTTATAGCCAGCCCAGGCGCTGGAAGATTAAAGAGAATTTTTTATGGGGAAGGTTCGCACTGTGCCCTTGGAGTGACCTTTGAGGAATGTCTTAATCTCTCTGGGAACCACTGGCATGTTGCAGAGGCACCACAGCAAGGATCATTTTAGGCTGGAGAGCTTGGAACAGCTGCCTCTGGGCCCCAGTCTTGCTTTCCCCTGCTACCTTGCCTGAAGTCTCGCCTTTCTTCTGCTGTTTTCCCCCTGCCCCTAACCAGGTGTGTGGATCAGCAGGAGAGGAGAGGAGGTCCCATGGGAAGTCATGCCCTACTCTGCTCTTGTTTGCTGAGAGCAGCCATGCTGGAGAGCAGAAGTAAAGCACTGTTCAGCTCTTGTCTTCCTATGGCTGGAGTGTTCCTTGGGGCTTTTGTCACCTTGCCTGCTCCCTCTCACCACCCACCACCCCCCACCCCCCCTTCCACAGAGCTGTCTGTGCTGGCACAAGCACACGAGACTGGGTCTGGTGGAAGTGAGGGATTGTTGCAAATAGGTTGGAAGCAATTGTTGCAAAATTGTTGGAAGCAAAGGTACAGCACATGGGGACAGGCTTCATCTGTGTGAGGAGGGGAAGGAGCTGGTGCAGTGACTGTTGTAAGCACCCACTTGGCCAAAGCATCACATTGTTTATGAACTGCAGCATTATGAGTTCCATAGTGGTGGGAGAAATGGGACAGTGGAATGTATGAAGGAGGGGAGGGGAGCAGGAGACTAAGGCTGCAAGTGGCTTCGTGGGTTGGGTTGGATGAGGAAGCAGTGGCACCAGCTGCCACCTGCTCTGTGGACAGAGCCTTTTGGGGCTTGCACTGCCTTAGCCACTGCAGCCCGTTGAGCACCACAGCTCTGTGTTAGGAGTGAGAGCTGGGATGTGGAGAGGGATGGCTGCAGTCAATGACCTCCCCTTCTCTCTCCTAGACTGGTGGCGAGTGACCGTGAGTCCCGTCTGGAGGAAGTGCGTTCTGCCTTTTTGACAAGCTACAGCCGGACCATCGGCCTAAAGGCCGTGCCCCCCAGCCCCTCAGGGGCCATCGGTGGGCTCCTTGAGCAGTTCGTGCGGGGCGTGGGACTGAGAGGCAGCAGCACCCTCTGAACACGACGTTCCCAGACCACTGCCTGGAAGACTGGGGCTGGCACGTCCCTCAGCAGAGTCCTGGGACCCTCTTCTTGGTGCGGGCACCTGCTGCACCCAGCGCCCACCGCCAGCCCCCCCTGCCTGGGGCTAGGGGGTGCGGGGTCTTCGGCGAGTCTCTGCAGTAAATGACCCGAGCTGTGCCCTCTCCTGCCTCCTCTCTGGGCTGCGGGTGGGGGCAGCGGGGCCGGGCGGGGGGCTGCGCGGGGGAGCTGCGCTCCCGGGGGCGCTACTCACTATAAATAGCTCGGCCCACTCTTCGCGAGCGTCGGCACCGAAATAACACGGAGCCGAACCCGGGAGGAAGCCCCCGGNCGGCGGCGCGGGAGGAGGCGGCGCGGAGCATCGGCGGCGCCCGGGCGGGGATGGCGGCTCCGGGAGCGCTGGAGCCGGCGGCCGGCAGCGTGCCGGGCACCAAGGTGGAGCTCACCGTGTCCTGCCGGTGAGCCGGGAGCCGGGCGAGGGAGCGGGAGGGCGGCAGCTAGTCCGTGGACACGGGTGGGTGCGAAACGCACCGAGATGCGCTGCGGGGCTGCTCGCTGCGTCCCGCTGCCCACCTCTCAGCCCCTCGCTCAAGGCGTTGTGAGCTGCGCGTCCTCTTCTCTGCCCGGGTAGCTCTCGGTGCCAGGGCGTATGCCCAGTGTCCCTCTGCCCTGCTGCTACCCGTCCCGTCGCCTTCCTGGGGTCCCATGGGATGCTGTCATGGGCACGGCTGTGTGAAGCGACCCGATGCCCTCACCCGGGGCTGGGGCGCGGGACGGAACCTCTCGGGGCGATATTTGTGGGAGGTGGGTGATGCCGGCGGGGTGCGGGGTGCCGGCGCTGGTGCGAGCGGCTGCCCGGCTTGGCGAGCTCGGTCCAAGGCAACGGGATCGGGAATGTGGCAGCGGGATGGGGATTGCGAGAGAGGGGCTGCTCTGTGCCCCAGCTTCTGGCCAGGGTCCGCCGGTCAAGCGGCGGCGGCTGAGCCGGTCTGCCGGCGGCTAAATATAGCCCGTCGGAGGCACCGCTGATTGCGGCCGGGGGTCCCGCTCGCAGGGACAGGCACCAGCGTCCTGCCGGGGGTAGCCTCCCGGTGCCGTGGGTCCTGTGGCACGGAGCGCCCCGACCACGGTGGGTGCCTCCAGCACACCCCCGAGCTATGCAAACTCTGGGCTGGGCCGGGGGCTGCTGTGCCCTCTCCCCGTGGCTGAGCCGTGGCCCCCGCTGCCAGCTGCCCGGACAGCAGGCAGAGGGACTGTGGGGCGCCAGCTCCAGGCAGGGACCGGGGGCCACACCTAGAGACAACCCAGGGCAGGGGCAGCCTTCAGCTTCGCAGCCCCAGGACTCAGCCCAGACCAGGGTGGGGTCTCTCCCCTGCGTGCTGGGGCCAGGGGAGCTGGCTTAGCCCCGCAGCCAGCGGCCGTGCCTCAGCCCACCTTGTGATGCCTCCCCGGGGGTGCGGGAAGTATCCCAGCAGAGCCGGTAACATCCCCCGGCACTTTCCGGTGTCACACCGCGCACAGGACGACGATCAATCGCTCTGCCGGTAGGTGTGTCGGGGGATGCCCACTGGCTGCTCAGCCCCTGCTCCAAGTGTCTCCTTTTTTCTCACTTCCGCACCCTGCCATTAGCCAAGCTCCTGCTGCCGGGGCGCGGCGGGCACTCAGCCGGAGCCGGCGGCACCGGAGAAGGTTTCATCCTGTAAATGGGTTCCCTGTCATGTTCAATCATCATCAGCGCTGGAGACGCTGCTCGCCGCTCGCCCTGCTGCCCCACCGAACCTTGCAGAGGGAGCCAGCGTCTCTCCTTGGGAGTGCGGATGCTCTTATCCATGGGTGCCAGCACAGCCTTCTGGCATGATGCTGATCTGTGATCAGGAGGATGGACATGGGGACCCGTTGCTGGGCAGGTGGGTGGCGCTCAGGGTGGCTCACGCCTGGCTCTTCCCCCAGGAACCTGCTGGACATGGACACCTTCTCCAAGTCCGACCCAGGTGGGTGGGGGAGCCGGGCAGGGGGCATGGCATGGCACGGCACAGACACGGCACGGCAAGGCAGCCTGGCTCTGCTCCTCTCTCCGCAGTGGTGGTCCTCTTTGTGCAGGTCTCGGGGAGCAGCGAGTGGAAGGAGGTGAGCGTGGCCCCCTCTCCTGGCTAATCCCCGGCTGGGTTAAACGGGCCCATATGGCCACCCGTGTCCACGCTAATGATCCCTCCCTGTCCACGCTAATGATCCGGCCCCGCCAGCAGCGCTAATCCCTCACCGGGATTAGCGCCGAGGCAGCGGCGATGGGGACGGGTCCTGGGGGGGCCAGACTCACCGCTCTCCCTGCAGTTCGGACGCACCGAGGTGATTGACAACACCCTGAACCCCGACTTTGTCCGCAAGTTTGTCCTCGACTACTACTTCGAGGAGAAGCAAAATCTCCGCTTCGATGTGTGAGTAGGGTGGCCAGGGCAGGGCTTGGCCCCACTGAGGGTGGAACAAAGCACCGAGTCAGTAATAAATAAGGAAAATAAATAAGAATACAGTGTCGAATAGCCCAGGTGGGTGGGGAAGCGGGGCTGTATGCTGGAGCATCCCGGCAGGCACCAGCTCAGGCCTCTGCTCTTCCACACCAGCTACAACATGGATTCCAAGAGCTGCTCCACTTTAAAGCAGGTGAGCACAGCCTGTCCTGGGGGAACATGTAGTGACACCACAGTGTGACACCATGGTGGGACCCCCGAGGCTGTGCCCTGTGTGGGTGCTGTCGGTGGGGGGACAAGTGCCCTTCAGAGGGCTCTAACCTACTCTCCATCTCTCTGTGCCCCATGGGGACTGGCAGAAGGTAGGTACCTGCCACACACACAGAGCCCTGCTCTGCCCTGGGAAGCCAGCCGTCATGGGAATGTCTGGTGGGGCAGGCTGGGGCCAGGATACTCCATAGGGCTGGCTTTTGAGGGGTAGGATGGGTCTAGGGTGGCCCAAGGGGTCCAAGACAGGTCAGGGCATATAGGGTAGTTTGAGGGGGGATGCAGGATGGGTCTAGAGATGTGGGCTGGCCCTGGGAGCACAGAATGAGTGTAAAGCACATGGAGTGGACACCTGGGGATGCACAATGGGCCCTGGGCTACAGGGAGGCTCTTGGGTCACAGTGTATGTTCAGGAAACTTGGGGTGGCCCAGAGTCAAGTTGGTGGCAGGTCCCATGGGTGCCCTGGGAGAGAAAGTGGTGGGTGTGGGTGGTGGGAGACTAGGGCAACAGCCCTCCAGGCTCTCACAGTGCTTTGTTTGGGGCACAGGACTTCCTTGGGCAGGCTTTTGTAGCACTGGGAGAGGTGATTGGATCCCAGCGGGGACGCCTGGAGAGACCCCTAACGTGAGTCACATCATGTGGTGAGGTGATATGAGGTGAGCTGGGAGGGTCCCACACTCTGTCTCTACCACCTGCCCCACTGGACCCCTCCCTGCATGTCCTGTGCTGGGGATTCTGGTCATACTGCCAAGCACCACCTGTGAGACAGAAGCCCCAACTCACCTCACCTCTTGCCCCGGAACTGTCCTCCTTGTCCCCAAGCTGACCATGTGCCTCTGGTTCCAGGGGAGTCCCAGGGAAGCGCTGTGGGACCATCCTGCTGCTGGCTGAGGAGCTGAGCAACTGCCGGGTGAGCCCATGTACCAGATGCAGTGTGGAGAGAGCTGCATGGTCTCTCAGAACAGAAGCTGCTGGTGCAAGAAGTGGCTGGCAGTGACAGTCCCTGTCCCCAGGACATCGTCACGATGCAGCTGTGTGCCAACAAGCTGGATAAGAAGGACTTCTTTGGAAAATCCGATCCTTTCCTTGTCTTCTATCGTAGTAATGAGGATGGCACGTGAGCATAGGGACCCAGTGGGGCAGACAGGGTGCCAGCATCACCAGATGGCATTTCCCAATCCTGCCCTGTCCCCCCAGGTTTACTATCTGCCATAAGACAGAGGTGGTGAAGAACACACTCAACCCGGTGTGGCAGCCCTTCACCATCCCCGTGCGTGCCCTCTGCAATGGCGACTACGACCGGTACAGGAATGGGATGGGGCCAGAGCAGGGTATGTGGGCTTGGCCCCACAGAGGCAGGCAGCTCAGAATTGGGTCCCAATTGGGTTTTTTTCTCTTCTGCAATCCAAATTACATAAAGGCATCCCCCTCCTTTCCAGGGCCCCCACCGTGACCCAAATTTCCCACTCCCTCCTGGCAGAGCCACAGGCTGGGCAGGCAGGGCGGCTCTGCTGGAAGCTGGTGGGCAGGGTGCTCTCTGCGGGTTGGGCTGTGAGTCTGGGTGTCCCCAAATCAAGTGCTGGAGGGACTGTGCCAGCCTGTCTGGTGGCTCACCCACTATGTGCCTTCACTTTCAGGACGGTGAAGATAGATGTGTACGACTGGGACCGGGATGGGAGGTGAGGGAAGGGACATCAGGGTGCTGCTGAAGCTTCCCAGGGCACCTCTCACCCAGGTGCTTGGCCATACTGACCCTGTGTTCCTCCTGCAGCCACGACTTCATTGGGGAATTTGCCACCAGCTACCGGGAGCTCTCTAGAGCACAGAGTCAGTTCACAGTGTATGAGGTAGAGTGGTGGGTCAGGGTGCGGGCAGGGTGCACTCCATGCTGGGACTGACCCACCCCTGTGCCTGCAGGTGCTGAATCCCAGGAAGAAATGCAAGAAGAAGAAATATGTGAATTCTGGCACCGTGAGTGGGGATGAGGAGTTCTTGGGCCTCCTGCCTTTAGGGGCTGGGGCCACTCCACTTGCTGTGTGTGACAGGTTGGGGGGGCTCCAGATCTGATCCCCTGCGCCCACAGGTGACACTGCTCTCCTTCTCTGTTGAGTCTGAGTTCACCTTCGTTGACTACATACGGGGCGGGTGAGTGGGGGGCCAGGAGTCCCCTGGCTCCTCGAGATCCCCCATGGCTGAGGGTCTTGGGGCAAGGACAGTGGTGACAGTGAAGGTTCAGCCTGGAGGTGACAAGGGGGCAGTGTGGCTGGGAGGTAGATGCAGAACAGTGGCATGGGGCTATGGGGTGCTGGCTGGGGAAGGGGGGCCCAGGCAATGGGTCTGGGCAGGGAAACACTGGCACTATGGGGCTGGAAGATGGTATCCCTGTGCCATGGGGCCGGCAGCCTCCCTCGCTCTCCCCCTAAAGGACACAGCTGAATTTCACTGTTGCCATTGACTTCACGGCCTCCAATGGTGAGTGCACCTGGTGTCTGGGGGGTCCCCATGACCATGGGGCTGGCCATGGGGCAGATGCAATGGGCACTGTGCTGCAGGGTTGCCATCACAGCCCACCTCGCTGCACTACGTGAGCCCCTACCAGCTGAGCGCCTATGCCCTGGCACTGAAGGCAGTGGGGGAAATCATCCAGGACTACGACAGTGACAAGCTCTTCCCTGCCTACGGCTTTGGTGCCAAAGTCCCACCAGATGGCAAGATCTCTCACCAGTTTCCTCTGGTGCGCCCTCCCTGTGGGACAGGGCTGAGAGTGAACCCAGACCCCCTGGCTGTGGGGCAGAGCTGGTCTTGGGGTGCCCACAGCAGCTTGGTGGGGAGGGGAAGCACCCTGGCCACATTCTGCCCCAGCATCCTACAGCCTGGGGGACACCAGGAGCTGTGGTCCCCCTCCAAGTGCCCATCTCTGTCCCCCAGAACAACAATGTGGAGAATCCCAGCTGTGCCGGCATTGAAGGCGTGCTGGAGTCCTATCTCCAAAGCCTGCGCACTGTCCAGCTCTATGGTCCTACCAACTTTGCTCCTGTCATCAACCAGGTGGCTGGGTGAGCCCTGGGACACTGTCCCCTTTGCCATCCCCAAATGCCATCTGTCCCACAGCAGGGTTGACTGCACCACACCAGTGGGGTGCTTGAGGGACCCCATCCTTTTTCCCCATAGGACAGCCGCCCAGGTGACAGATGGCTCACAATACCATGTCCTTCTCATCATCACTGATGGTGTCATCTCTGACATGCTACAGACCAAGGAAGCCATTGTCACCGTAAGTGCATCCCTTGTTGCTCTGAGTTCACCTCACATGGGCACTATGCTGGCTGACACCCTGCCTTTTCTCTGCAGGCTTCCTCTCTGCCCATGTCCATCATCATCGTGGGAGTAGGTCCAGCTGAGTTTGAGGGTGAGTTGGGACTTGGTGACCAGGGAAGAGGGATGGAAACATCATCCCTTCCTCTGGGATGCCAAAGGCATCCAAAGGGCTGGTGTTTCCATCCCCGGTGTTCACCCCACCGAGGCTTGGTGACACCAGCTGTCACCCCCAGCCATGGAGGAGCTGGATGGTGACGAGGTACGGTTGTCTTCCCGGGGACGGTATGCCGAGAGGGACATTGTACAGGTAACTGTCGTTGAATCCAGACCCGCCATGGGTGAGAGATGCTCAGACCCCCTTGCTGAACCCCACAGCAATAGAATGGTTTCCAACATGACTGCAAACTTCTTGCCCTCAAAGTTTGTGCCATTTCGAGATTACGTGGACGACTCAGGAAACCAGGTGCTAAGCATGGCCCGCCTGGCCAAGGATGTGCTGGCTGAGATCCCTGAGCAGCTGCTCTCTTACATGAAGACCCGTGACATCAAGCCTCGCCGGGCAGATCCCGAGTAGCTCTTCCATGAGCCATGGGACTGGCCGGTGAGGCGAGGATATCTCACCTTTTTTCCTGCTGGTGGCCAGGGCTTAACCATGGAGATGTGGCCCCATTAGGGAGATAATCAACTGCTGTGGTTGGGAGGGAAGGGCAGGGAGCCGCTTCTGGCAGTGAGACCACAGGGCTGGACATCCTCGGCTACCCCTTCGTTCTGCCCGATGTCCAGCAGCAAGGCAGGACTGTCCCTCGGCCGTGGCAGTGCGGGCAGGGCCAGCGCCAGTGGGGACACAGTGTGTGCGTGTGTGTGTCCCGGGAGAGCAGCCTGGCGTCTGGCTCAAGGGAAGGCTGACCCCGAGTGCCTGACGGGGGTCTCAGCCCCGCTGCTCCTTGGAGCAGCGGCCTCGCCCTGCTCCTGCCTGCGCCCCATTCCTGCCTGCATCCCGCTCCTGCCTGTGCCCTCTCCTCCGGCCCTGCTAACCCGGGCTGGCCGGCCTGCCTCATGCCCTGCCTCACGGCCGGGGCTCCCGCCGTCGGGGGTGCCGGGGCGGAGGGCAGGCGGGTCTCTACTGCGTTACCGAGTGAAAATAAACTGCTCAACCGTGTCTGCTGCCATGCTGGGGAAGGGGGAGCGCGGAGACCAAGGGGGACGGGAGGACCAATAGGGCGGGGGTGGTCAGGGGGCCGAAAGTAACGGGGGGTCGTGTGGCTGGGCCGGGAGAACCGGCAGTACCTTGGAAACTGGGGTGACCTGAGGGCCCGAGGGGTCCGGAGGGACCGCGAGGACCGAAGGGGTGAGGGGG
>VWYI01010613.1:38586-50307 GCA_013399455.1 Anthoscopus minutus
CCCCCGCGGCCCCGCCATGGGCGTAGACTTCGACGTGAAGACCTTCTGCCACAACCTGCGAGCCACCAAGCCGCCCTACGAGTGCCCGGTGGGCACCTGCCGCAAGATCTACAAGAGCTACAGCGGGATCGAGTACCACCTGTACCACTATGACCACGACAACCCGCCCCTGCCCCAGCACACTCCCCTGCGCAAGCACAAGAAGAAGGGGCGCCAGGCCCGTGCCGCCAACAAGCAGTCGCCCAGCCCCTCCGAGACCTCTCAGTCGCCCGGCCGAGAGGTGATGACCTACGCCCAGGCCCAGCGCATGGTGGAGGTGGACCTGCATGGCCGCGTCCACCGCATCAGCATCTTTGATAATCTCGATGTGGTGTCCGAGGACGAGGATGTGCCCGAAGAGGTGCCCGAGAATGGGAGCAATAAGGAGAACACGGAGACGCAGAGCGTCCCGCCCAAATCTGGGAAGCACAAGAACAAGGAGAAGCGCAAGGACTCCAACCACCATCACCACAACGCCTCGGCCAGCACTACCCCTAAGCTGCCGGAGGTGGTGTACCGAGAGCTGGAGCAGGACACCCCTGATGCACCACCTCGTCCCACCTCATACTACAGGTATTGTCCATGGCTGGGTGCAAGGAGACTCCTAGGCTCATGCCCTGGGTTTGGAGGTGGAATTGGCCCCACTCTGTCCAAGTGGCTTGCCCGTGGCTCCTGGAAATGGCCTCTTGTCTGCCTCTCCCAGGTCTCACAGAACTGGCTGTTCTAAGATTCAGGTTCCTGGGGCTCTGCCTGGTGTCACATCACAGTTCTGAGGGGTCTGTGCATCTACACAGCTCTTAGTTGCTGCTTAGGTCATTGCCAGCAATTTGATTGCTGCACTCTTTCCTTGTTGGAACAGCATGTAAAATCAAAACAAAACCCAAATGTGGCCTTTTGCCTCTTATTCTGCTCTTTGAAGGTATGCTAGGATATTTTCAGATATCCTTCAGCACTAAGGTGTACCTGTAGTATCTGTCTGTTTGTGGGCATAATTCTTAATTCTTTCTGTTAATTCTACAGTACTCTGTGAGTGATTTGGTGGATGCAGTAGCCCCAGTTAATGCCTGAGGCAGGAGTTAACAGAGCCCCTTAACCAGAATAAATGAAACATGGTGCCTCTATACATGGTTGTTGTGTCTTGATCATGAGGCTACTGCCTCCAGAGCACTGTCACTTGCTGGTGGCACATGCAGGCCCCCTCCTTGCACTGACCTTGCTCCAAGACCAGTGTTGTTTTGTCTCCAAGCTGCTGTTGTGCCGCTGTGCTAGTCAGGGTGCAGCAGCACCTCCCACTTCTGCACATTCTTGCCTTGTTCCTGTTTCTTTATTTTGACTTATGGCTCAGCTGGAGCATTTGAACATTCCCTCAGTCACAGACAAGTCCTGGAGTTGAGGCTTAGCAGCTCCAGCTGTGTCAAACATGCCCTTACTTTCCCATGCTGTCCTTCCAGGTACATTGAGAAGTCGGCAGAGGAGCTGGATGAGGAGGTGGAATACGACATGGATGAGGAGGATTACATCTGGCTGGACATCATGAACGAGAGGCGGAAGAACGAAGGCGTGAGTCCTATTCCCCAGGAGATCTTTGAGTACCTGATGGACCGGCTAGAGAAGGAGTCCTACTTTGAGAGCCACAACAAGGGAGACCCAAATGCCTTGGTGGATGAGGATGCTGTCTGCTGCATCTGCAACGATGGGGAGTGTCAGAACAGCAACGTCATCCTCTTCTGCGACATGTGCAACCTGGCTGTGCACCAGGAGTGCTATGGGGTGCCCTACATCCCCGAGGGACAGTGGCTCTGCAGACGGTGCCTGCAGTCACCTTCACGCGCTGTGGACTGCGCCCTCTGCCCAAACAAGGGGGGGGCCTTCAAGCAGACAGACGATGGGCGCTGGGCACATGTGGTCTGTGCCCTCTGGATCCCGGAGGTGTGCTTTGCCAACACTGTCTTCCTGGAGCCCATCGACAGCATCGAGCACATCCCACCCGCACGCTGGAAGCTGACTTGTTACATTTGCAAGCAGCGTGGCTCTGGGGCTTGCATCCAGTGTCACAAAGCCAACTGCTACACTGCCTTCCATGTCACCTGCGCCCAGCAGGCCGGGCTGTACATGAAGATGGAGCCCGTCCGGGAGACAGGGGCCAACGGTACCTCCTTCAGTGTGCGCAAAACTGCCTACTGCGACATCCACACTCCGCCAGGTTCTGTGCGCAGGCTTCCCGCCCTCTCCCACAGTGAGGGGGAAGAGGAGGATGAGGAGGAAGAGGAGGAGGGGAAGGGCTGGAGTTCTGAGAAAGTCAAAAAAGCAAAGGCCAAGTCTAGGATCAAGATGAAGAAGGCGCGGAAGATCCTGGCAGAGAAACGAGCAGCAGCACCTGTGGTTTCTGTGCCCTGCATCCCCCCCCACAGGTACAGCCTGCTGCCCTCCCTGGATTAGGGAGAAATTTCTCCTTTCGTCCATGCTTTGTGTCCTGCTTTCCATGTGGGCATTATCCTATTCTCCTTAGTTTTTTGCACAGGTACTTCTCACTTCGTTGCCGCAGAGGGCTGTGGTGGTTTCCTTTGCAAGTCCTGCAGAGAGGCAGGGCCATCATGCACTGCCCTGCAAAGATGTCTGGGTCCTTGGCAGGGCAGGAAATAGATGCTGTTAGATTAACAGTAGAGAATGAACTTGGCCAGATGCATCAGGAAGCAGCTGGAGGTTCCCAGCACTCCTTTCCTGTTGTGCTGACCTCAGGCACTGGAGTAAAGAAGGCGGGGAGGAGGGAGCTGCTCTCCTTTCTGCTGAGGTCTGTTTTCTCCTGAGGCTGTGTCAGGCAAAAGACAGAAGTGTGGGAGTGATTTAGGCCTGGGAAATGGGTTAATCCCAGGGTTATTTTGGCTCTGGAGCAGAGAGATCTAGGGTCAAGATCCCTGTGCTCTGCTGAGCAGAACTCATCCATCCCAGCAGCCACGTACTCCTTGCTGGGTTTCCTCAGTGCTCTGCCAGGCACAGCAGCAGCTGCTCCTTCTTGGCGCTGCCTGTTGGAGCAGGGCCGGCAGCCATGGGTGCTGAAAGCTGTCTGTGATGAGGGGTGGTTGGAGAGCACCAGGACTCCTGCCTGCTGAGGAGCACAGCTGTCCTACAGCTGACTCTCAAGCATGAGGCCTCCCTAGGGTTGTGTTTCTGTCAGGTTCCACACCTGCCGTTTCAGAGGAAGGTGCAAACACCTTGTAGTTACAGTTGCAACTGCTTTGTGCCTTGCTTTTGTTAGATTGTTGTCTGGTGTGCACGTTCCAAAACAGGAGCATCTAAGAGCCTTGCCAAAATTTGTCAGTGTAGTTTATAACTCTGGATGTCCTCAGCAGCTTGTAAAAACACATCAGCGCATCATAGGATGTTTTTGGATCTCATTGTAATCCTGAAGTGGGCAACAACCAATTGAAGCACAGGTTGGGCATGGAAGCATTTGCCTTTGTGGTGGTGAGCTGCACTCCTGAGCTGCTGAGCTCTCCTCCTTCCTGTGGCATGAGCTGTGTTGGGGCTGTGACCATAGGACACTGTCAAGACCCTTGGATCCTCAAGACATCTCCTGTGCAGTTGGAAAGGAGCACGTGGAAGCCATGGGCTATGCTCTCTAGGCAGCATTCTGATGACTTGGGGAGGCAGGTGTGCCAGAAGGCTGCTGGCCTTTTGCCATGGTCTGCTTGTGTCTCATACTTACATATTTGCTCACTCAGGGCTTGCTCCATAGCAAGAGCCTCTTTTCTTACGTGTGGACATGTTGGCAAGCAGTTTGTAGGATCTTGCTGCTGTTACGCTCACAACAAAATCCACACTGAGCTAGAAGCTGTTAACGTCTCCCCAGGCCTTCCTATTTGGATTAATTATTCCTCAGGGACTGTTGCCAGAATGCCACGTCTTCCTGTGGGAGCTGCTTTTGGCTAGTGATGGCATATGAGGCTGCTGTCCCCAGTCTCCTCAGCTGAGGCGATGCAGGTTGGGTAATCCTCTGGGAAGAGCTGTCCTTGGGAGGTGGGGAGATGCTGAGGGTTCATCCCTTTGTCTCTCTACTAGCAGGGCATCTCTGTCCAGCTCTGCTGAACAAGGCTGTCCCAGCTGCTCCAGACTATCTACTGTTGTAGGAAGTAAGCAATCCCTTTCGTGGTGTTTTGGGCTGTTTAGGATAATCTTGGATGGGACCTCTGTTGTACTCATGCCTCCTGCACTCTCCTCGTGCTTTGCCAGGGTTTGAGTTTCTCTGGTAACATTTGGCCAGACACCTCTGTCACAGCAAGTGGTCCTCAGCCGGGTAAATAATGGGTTTTGGGTAGTAGCACCAAAACATTCATACTCTCAGGGACTGTGGGAGCTGTTCATGGTCCAACCCTCAGTGTTGCTGTCCTGCACCGCCACCTGCCCCAGGCTTTGCCCAAAAGTTAACAGGAAGTAGGAAAGTGTTTTAGAGAGGCAAGGCTGCACATTTCCTAGCATACTCTGTTGTACCTAACCCGTGTGACTTGCTGTTACAGAAAGTTCTGCCATGGAAAAGGATGTTCTCTGAGGAGCTTCTCAGCTGGCCTTGGGTGGCCTTGCTGCTACATATCCCTAGACAGGGCTTCTGCAGCAGCCAGGTTTTTCTTGTTGATGGACTCTGTGGTTCCTCTCCTTTCCTCAGGCTCAGTAAGATTACAAACCGTTTAACCATCCAGAGGAAGAGCCAGTTCATGCAGAGGCTGCATAGCTACTGGACTCTGAAGAGACAATCCCGCAATGGTGTCCCCCTGCTCCGCCGCCTTCAGACACACTTGCAGTCACAGAGAAACTGCGACCAGGTAAGGGCTGCTTGTTGGGGGACTGCAGGGAGCTCTGGCTGGGTGCGTGCTTCCTGCGCCTTTGGAGCTGTGGGCTTGAAACCTTTGCTGCATGCAGTGCCTGCAGATGTAGAATGGGGGTCAGGGGTATGAGCTTTCAGATAAGGAAAGGGCAGCCCCAGCTGCTTTTGCTGCTTCACCTTCTCTTCCACTCTCAGTGTTCAGAGAATTGCTGACACCACTGGGAGCCTGCCACAAGAAGGGAATCCTGTCCTTTTAGGCTGCCATGCTGAAGGCCTGCATTTAGCCAGTGGTGGTGGCAAACCTGTCAGTAATGGCCCTAGGATGAAGCCACTGTGTCAGGCAATGTTGAGAGAGATGGCCAGGGATCTCCAGAAACAGTCTGGAATGAACCAAGGCCTTGCTTCCAGTTTCTGGTTCGGCTCCAGGAGTGCTTCCTCTGGGTGCTTCCAGCCCACAATCAGCACTTCATAGATGTGAAGTCTGGTGCCAGAGAGGAAGATTTTTCTTCTGGCTTCCCATCTGAGCTGTAAATCTTTCTTTCTGAGCCCTTTGATGATTGTGACTGGGCAGAGGTTTCTCCTGCCTTTGTCCACTCTTACTATTTTTGCTGGAGAAGAGTTGAGACTGCTTCTGCTAGTTTTGGCTATGGCAGGATAAAAGCTTTAGATTTTTTGGTGCTTCAGAACTGAAAGCAACCAGAGCTGTGTTCCCTTTTTGACCCGTTGCACCTTGTCAGAGCTATGAGCAGCAGCACAGACCTCTTGGGCAGCTGCAGGCAGTCAGTCGGTCATGTTAGGAAAAGTATTTCCAGAGGCTTAGGATGTGTACCTCCTGACATCCTAAGGGCCTGATGACCAAGGGACAGGTATTTAGCTCTCACCAGAGATAAGACTGATCCTGAATCACCTGCCTAGGTTACAAGAAAGGACCTGTGACCTTTGCTGCACCAGCGAGTCAGGCATGCTGGTTCCTTTTGCCAGGGAGAAGCCCCAGCACACAGTCAGGAAAGTGGAGATGGGAGCACATCTTCTATCAGCTCATGGTCTCTGATGTTCCCACAGAGAGACACTGAGGATAAGAACTGGGCCCTGAAGGAACAGCTGAAGTCATGGCAGCGCCTGCGCCATGACCTCGAGCGTGCACGCTTGCTGGTGGAGCTGATACGCAAGCGGGAGAAGCTCAAGAGAGAGACGGTAATGATTGTCCCTGCAGGGAGCTGCTGGGTGGGCATCAGCAGGGGCTCCTGACAGTGCTGTAGGTGCACCGGGGTCCCCTCGGCTGTGCTGCGCCCTGCTCTGATGGCTCCGAGCAAAGGTGGCTGCTCTGCAAGGCACAGGTGGGACACACAGGTGCTGGAGCCAGTGTTACACCTCTGCTCCCCAGAAACGGGGCTGAGGGGCAGTCTCTGTCCCTCAGCAAGGAGAAGAGAGGGGTTGCTGTCCTTCAGGGCTACACTGCTGCTCCCTGGGGACAGTCCCCACTGCCTGGCTGGGGCCAGGGGCTCAGCCTGGCTCTGCTTCTTTGTTTCAGATCAAAGTGCAGCAGGTAGCACTGGAAATGCAGCTGACTCCCTTCCTCATCCTCCTCCGCAAGACACTTGAGCAACTGCAGGAGAAAGACACGGGCAACATCTTCAGTGAGCCGGTCCCTCTGTCTGAGGTAACAGAAATCTACGAAGTAAGAACCCCCTCCCCAGATTTCTATTTCGCTCAAACTTGTCCCTTGCTCGTGCCAAGGGCTGCCCAGGGTGTGCTCTGGACCATGTTGGATGCATGAGCCTGGTCCTGGCTCATGCATCCCAGCACCACTCACTCACCTGAAGGGGGTGTGCAGCAGTGCCCCTCCTGGGTGAGCCAAATGCAGAACAACTGAGCTGGTGACAGCTGGGGTGCAGCACTTGGGTCTTCTTCTGTGTGTGTTACGGGTGACACCCCAGGGTCTGTGAGCAGTTGGGGATTCCCACTGGGAAAGGCAAAGTGCCAGCCCTCAGCAGTTGGCATGCTCTTACTTGTCCTCTTGTGAAGGCCTCTGCTAGATGACTGAGCACAGCAAAGAGATGGGTTTGACCCTTAGACTGTCACTGCTGCAGGCAGGGGAGATAATTCCCGAGACTCTCACTGAGTCCCTGCCTGGGAACATGGCGAAAGTCCACGTGGTCTCTGCAAAGTTTTGGCAGCAGGTCAGCGTGAAGGCATCTTAGCAGATGGGGAGGAAGGCTGCACCATCTCAACTGCATCCAGTGCTGCCACCTGGATGGCCCTCTTTTACCTTTCCTTGCTCACCCTCACCCCTGGGGCTAGACTTGCAGCTCCCTCTCCAGGGAATAACATGTAGCATACTGGATCCCAGCTGCCTGCAGGCAGGAGTTGAGGACAGGATGCTGGCGTGTGTGCTGGAGCCGTAAAAATGCTTTGGAGTGCATATCCGCTCTAACAGGTTGAGCACAGCACATGGGCTTCCTAGTCCGGAGGCGTTGCTGTTCCTCAAGCTGCAAAAGCAGACGGCATTCCCCGATGTGCATTTGGGCAGAGCACAGGGAGTGATACCTGATTCCTCTAACAACTGTTTTCTTGGAGCAGGTACTGCTAACTGTGGCTCCTGGGCTCTTAACTCTGGCTTTTTCCTCATGCAGGTCCCAGACTACCTGGATCACATCAAGAAGCCAATGGATTTTCAGACAATGAAACAAAATCTAGAAGCCTATCGCTATCTGAATTTTGATGACTTTGAGGAGGATTTCAACCTGATTATTAACAACTGTTTGAAATACAATGCCAAAGACACAATCTTCTACCGGGCAGCCATCCGTCTGCGGGAGCAGGGAGGTGCTGTGCTCCGGCAGGCTCGCCGGCAGGCAGAGAAGATGGGCATTGACTTCGAGACAGGCATGCACTTCCCCCACTGTGTAACAGTGGAAGAGGCACAGATCCAAGACATTGAGGATGGTGGGTACTCACTTGTTCCCTGTCCTGGGGTATGAGGGCTACTCAGAGTTAAAGCCTCAGCAGAGTCAAGGCACCCAAGAGTCTGATCTGTCTCCTCTGGGAGGTTTAAGTCAAATATTGGGCTGTGTGTCCCCACCCCCTGGAGAGCTGGTGTTTTTTCTAGCCAGGTACTTATCAGTCCCATTAGGTTGGTTCTAGGCAGTGGTTTGTCTGTGTGTCCTTCCTTTCCTGTTGCATTCTTGTTCCAGACAGTGTGAACCCCAGTATTCTCCACACGGCTGATCAGCCTTCTTTCTCCAGTAGTCCCAACTGGCTGACTTCCCACAGGGCTCTGCCTCTTGGTCTTTTAGGGTAACTTCTCTAAAGGGTTCCTAGGTGTTTGGTGCCATGTCAGCTCCTTCTCCCCTGCAGGGAACCTGGATTGCCTCACGCCCTTTCAGATAGAGGAATTCCAATGAGTTCCCGATTTCTTTCATCCATCTGCTCCTCTTTGTTTCCCTAGAAGATGTGCGGCTGCTGCTCTCGGAGAATCAGAAGCACCTGCCCTTGGAGGAGCAGCTCAAGATCCTGCTGGAGCGGCTGGACGAGGTCAACGCTGGCAAGCAGAGCATAGGACGGTCCCGCCGGGCCAAGATGATCAAGAAGGAGATCACAGTCCTACGGCGGAAGCTCGCACACCCGCGGGACCTGGGCCGGGATGGGCTGGAGCGACACAGCTCCTCTGCCAGGGGAGTCCTGCAGTCCCACAACCCCTGCGAGAAGGACCTGCAGACGGACAGTGCTGCAGAGGAGAGCAGTAGCCAAGAGACTGGCAAAGGTAATGCTCCCTCCAGAACTGCCAGTCTGGGGAGCTATGAAGAGCTGCCTCTGGACGGGCCTGTCTGGGGAGATGCTGCCCTGGCAGGTGCCTCCTGAGGTAGGAGGGACTGTGTGGGCAGCTCCCCACACACCCCTCGCTCTTCACTCCTCCATGGGAACAAGGCACGTGGCCTCTTGTGGGACAGTCCCTTATCCCGCATCCGCATGCGGGGACTCCTTGTTTCCTTTAGTGCCTCCCTTAGGGGTGGGTGCTGAGTATGATGTCTGTGCCTCTCCAGGCTCCCTCCCAGCATACTCACTGGATAGTTTGTAGTGAGCTGTGCCAGCCAAGCTGGGGCTAATGGATGAAGGAGGCCATGTCCTGTGTCTGGAACAGCCACAGCCCAGTGTGTGTTAGCCCCTGGGGAGGGTTGGCAGGTCGTTGGTGTTCACAGCTGTGGTCAGCAGTCATCTGGTGAAATAATATCTTTGTCAGTCGAGAACTGGAGGCTGTTCCAGAGACCGACAGTTCTAGCTGTGTGACATGAAGCATGAGGTGGATTGTTTCCTCCTGACAGGACCTGTCAGTTTGGCCACGTTGCCTGGTTTCTAGGACCATGATAGAGCAGGCTGCCTTCGGTGTCCCTTCCTGCTAGAGAGTATAGGAGGGAGTTGCAGCAGCAGTGACTGCTGAGCTCCAAATGCCCTCCCAGGGCTGAGAGTCAAACAGACCAGCTGCCAGCTCCCTCGATGGAGATGCTGAGCTAGGCTCTGTAGGGAGCACAGCAAAAGCTCCAGGCAGAGCTACCATGGGTCACAAATCTGCTACCTCTTGCATCCCAGTCCTATCCCCTAATTACTGGGAAATCAGGCTCTTCCTGCAGTGAGGGAGAATCTTATGAGATACTGTTCCCCAGAAACAAAGCTGTGGCATGACACCACTGCCATTCAGTCCCTGCCATCAGGGCTGCAACTGACACCTTCTCTCTTCCAGGTCTGGGTCCCAATTCTTCTTCTACCCCAGCACATGAAGTTGGCAGGAGGACCTCTGTGCTCTTTTCCAAGAAGAACCCTAAAACTGCAGGCCCTCCAAAACGTCCAGGACGTCCCCCAAAGAATCGAGACAGCCAGATCACTCCTGGGCATGGGAGCAGCCCCATTGGGCCCCCCCAGCTGCCAATAATGGGGTCCTCCCAGCGGCAGAGGAAACGAGGACGAAGCCCACGCCCCAGCTCCAGCTCAGACAGTGACAGTGACAAGTCTACGGAGGATGCTACCATGGGTGGGTGCAGCTGGGCAGTTGTGGTCCCACTGCCAGCACGTGGCAGGATCTGGTGCAGTGGTGATGCTCTCTGTTGGGGTGTTTTTCAGACTTGCCAGCCAACGGTTTCAGCAGCGGGAACCAGCCTGTGAAGAAGAGCTTCCTGGTGTACCGCAATGACTGCAATCTTCCCCGGAGCAGCTCTGACTCAGAGTCCAGCAGCAGCAGCAGCAGCAGCGCTGCCTCAGATCGCACCAGGTACTGCCCCTGGCTTGGCTCTGCTGACAGCAGCGCTGCCCAGGGTGGATGTGGGCAGCTCTCAGCCTCACACAGAGCCTCACAGAGAGCCTCAGCTCTCTGCCCACCAAATGGGCAGCCACTCCATTTGGTGGTCCCCATCTTGTTCATCCTGCAGCTCAGCTGCTAGTCCCTAGAAGTCTGTGGGGTTTGTGTGCCTTTTTTAATGTGAAATCCAAAGGTGTAAGCATGCAGCAGAGGGTTAGTAGGAAGTATGAACTAGTGAATTCCGTGTTGGCACAATGGCTGCTCTGTTATTGGCCCTTCCAGCAGCCAGCACCAGCAGGTTCTGAATCAGAGCCTGCGCCTCTGATTCGGATCAGGGCACATCTTCTGGTCCTCCCAGGTGGAACTGGGTGAGGGTCTGGCTTGCATCCTGGCAAAAGCACCATCCCACCTTTCTGCCTGGTACCCCTGCCAAGTCCTTCCTGGTGCCAAGGCCAGCAGTTGGAGGCCATAAGGCCTGGTGTCCCACCAGCCCGGCCCTCTGGAAAACAGTTTCCTCCTGATGGCTCTTCCCTGTCTCCACAGCACAACGCCCTCCAAGCAGGGCAGAGGGAAACCCTCCTTCTCCCGAGTGAACTTCCCAGAGGACAGCAGTGAGGACACATCAGGGACGGAGAACGAGTCCTACTCTGTGGGCACGGGACGAGGTGTGGGGCACAGCAGTAAGTACTGTGGCTTTGCAGCCATGTGCCTGGCTGGCACCATCACCTGTGGGGACACAGCTGACTCCCCTTTCCTCCTGTACAGTGGTGCGTAAGGGCATGGGGCGTGGCACGGGGTGGCTGTCTGAGGATGAAGATTCTTCCCTGGATGCCCTGGACCTGGTGTGGGCTAAGTGCCGGGGTTACCCCTCCTACCCGGCGCTGGTGAGTACTGCCTGTCAACGGGGCCTCCCGAAATCCATGTCCCCTCCCTGCAGACTGGCTCTTGGGATTCCTGTTCTCCTCTCAGCCCTCCCCTACTCTATTTGCAGATCATTGATCCCAAGATGCCGCGGGAAGGCATGTTCCACCATGGTGTCCCCATCCCCGTGCCCCCCTTGGAGGTGCTGAAGCTGGGGGAGCAGATGACTCAGGAAGCACGCGAGCACCTCTATCTTGTCCTCTTCTTTGACAACAAGCGCACTTGGTAAGGCCAGGGTGCTGAGGGCTTTGGGGGGGGGTCCCCAGAGACGATTGTAACCCTCAAATGAGGTGGCCCCCCGCTCTCTGCAGGCAGTGGTTGCCCCGGACGAAGCTGGTGCCTCTGGGGGTGAACCAGGACCTGGACAAAGAGAAGATGCTGGAGGGCCGGAAGTCCAACATCCGCAAGTCGGTGCAGATCGCCTACCACCGCGCCATGCAGCACCGCAACAAGGTGCAGGGCGAGCAGAGCAGCGACTCCAGCGAGAGCGACTGAGCCGGTGCCACCGGCCGCTACCCCGCCGAATCTCAGGGCAAACGGGGCTCGGTGACCCCCACGCCGTGCAGCTGGCCTGCACCCACGGGGGGTCGGGGGACCGGGAGGGGTGGGGCCGGTCCCCCGTTCCCTCCCCACTCTCCCATTCCCGGTGCCC
>VWYI01010613.1:50444-68308 GCA_013399455.1 Anthoscopus minutus
CGGGCGGGGAGGGAGCGGGAGCGGGCATGGGCATGTGCGGCGGCGCCTGCCCCGCTTCCGCCTGCGACCGGAAGCTGGGGCGGGGAGCAGTGGGCGCTGCGCCCGCGCGGGTTTCTCTGGTGCGGGGTGTGCGGACCGGGCGGGGAGGTGTGGGGACAGGGGCACGGGCTGGGGGGCTGTGGGGTCGCCGGGGGCGCAGCGCCGGGGTCTTGACCCCGCGGGCAGGGGCGCGCAGTTGGTCCCTGACCCCCATGAAGCTGCGGGACGCCCCGTCCGCCTGCCCGTCCCTGTGGCGCTGCCTGCCGTGCCCGCCGGCCGAACTGCGCTTGGACCTGGTGCTTTCCTCGGGACAGAGCTTCCGGTGAGCCAGCTCGGGGGTCTCCGGCGTCCCCCGGCGGAGCCTGGCGCGTCCTAGCCGGCCCCAACTTCCCCGTGTGCGGCAGGTGGTGGGAGAGCAGCCCGGGGGCCTGGACGGGTGTGCTAGGGAGCCACGTCTGGACACTACGGCAGGACGGGGATCGGCTGTGGTACACGGTGTATGGCGAGGAGGATGAGCAGGATGAGCGGGATGGGTGCCCCGCCAAAGCAGCGAAGCTGGACGCCGTAGAGACGGATCGGATCCTGCGCGACTACTTCCAGCTGGACGTAGGGCTGCCGGCCCTGTACCGTGCCTGGGGGGCGGCCGACCCCCTTTTCCGCAAGGTGGCCAATGACTTCCCAGGTGAGGCAGCCCCACGGAGCTGTAAGGGATGGCGGTAGCACCTGCCCGGCGTCCCCTCACCGCATCCTGCCTGCAGGGGTGCGGGTATTGCGGCAGGACCCCGTCGAATGCCTCTTCTCCTTCATCTGCACCTCCAACAACCACATTTCTCGCATCACTGCCATGATCGAGCGCCTATGCCAAGCCTTCGGTCGCCGCCTCTGCTGCCTCGATGCTCGGCCCTTCCATGCCTTCCCATCGCTCTCGGCACTTACAGGTCCACCACCACCTCGCTGCTGTCGCTGCAGCTGATCTTGCCATTGCCTTGCCTGTGCCCACTCACATCCCTCTGCTGTGCCCCCCCCGCAGGCGCTGATGCCGAGGCCCGGCTGCGGGAGCTGGGCTTTGGGTACCGGGCCAAGTTTGTCAGCGGGAGTGCACGAGCGCTCGCTGAGGGGCTCGGCACCGAGGGGCTGTGCCAGCTCCGCACCGCGCCCTATGCCGAGGCCAGGAGGGTGCTGTGTGCCCTGCCTGGTGTAGGTGCCAAGGTGGGTGCCGGGAGAGGGGTGGGACAGGGAGCAGAGGCCAGCAGTGGAAGCTGACTGGGTGCTGCTGGTGGCAGGTGGCCGACTGTGTCTGCCTGTTGTCCCTGGACAAGGCAGAGGCAGTGCCAGTGGACACCCATGTCTGGCACATCGCACGGCAGCGCTATGGCGTGGCACTGGGTGGCAAGAGCCTCACACCGCGGGCCTACCAGGAGATCGGTGAGGGCAGGGCTGGATCCTGATGTGGGACCCTCAGGGATGGTGGATGGTGCAAGTGTACCCCCACACTGGCCTTCACCTCTCTCCACAGGTGACTTCTTCCGGGGGCTGTGGGGCCCTCATGCCGGCTGGGCACAGGCAGTGAGTACCCGCCTTTCTGGCACCCTTGTCCCCCACTCCAGCCATGCCCACCCCATTATCTCCCCATTCCAGGTCCTGTTCTGTGCCGATCTCCACAAGGGCCAGAAACCAGCCACCAGCCAGCATCAGGCCTGGGAGAGCTGAGGCTGAGACAGTTATGGGGGTGGGCCCCTCTAGGGACAGCCCAGGAGGAACAGTGACTTGAGTGGGACACTGCATCTGCTGCCAGCCTGGGATGGGGTGGTGTAGGCAGCTGCCTGTCACCTGCCCACTGTGTGCCTGGGGGAAGCTGCTGCCCTGAGCAGTGAAGCTGCAGGGGGTCAGGGCTGTGTCCAGCTCTCTTAGTGCAGAGCTGAGCCAAGCACCTTTGGCCTCTTGCCTTTATTACAAGCAATAAAATAGAAACATCCATTTGGAAAATTGTCCTTAAACATGCTGGGGTTTGGGGGTGTGGGATAGTGCCAGGCCAGGTGTGGAGGGACGGAAGGGGTATGCGAAGGGGCTCGGGACAAAGCCCCAAAGCTGGGGGGCTCTGTGGTGTGCTCCCGCCCTGATGCAGGACTCTGCTACGAGGCTGTAGTGGGGGCAGCTCCACGTAACCAGGACAAGCTGAGCAGGGTGCCTCCACACTATCTCCCCTGCTCCTGCACTGCAGAGCCCCCCACCCCACATGGTGCCCATGGGGGCCTGGATGGGTCCCCTTGGAGGCAGCTCTGTGGGGCTGTGCTCAGTCTGGTGGGAGATGCTGAGCTCTGCTTGTGGGTGGGCACCCACACTCTGACCCTGCAGGGAGGAACAGGGTGAGATCCTGGTGGCAGTCCTGAGGGCTGTGGGATGGGAATAGGGGGTCTGGGCTCACCATTGCTGGTCCCCCCGACCAGCCGTTCACCGGGGCTGGTGGGAGTCGTCTGCCCAGGGACATCCTGGCTGGTTCCCAGCTGCAGCTTTCTCATGTGTCTCACTACCGCCGTGGCATTGAAAGCTTGCTACTGAGCCCACAGTGTCCGTCAGCTGGTATGGGGTGCCTGAGGGGCTGCTGCACCCCCTAACACCCACCAGCACCCCACACTCACCTTCCACTTGCTCTTTGCAAAATTCTTCTTCATCTGCTCACTCACTGACTGGTGGATGTTCTTGTCCAGAGCTGTGTCCCCAGCAATCCTGGAGTAAGATGTAAGTCAGCAGGGGCCCCCATATCCCATGGCTGTTCCGAGGTGAGCTGGAAAGGGGGGCAGACAGCAAAACGTCTCCCCATTACCAGGGATGCTGCAGGGCTTGCTCACAGGTGAATCGCTTGCCAGGGTCCTTCTCCATCAGGTGCTGGATAAAGTCCTTGGCTGGGACAGAGCATGGAGCAGCTCTGAGTGCCTGTGTCCACCACTCCTCTGGGTACTGTGAAGCTGCGCCAGGCTCAAAGGCCCCACTGCCCTGGTGCTCCCAGCTCACCTGAGTCTGAGATATCATCCCAGTAGGGTGAGTCGAACTCATACTCGGCCCGCAGGATCTGCTCAAAGAGCTTGGCATCGTTTTCATCATAGAAAGGGGGGTAACCACAGAGCCTAGGAGGGCAGTGGGGAGGGGGCTGCTGGTCCCAGGCAGTCCCGAGGTTCTAACCCCAAGGAGGGGAAGGGAGTGGGAGGGGGATACATACAGGATGTAGGCAATGACTCCGATGGACCAGCAATCCACTGCTTTGCTGTAGGGTTTCTGTGCCAGCACCTCAGGGGCTAGGGAGTAGGGTAGCAGTGAGGGGGGACCCCAACCTTTGGGGGGATCCCAACCCCACATCTAGAGTGGTGGCAGCCCATGGCAAGCGCTCACCCACATAGCCAGGGGTGCCGCAAGCTGTGGACATGACGCTGCCGCAGCCCTCGATCTTCGACAGCCCAAAGTCGCTGATCATGATCTTGGAGTCCTCATCCATGCTGTAATAGAGCAGGTTCTCGGGCTGCCAGAAGAGGAGGGTAGAGTGAGGGGTGACACTGGGGTCTCCTCCCGCCACCACCACGATAGTGCTGTGTGTGTCCCCCCTCAGCTGCTCACCTTGAGGTCACGGTGGACAATACCCATGTCATGCAGGTATTTGACGGCATCGAGGATCTGCCGGATCAGGGCGCTGGCATCCCGCTCGGTGTAGAAGCCTTTCTCCACAATGCGGTCAAAGAGTTCCCCCCCTGAGACCCTGCAGGGATGGGCAGCACCCGTCAGCATGGCCCCCCCGCCCCTCTGGAGCCCCCCAACGTCACTCACAGCTGCATGATGAGGTAGAGGTGGCTGCCACTCTCGTAGATGTCATCCAAGGCCACGATATTGGGGTGCTTGATTCTGCAGGGGGAGGTACAGGGGGTGGTGACAGGCCACCGGGCTGCCCCCACCCCAGCCCCCAGGGGACAGGGAGCAGCCAGGCTCTGCGCCGCAGGTCATCACGTGCCGCTGGCTATTTTGGGCACTGGCAGTAACATGCGGTAATGAGTGCTGGCAGTGGGGGGCTGTGCCGGGTGGGGAGGGGGGGGGCAGAGTGAAACTTCCACCCTGGTGCTGGGACGGCCCCTACTTGTGGAGGACGGCAATCTCGTTCTCAATGCTGGTCTCCTTTCCCTCCAGTGCCTTCTTGGCAATGCACTTGATGGCCACGAGCTTCTGCGTCGCCTTCTCCTCTGCCAGGACCACCTCGGAGAAGGCCCCCCTGGGGGAAGTGGGTGAGGGATGAGGAGGGCACAGGGGCCACCAGCCAGAGCTGCTGATGCCGCCATGCCATGATTGTCATGGCGACAGGCAGAAAGTCCAGCTATTTATAGGAGAAAAGCAAGCAGGAGCGGCCTGCTGGGATGGCCGGACACGGACCCTGCCAGCGACAGGATGCCTGGCACCCTCCGCCCTCCCAGTGTGGCTGCACCATCCCCATATCAGGCAGGAAAAAGTTGTGGTGCTGCCAAGGTCGAGCTGTGCTGAGCAGAGTAGCCCTCTGCTGTGCCATCCTGTAGCACCCAGGATCACCCAGGAGCCAGCCAGAACCCTAGTTAGTGCCCAGGTGGGGAAGAGACAGGAGTGACAGGCAGTGTTTGCCCTGCACTGGGCCTTAAGCCTTGACGTAATTAACCTGCTAATCCAGCCTAAGAGCCTTACGGTGCCATGGGCACTGCTGGGAACACCTCTGCCAGCCAGGGGACCACCCTTAGTTACCCTCAGCACAGCACAGGGAATCAGCCAGCACCAGAGGGAGGTGGCACCTGTCCCCTTGCATGCAAGTCCCATCTTGGGCCAGGATTTGAGCTGGTTCCACTTGGCAGGTCACTGCCACATGGCAAAGCCTGAGGTGCCAGATCCATCACCACGAGTGGGCTGTCACTGGTATGTCACCCCAGTCTGCAACTCACGTGCCCAGGACATCTCGGAAATCATAGATCTGCTGAATATCCTCAATCGTCTTCTTCCAGCTGGGCCCATCCTGCCCCAGCGGCATGGTGCCCTGTGGGGCCACCCACTCCCACCTGTGACACGAGTGGGGACAGGCTATCAGTGTGCTGGGACGGCACAGGGACACAGGGGTGACAAGGAGGTGGTTGTCATCGCGGGGTGATGGGAACAAGCTGTGCCGACGCAGGACTTTTGGCGTAGATTGCCCCAGTGGGGAAACATGCTGGGACCCTCCCGATGCCCGCCCATGGGGCGGATGCGGGGCGGGCAGGCAGCAGGAGGGCTCCAGACACACGCGTAGGTGCATTGGGGGGGTCCCCACCGCCCTTCCCCACGCCCCCCAGCCGCCACAGCCGCGCCGGGCGGGACACGCGCGGGAGCAGAGCTGCGCGGCTCAGGTGATGCGCAGCTCCAGCGCCGCCAGTCAGTGTCACGCGTGGGCACGACCTCCGCGCGCGGGCACGCCGCCCCCGCCCCGCCCTTACCGACGGCCCCGGCCCCGGGCCCCGCGGCGGAGCAGCGGCGACTCCTCCCGGCGCGGCGCCGCCGGACAGCGCTGACGTCACGGTGAGGGGCGGGCAGGCGCGCGGCCGCTGCCAATGGGAGGGGGTGGTTTGGCCGCGGTGGGAAGGGGGGGGGACACGCGTGACCGCGGGCGCGCGTGGACACGCGGGAAAGGCGCGAGGAGGGCGACAAGCGCGCCGCGGCATCACCCACACACTCGCCCCCCGTGCATCTGTTGTGAGGATGCGAGGGCATTCCTTGGGACACGCGTGGAGTTGCAGGACAGCCCCAGTCCCGCAGCTCCTCGTCCCCCTGCCCAAACAGAACCCAGCACCAGCAGGACCTACCCCCACAGCAGGGCAGCGCTGTCCCCCATGACGTCCACAATTGTCACCACACCATCACCTGCAAACGGCTGCCTTTATTGCCCGTGCTCGCGGCAATAGAAATCATCGGTACATGGAGAGTTCAGCCACCCACACACCGGGCCCCACACCCGTCCAGCCCCTTACTCTCCCCACTCCCCCAGGTCCACCCGTGGGGGCTGGGATCTCCCCCTGCCCCGTATCACAGGAAGGGACAGGGGACCGCGGGAACTGCACCATCACATCTGGCCCATGCAGTGACCTGGCTGATGTCACCCGAATAAAAGGGGAATGCAGGGAGGACACCGGAGTAGAAACCACCAGCTGGGGTGGGGGTATTCAAGGGAGGGACCTCTACAACTCCATGAGGTGCCCAGCTTGGGTCAGTGACAGCCCCATACAGGGAGGGGACAGTAGCTGGGCTCCTTCATCTGAATAGGGAGGCTGAGCAGACTCGGGGCATGGGGGAAGCTGTGCCAGTTCCCTCCTGTGGTGGCAGGGCAGCACCCTGTGGGTGAGGTCCAAACAGAGAGGGGGGTCCTTGGTCCCTGCTACCCATCCAGCAGCTTGAGGATGCTCTCCCGCTCCTTCAGGGTCTTCCAGGCCTGGTCCTTCTCCTTTTTGGTGGGCGTGCGCTTCTTCTGCCGGGCAGCCATGATCTTGCGGAATGCATCCATCACCTCGTTGTCAGCCATGCGGACTCGCTGCCGCAGCTCCTGCCGGTGCAGTTCATCCTTGGCCAGCCTGGGGGGCACAGGGGGGTGTCAGGCCCTGCCAGGCAGCCCCTACCTGCACCCATCCCTGCCTGCTTGCTCTCACCGCAGCAGCTCGTGCTTCTTGGTGCGGTTGTGTGCACTGAGTGCCTTCAGCTCTGCCTGCCTCTTGCGTAACTCAGCCAAAACCTCGTCCTCTGAGTCCTCAGCCGGACGGTCCTCTGACTCCAGTAGGCCCTGGGCCACCAGCTCCTCCTTGATCCGCCCCTCCAGTGACTTGGTGTGGGGGACACTGCCAGGGTGGAGAGTGGCTGCTGCCCACCACACGCTCTTTGCTCCCTGTGACTCACAGTGGCAGGGAGCCAGCAGTGTGCTCAGTGCACCCAGGGGCAGTGCTGAGCTCTGGGCCCGCCTCAGCTGCTCACCTGAAGGGCTTGTTCTGGCTACGGGGAGATGTGCCAGCACCATCAGCTCCAGAGTCCTTGCCAGTGATCTCAGGGATGGAGGAGTCCTCAACAGGGGAGATGATGTTCTCCTAGCAAACAGAGCACAAGGGAAGGGTTACAGTGCTGGGTCTTGGCAGCAATGCCCCACAGTGTCACGCCACCATGGCATGCTGCTGTTGGAGACCCTCACCTCCACGAGTGCCTGCAGGAGACGCTGTGTCAGGGGACCAAAGGGACACCCATCCTCTGGCTGCTCATGCTGGGCTTCTGACTTCTTCAGAAGGGCATCAACATCTAGGAGGAAGCAGGAGAGGGAAAAAGCAACCCCAGAGGCAGAGATGAGCAATGGCGCAGGGCAACATCAGCCTCTTTTGGGCTTGGCTGCACTGGGCACAAGCACTCTTCTCAGCCCTTCGGAGCAAAGGCAGGGGTGGGATTGGGGCACCTTTAGTGTCCAGCTCAGTCAGTGGCCCCAGGACACCTTTCTTCTTGTCAGCAGCAGCAGCTGCCCGGGCTCCGTCCTTCTGCTCCTCCAGCAGGTCCTCTTGTGCCCAGCGCTGGGAGTAATGCTTCCCCAGTGGTGGAATCTGCAAGAGCAAGGCTCAGCATAGCTCCTGGAGCCTCTGACTTGCCTCCCACCTCGCCAGTGCCACAGCAACATCCCAGACAGGAACAATCACTGTGAGGTGCCAGAGGGGATGGGGAGAGAGGGCAGAGGAAGGGCTTAGGAGCTTTTCACCTTGTAATGCTCAGCCTCATCCTCCGGCGGCTTGAGCAGCTCCTCCAGGACTCTGACCTCCTCGTTGGTGAGATCAGCACAGTACGGCTCCACTGATGCCCAGAACCTGTGGGGATGGATGAACTGTGAGAGGGAGCTGCAGGAGAGCACATGGAAGGTGACACATGTCCCCTTTTCCCCTACCCCTCTTCTCTCAGGCTAGAGGCAGTCCTTGTGCCATGTGCTCCAAGGAAGGAGAAAGATGATCCCAATCCATCCCAACACCCACACACCTGTTTGGAGCATCATTTTTGGGGATGCGGGGCACATCAATGGGATCATCCTGGAACTCATATTCCTGGATCTTGGGCTGCAGGTTCTTGGACTTGGGCCGGCCAGGCCCAGGCCCAGTCCCATGGCCTCCTTTGCCCTCTAGCTTCTGCTTCTTGGGCTTTCCATGTTTTACAGATGTGCCCACATCATGATCCTTGTTCAGCTTCAGGAACCGCCGGTCACCCTTCTTATCCTGCCAGTCTGTCAGGATCTGGAAGAAAGTAATGTCCCATAAGGTCCTGTGTCCAGTACTGGGCAGGGGCAGACCAGAGGCAGCCCCTTGGTGGGAAGGAGCCAGGGACAGTCTGTCCCTGCCCCAACGTGGCCCCAGCACCTGTGTCTCAGCCTCCAGGACGCGAAGACGGCGGCTGGCAGAGGACAACAGCGTCTCCAGCTCCAGCTGCAGCGTGTCCAGCTCCTCGATGCCGATGCCATCGTCCTCCGAGCGGGCCAGCACGGCCGTGTAGCGGGGACACACTTTCACGTGGTCCACCGACTTGAAGTCGTGGAACTGCAGCGGGCAGTCCTTCAGCTCGCTCATGGCGGTGGGGACTGGGCACCCAGTGGACTCTGGGGGACCGACGAGCGCACGGGGGAGCCGCGGACAAAGGAAGCCGGAAGGGAAGGGAGTGGGGGGCTACGGAGGGTCGGGGGGCATCGGGGCTCTGTAGAACCCAGGGTGGAGGATCACCGGGGCGCTGAGAGGAACGTGGGGAGGATCACCGGGGCGCTGAGGGAACAAGGCAGGGAGGATCACCGAGGCGCCGAGGAACCTAGTGAGGGGATCACCGAGGGGAACCGGAGAGAGAGCACCCGGGGGGCGGCGGGGACGAGGCAGAGGCGGCCCCGGGGCGCAGCGGAGGCCGCGGAGCCGGGCCTGGGCCGGGCGCCCCTTCCGGCCCCGCGGGCGCCCCACCCCTCTCTCTCCATTGGTCGCGCCGCGCCCTCCGCCGCCTCTCATTGGTCCAGCCCGCCCTCCATCTGCCTTCCCTAATTTGGAAGCGCTGACAGGCCCGTACCAAGCGCGGCAAGGCGCGGGGGGAGCCGCGCGACGTCTCGCTGCCGCCACCCGGCTCAGTGCCGCGGGGGGGCGAGACCGCAGGGCGGGAGCCTCCCGCCTACCCCCCCTCTCTCCCTCCGCAGTGGGAGGTGCCGCGCATCCCGGAAGAGGTGATCAGCCACTTCCGCCTGCCCGGACCGGAGTGCCGCTGCCACCATGGTAGGGCGGGGGGCGCCCCGTGAGGGGTGGTGGCAGCGGGTTGGCTGGGGAGGGTCGGAACCGGGGCCAGCAGAGTGAGCGGAGCTGAGGGGCTGCGGGCTGCTGGTCGGAGACTGGGGCAGGGGGTGAGACCCGATCCCCGGGTTCCGGTGGGGGGTCTGACGCTGTCGCCGTGTCCCCGCAGACTGCCACGCTGCGCCCGTACCTGAACGCGGTGCGCGCTACGCTGCAGGCTGCGCTGTGCCTGGAGAACTTCTCCTCGCAGGTGGTGGAGCGGCACAACAAGCCCGAAGTGGAAGTCAGGTACGGGGGCGGGAGGGAGTACGCCAGAGGGGAGCCCTGTGGAGCCCTGGTTGTCTGCCCTGGGGGCCGCTGGCCCGTTCCTGCCGTGCGTTGAGCATCCTCCAGCCCTTAGGCACAGGGCTGGTTCCGGCAGGGACCCGGGGAGTTGCTGTGACGAGGAAGGGGATCTAGCTTGGGACCGAGGGAGCATCTGCTCTGAGAAACATCTTTCGGGCGTGGGAGCATCCTGTAGGAAAGCCCCCACATCCCCGTGATCCCTGTGGCTCCCTTTCCTTGTTTCCCACCAGTAAATGCTTCCTTTTGAGTCAGTCCTGCCCTCCCTCTATTTTCAGGAGCAGCAAAGAGCTGCTGTTACAGCCGGTGATCATCAGTAGGAACGAGAAGGAGAAGGTCCTCATCGAGGGCTCCATTAACTCTGTGCGCGTCAGCATCGCGGTGAAGCAGGTGAGGTGGGGTTTGAGCAGGGGGCTGGCAGTTCAGCCTGTGGGGAAGCCTCACTTCCCTTTTCTTTCTCCAGGCTGACGAGATTGAGAAGATCTTGTGCCACAAATTTATGCGCTTTATGATGATGAGGGCTGAGAACTTCTTCATCCTGCGCAGGAAGCCTGTGGAGGTGAGGTGACAGGGAGGGGACAAAGCAACTCTTACTTCTGCTCCTGGCACTGGGAGGGTGTCCAGTGCAGAGCTAGGATGTGAGTTTGCATGGCCAGTAGTTTGGGTGCTAAACCCTCTGGTGCTTGTCTCTTGTGTAGGGTTATGACATCAGCTTCTTGATCACAAACTTCCACACGGAGCAGATGTACAAGCACAAGCTGGTGGACTTTGTTATCCACTTCATGGAGGAGATCGACAAGGAAATCAGTGAGATGAAACTCTCTGTCAATGCGAGGGCCCGCATCGTGGCAGAAGAGTTCCTTAAGAATGTGAGACTCTGAAATGGGAGGAGGGGTCTCTGACTTTTGGAGTGGGTTGTGGGGTGAAAGCCAGTGTGGCCTTTGTGCCTAGAGCCCCCCTGTCCCATTAGTGAGGACAGGTTGACATCCTGCCCAAGGAACTTCTTGAAAACAGGGAGGAAAGGATGCCGCAGGTGCTTGTATCCCCTTTGCTCGTGAAGTGCCAGCTTTTGAGACCCCCAGAGCTTGCTCAGTGGCAGAAGCAGCCTTGGGGGATGAGACCCTTTTGGTGGGTGCTGAGGTGCGTGTGCAGTACCTGGGGAGGCAGTGGGAGAAGCTGAGTATGGATTCCTGTGAGAAGTGGCCACAATCAGTCTCTGTCCCAGGTGTCAGGAGAGTTCCCAGAGTGCTGGAAGCAGGGACTAACAGCTGTATATTCTCTCTCCAGTTTTAGGCCGTGGTGCAGGACCCCGTGGCTCCCCTGTGCTTGTGCCCACCGGGCACTGTGCCTGTGCCTGCTCCCGTTTCTCGAGGACCGCTGGGCGGGGCCGGGCCCTGCCTGCCCCTCTGGGCTGGGCGGGAGCAGCCCCTGCTTGCGGCAGTGCGGCCCCTGCCGCTGCCGTTGTCTCGTCTTGTTTTTTAAACAGTCTTGTTTGCTGTATCCGCTGCCTCTGTCTCCTCTCTCCTGCCGCTCTGGGCCACACCGGGGGTTGGGGGAGGAGGGCATTGTGGCCCTGGGAAGCAGGCAGATCAGATCATGGAACTGTAGGGGCACAATGTGGCAACAGCAAACAGTGGGGTCAGCTCTGATGGAGTGTGAGGGTCTGATAGGGTGGGGGGAGAGTATGAAAGGACTTGAAGTCGGCCTGGGGGCAGCAAGGGGCTTGGGGCACAAAAGGATTTTGGGCACGGTGCAAGGTTTGAGTGGGGGATGGCTGGCTATGGGCATTGGGGGCTGTTTGTGTCCCCCTTTTTGTGCAGTGGAGCCACTGGGGAGCTGGAGATGGGGCTATGACATCACAGTGGTGCTGGGTTGGTAGAGCCACATCCTTCATTCTGACATTGTGGTACTGGGGTTTAGAGGCCATGTCCTGTGCTGGACTCCGACTTCAGTGCCCAGCAGGACAGAGGAATAGGAAAACCTGCTTGGCATGGAGGAAGAACCACCCACAGCTCCCCTCATACTACCATGGGAAATATGACACAGAGAGCAGCACTGCAGGCACACAGCCCCCTAGACAGGGACAGCACTTGAGCAGGTTATACTCCAGCCATCCCACAGCCCAACAGGCTGGAAACAAGGGCACAGTGGGGCATCCTGGGACTCTGCAGTGCAGCTGGGACACTAGCACAAGGCTCAGCAGGTCAGAGACTGCCCTTTCAAGGGTCCAAAGCTCGGTCAGTTACAGGCAGGCAGGTCAGTGCTTTCTACCTCTCCGTACCTGCCCTGTGGGACTGGGGACCTGGGGACAGTGGGCTCAGACAGGGCTGTCCTCACAGGGCACTCGGCAGCCACCACCACCAGACAGCAGGTTGGCTACCAGCACTCACTTAACATTGAGCAGCTCAAGAAGGCTAGGCTGCATGTGGAGATGGCTATTAAGGTGAGGGACCTGATTTTACACCCCTCAAATACCACCTGCTTACATTTATTGCATTTCTGGCTCAGGAGAGCTTAGCCAGAGGAACCAACACTGGGGCAGGCTGAGCCCACTGGTCTCTGCACAGGAGAAGAAGATTTTCATGGTACAGGGTCCCTACCCTGTCATCCGGCGCCTGCTGCGAGCCCGGGGCTGGGTGGAGAGGAAGCTCCCTGGCGTGGGCAGACAGCTGGAGAAGCATCGTGGTGACCAAAACAAGCAGCGGCTGGAGACAGGGCCAAGTAATGGTGATGGTGGGGAGAGGGAGGCACTGCTGAACCCACGTGGTGGGGCACAGCCTTTTCTGGGGACCACAGATCCCCTGCACTACCCATGGCTACCTGCAGAGGTAGGAGGTACCCTCTCCACCTGCAGAGGAGGAGGAAGAGATGGAGGAAGAGCAGTGTGATGAGGACCCCGATGGCATCCATGACATCATGGTTAGCAGAGGGTGCTGGGGCTGAGCTCTGCTACTGCCTCCAGCACCCTTCCCCTGCTATGTTCAAGGCATGGGCACAGCCTTGGACAGGGGATGAGGGTGAGACAGGGGCTCTGTGTCCCACCCTGGCTTCCTCCCTCCGCCAGTCCTACCTGGTGCGGGACCAGTTACCAAACTTCATCTGGACCAACTTCCTTGAGGCCACTGACCAAAAGCTACTGCAGCAGGACAATGTGGTGAACCACTACGCCCGGGTGGATGCACTCACCACAAAGGTGGGAGGCTGGAGCCCTTGGGGAGGGGGATGAGGTCCAGTAGGGACTGACAACCTCCTCTACAGGAGGGGCTGTGTCTCAGCCTACAAAACCTGCCATGGATTGAGAAAGCTGACCCCAACACCTTCTTCCCACGGTGTTACCGGCTGGGGACCATGGACGAGCGAGCAGCTTTCATTGGTGAGCTGGAAGCTGTTGCCCTCCTGTCCCTCCTTGTGCTCCCACTGCTCCAATGTCCTGAGCAGGACTGGCTGGGGAATGATGCCTCCCTCTTGCAGAGGATTTCCGCCTGACAGCAGCACGAAGCCTGCTCAAACTGGCCCTAGAGGAGGCTGAGGACAGGCCAGTAAGGACTGAGCAGGTCCCAAACTCTGCCAAGGGGGCAGGTGAGTACATGGAGCTGGGCCTGGGGGCGATGGCAGAGAGTACAGAGTTAGGGACAACTGATGGCTGACCTTGGAGGCACAGCCTCTCCTCACAGCTGTAGCCTGGGATCCTCCACTCCCTCCTACAAGCCCACCTTATGGGTGCTCTGCTCCCCACCCCATCCCCAAGCACCCAAAGCCACCCATCCCACAGGGAGGCTCTGGCCCCAAGGCTGGAATAGGAGTCATGTCTCTCACCCCAAGCATTCCGCAGCACGGCCAAGCTCCCGCCTGTACCCTGAGCTGGTGGAGGAAGCCCTGGAGGTCTGTAGGCAGCACCTGGGTGTTCTGCAGCACCAGGACATCGACAGGAACACCCCGTCCCCCTGCAGGACATGCATCGACTGGGACCGCTTCCTGCAGCAATACTACCATGTGGCACAGTGAGTGCTGAGTGGGATGGGGGGCACCATGAAGGGGGCTGATGCTGAGGCCCCCTTTCCCTCCACAGTGAGGGGGCAGGGCTGGTGCTAACCAGACAGCAGCGGAAGCAGTGCCAGAACCTGCTGTGGCACCTGGCACAGCAGCTGCCTCAGCTTGACATGGAGGGCAAGCTCAATGTCTGGATCCTCAAGCCTGGTGCTGAATCCCAAGGCAGGGGTAAGGCTGGGGGAAGCAGGGAGTACACAGAAGCTCCCCATTTATGAGGGGTCCCACAATCACTGTGCTCCCCAGGCATCATCTGCACAACGCGACTGGAGGAGGTGCTGCAGCTGGCACGGAGCTGCACAGCATCCTCAGTGCAGGTGGGCAGATGGGTGGTGCAGAAGTACGTGGAGCAGCTGCTGACCATTTTTGGCACCAAATTTGACATCCGGCAATGGTTTGTTGTGACTGACTGGAAGCCACTGACTGTCTGGTTCTACCAAGACTGCTACCTGCGCTTCTGCTCCCGGCCCTTCTCCCTGTGTCACCTGGAGCGGTGAGTGCCCCCACCCTGGCTCCCCACACTCCAGCACCCTGGCACCCTTTGACACAGCCCCCTTTTCCCTGCCCCAGTGCCAGGCACCTCTGCAATGTCTCTGTCCAGAAGTGGTACAAGACGTCCCCAGACCAGGACCCCCGTGTGCCCCCAGACAAGATCTGGTCAAACAAGCAGTTCCAGGAATACCTGGCACAGCTGGGGCAGGCAGATGCTTGGCACCAGGTGCTGGTGCCTGGCATGAAGGCAGCAATCCTGAATGCGCTGCGCAGTGCCCAGGACCGGGTGCACTTCCGCAAGGGCAGTTTTGAGCTCTATGGGGCTGACTTTCTTGTTGGGGAGGACTGCCAGCCCTGGCTGCTGGAGATCAACTCCTGCCCCACCATGAGCCCCTCCTCAGCAGTGACCCGACAGCTCTGTGCCAATGTCCAGCGGGACACGCTGCGCCTCGTGCTTGACCGCAAGGACAACCCCACCTGTTCCATTGGAGCGTTTGAGCTTATCTATAAGGAGGTAGGCTGAGGGGATGGGGGGGCAGACACCCCAGGCACCCTGAGCCTCCACTCCCTGCTGTCTCCCTACAGGCAGCTGTGCCCAAGCCTCTGTCAGCGTGTGTGAAGCTGATGGTTAAAGGCTGTTCCCTGAAGAAGCTCCATGCAGCACAGCAGCGAGCACAGGACAAGGCCCCCATCATTGTGGCCAATGCTGTCCGCCACCCTGTGTTCCCAGGGGGCAGAGCCACCCGTGTACTCAAGCAAGTACAGCATCAATTCCTCACCATGGTGCCTTGTGTCCCCAGGCACCCCCTGTCATCAGGGGTCAGAACCACCCAGGTGCCCCAGAGAGCATGGCCTCGATCTCCTACCATCACTATGCTCGGTGCCTCCAAGCCACCTGTGTCCCCAAGGGGCAAAACCCCCCAGGTGCCCCAGAAAGCACAGCCTCGATCTCCTACCATCACTATGCTCGGTGCCTCCAAGCCACCTGTGTCCCCAGGGGGCAGAACCACCCAGGTGACCCAGCCCAGAGCATCAACAGGGAAGCTGCCTCCTCTGGAGCAATGGAGCCACTACTCTTCCCCCAGCTCTGACCCTCCAGCACCACCAAAGCCTCAGGCCTCCTCCACTGCGAGCCAGGGGCGGCTGTTATGGCTTCGCTGCCTGCCTGGGCAGTCCCGGGCTGCACAGCCCCGGATCAAAGGCTGTCCCATAGATTGGGTGCCTGTGCCACCACCTCGGGGAACCCCCAGCAACCCCTGGCTCTCCCAGGGGTGTGTGCGTTCCTGCCCTCCTGCCAAGTCCCTGTGACAACCTGTGTCTGCACAGAGCACCAGGACCCCCTGCCTGGAGCAGAAGCACATGGCACCTCTCAATTGGATGCAGAAGTCTTGGGACACTGAGACACCTCCAAGGGTGGACAGCACCTTCATCCCAAAGAGCTCCCACTGCTGTGTTGTGGTACCCACCTCCTCGCCCACGCACGCTTTAAAATAATTGTGTGATAAGGAGATTGTCTCGGGCCTTCTGTGTGTAAGAGTTGTGGGGAGGGCTAGGACCGCCCCTGGGATGGGGCTCTGGGTAGGAACTGGGGCTGCCAGCACAGAGAGGAGGCAGGAAAAGCTGCCTCTGCTCCTGCCTGTGGTCACCCCTGACAAACAGAGCTCTTGTCGGTAAAGTGCATTCTAGCACTTGGAACCAGAGCAGGCAGAGAGTGGTGGCAGGGCTGGTGCCCCCAGCAATGCCAGAGGGACATCCAGGAAAAACACATCCTCTGTGTGCCAAGAAAAGAACTGAGTGCTGAGCCACCCAGGCAGAAGGGGGGGTGGATTTTAATGGAGTGGCAGAGAGCAGAAAGGTGGAGTGGGTGTCAACCCGCAGCACTAGGACTCCTAGTGCTCAGGCAGCCCCAGACAGCGAAGAGTGTGCAGGAAGTAGGGTGGAGGAGGGGCACAGAGTGGGCCCTCAGGCAGCACTAGCTCCTGCAGGTGGATGTGCAGTGGGAGGTGATGGAGCTGCTGTGGAGAAAGCCCCAGCCGGGACAGCAATTCCTCATCCAGTACCTGCAGTGTGAGAGGGAAGCTCAGTGGGATCACTGAGGGCTGCACTGAATGCCCCACCCAGCATCTACCCTGGCCATGTACCTGTGTGCGGGTTGGGGTGGTCTCAGGGGTCAGAAAGAAGGGCACTCCCAGCACCCTGCCCACGTGGGAAGAGTGCTTGTGGTCGCCCAGGGCCGGGCAGAGCAGCAGTGTCAGGTGCACCTGGAGCTGTTCTGGGAAGGCTGGGGAGGAACAGGGAGAAGGTGAGATTGCAGGGGTCAGGAGGCATGTCTGGGGTGGTGGAGGTGGTGGGGGGGCCACTCACCTGTCCTGGGCTGGAGCTGGAGGAGCGCACAGCCGCCCACGGTGCTCAGCACCCGGTAGCGTGTCAGGGTGCTCTTCACATCCTTCCTGGCCAGGCTGCGGCGTCCTGGGGCCGGCACTGGCACCACCTGCAGAGCACAGCCCTCAGCAGTCCCTGGGGTATCCCTCATGTCCCAGCCCGCCAGAACCTCCTTACCATGGCTCTGTCCCCCTGCTGTTGCCAGCACAGCCCAGTGCAGATCTCACCCTCCTCCTCTGCTGGGACTCCCACGGTGATGGCACTGCAGGGAAAGGTGGTGAGAAGGGGACAGGACCCCCATGCCAGCACAGCAGGGTCCCAAGGACTCACCGATATGTGGCAGGGTACTGGCCTCTCCAGCGTGCATTGGTGAAGAACTGTTGGAGCTTCTTAGTGGTGTGGTAGCAGCTGGACAGGAGGACAAGGCCAGAATACTCCCTGTGGGACATGGCTGCTTGAGACCTGGAGGAGGAAAGGCAGCCCCAACTCCACTCCAAGACCACCAGCCTGGAACCTGCTACCATACCTGGCAGGAGCCTTCACCACGTGGAGTTCAGCAGCGAGGCCCAGGTGTCGTCTCAGTGCTGGCAGCAGCGCATCCAGGCTCAGGTCTCCTGGACGCCCTGGGGAGATGCTGGCAGGTCAGCACCTGCTGAGCCCCCATGCAGAGACCCCTGCAGATCCCCCATTGCTGTTCTGTACTCACCTACAATGGGGAGGCCCGGGGGCTTGTTCAGCGCCAGCAGGGCTCCTAGTGAGGGGAGTCTGGTCAGCACGTACTTCCCTCACTGCCTCCCTTGCCCCATTCGCCCTGTCGCAGGTACCTTCCCGGTGCACCACGGAGCCTTCCAACAGCCTCAGTGTCTCCTTGGGGCCCAGCAGCCGCCTCCACCTGCAGGGGATGGAATGGGCCGGCGGACACAGACGGGACTCCCCTCAGCCACCTACCCTGCACCGCACTCTGCGCGTCCATAAATCTCACCCACCACGGTCTGCCCTCCTCTCCACGTGTCTCTGCACCCTCATGCTTACCCAACCCCTCTGTGCTCATGCATCTGCAACCCCACAGGTATGTCCCCAATCCCACAACCTCCCCACAACCCCAACCTCACAAACCTTCTGTACCCACGCGTGCACGTCCCCGATGGGTTCCCACCAGCCCTCACGCGCGTGCATCTCCAGGCGCCAGCACACCCGTGGGCGCGCACCCCACGTACGCGCGCACTCTCTGCACACACGCACCCCGCGTGCACACCCCTCCGCCCC
>VWYI01010613.1:68403-79372 GCA_013399455.1 Anthoscopus minutus
CGGTCGCGGGGAGGGAGCCCCGGGGCTGTCGCTGTGGGAGGGAGGCCCGAGGGGCTTGTGCCGGGGCTCCGTTGGGGAGGAGGGCGGCTCTGCCTGACGCTGTGTGTCCCCAGGACAGCACCATGGCCTCCCGCGGGGGTCCACGCGCCGCCGGCACCGATGGCAGCGACTTCCAGCACCGGGAGCGCGTGGCCTCACACTACCAGATGAGGTAGGTGTCCCCTTTCCCGGGGTTCCGGGGGGGACACGCGACCCCAGCAGGCCCTGATGGCCCCACACTCTCTCCCCAGCGTGACCCTCAAGTCGGAGATCAAGAAGCTGATCTACACGCATGTGGTTATCTGGCTGCTGCTCCTGGCCCAGATGGTCGTGGGGCACCTCAAGCTACTGCCCCACGACCAGGTGGCCATGCCCTACCAGTGGGAGTATCCCTACCTGCTCAGCATCCTGCCCTCCCTCCTGGGCCTCCTGTCCTTCCCCCGCAACAACATCAGCTACCTGGTACTCTCCATGATCAGCACTGGCCTCTTCTCCATGGCTCCCCTCATCTACGGGGCCATGGAGATGTTCCCCATGGCACAGCAGCTGTACCGCCACGGCAAAGCTTACCGCTTCATCTTCGGCTTCTCGGCTGTCTCTGTCATGTACCTGGTGGTGGTGGTGGCCGCGCAGGTGCATGGCTGGCAACTCTACTACAGCAAGAAGCTGCTGGACTCCTGGTTCACTAGCACGCAGGAGAAGAAGAAGAAATGAGTGGGGATAAGTGGGCTCCGTGAGGTGCTGAAGCTCTGCAGTTCAGTCCTGTGGGGCAGCGCTGGCGCGGCTCCGGTGGGTGGGGGATCCTCGGGGACCGCGGGGTGCGTGTCTGAAACACACCACGGCCCCGGGTTTTCGTGCAAAGGGTAGATCCCCGAAGGCTGGGGCTACGGAGGGTCCCTGGGGTGCGTGCCTCTTCCTCCGCGTGTTGCTCTATGGAAATAAAGCACCATCCCCTCTCCCACGCGAGTCTGCGCCCAGGAAGCGCCGCTTGGCAGCGTGGGGCGGCGAGGACGCACGTGCCGGTGGAGGAATGCGGCGGGGCCGGCCCGGGGCGGGGCGGGGAGCGGCGGCGCTCGGCCATGGGGCGCCCGGTGCTGCTCGCCACTGCCGCCGCGCTGCTGCTGCTACTGCCCGGGACCGGGGCCGCCGTGACCCGCCTCCGGGTCTCCGCCAACTTCGTGAGCGCCGGGGAAGGGAGGTGGCCGGGGAAGGTGGGGGCGGGCGGCGCCGCGCTCACTCCCGTCTCTTTGCTTGCAGGAGTGTCGGGCCATCGGTGAGTAGCGGCGGGGCAGGGCTGTCAGCGCGGGGCTGCTCCTGCCCGGCGATACCGGCTGCTGGGTGCGGCGGGATGGTGGGGCTTCCTCTGTCCGCGGCTACGGGGTGCTGGAGGATGGGGGCCGGGTCGCTCCCGGTTTCCGGGGTACCGGTCTCTCCGCTTCCGAGGACTCCCGATCCCCGAAACTTCCTGAGTTCCTGGCCCCTGGGGGTCCCCGCTTCCAAAGACTCCGAATCCCCGAGGCTCCTTGTTTCCGAGGACTCCCGATCCCCAAGGGTTCCCTCTTCGAAGCGAGGACTCCGAATCACCGAGGCTCCTGGTTTGCCAGGACTCCCCGGGGCACCTCCTTTCCGACTACACCTCCCCGGGGCTCTCCCTCTTCCAAGCAGTCCCGGTTCCCGGGGCTCCTGCTGCCTGTAGGACCCCCGGCGCACGTCTGCCCCCCGTCTGCTCTCCCACTGCAGCCGACAGGACGCTGAGCCGCCCTCGCTGTCGCCGCCCTTCCCGCCCCGGGCGGCCGCTGGAGCCGCCCGCCCTGTCGCTGAGCCATGCCCGGCTGTGCCTGCCCGCGCAGCCCTGCCAGCCCTGCCTGCGGGTGCGCCTGGCCCTCCCCACCTCAGGTACGGGCGGGGGAGGCGGAGCTGGGCATCCCCGCGGCAGGGGACACACACCCCGTCCCCCCACCCATGTCAGCGCCCCATGCCGGTTTGTCACAGAGCTCGGCGGTGTCCGGGGACTGCAGCTCACCTTCCTGGAGCTGGCCTCCAACCGGGCTGGCTGGCTGCAGGTTTGGCAGCGACGCCGAGTGTTGGGCAGCTCAGCGGTGAGTCTGCGGTAGACAGTGGAGCCGGGGGGCACCCAGGCGCGGAGTATCCCCACTGATCCCCAGCTTCCCGCAGTGGCAGGTGCAGTTCGACTGCTTCCCGGCAGAGAGCGGGCAGCGAGTCCTCGTCTCCCTTCGTACAATCCCAGATCGGGGCTTCGCCCTAAGCTGCAGCCATCTGGTCGCCGCTGAGCCACCTGGTGAGACTGAAGGGGTTGGGAGGCGTCCTGGGGGAACGCCGGTACCAGCTGATTCCCTGTCTGCTCTGTAGGGCCTGTCTTTACCCATATATGGGTCCCTGAGGCGCGGGCCATTGAGGTGTGGGTGCCTCCGGGTCCCACACTCATGGTGCGGCTGTGCCACCAGCTGGCCCTGGAGTGTGAGGAGCTGCCCCGGCCCTTCCACCAGCAGGTAACTGCTCTGCCCCCCAACACCCCCATCCCAGACTTGGGGGACACAGTTGATGCTTTCTCCATGTTGCAGGTGCTGGTGCCAGGAGGCCACCGCATCTCACTGCCCTACGAGTTCCTGGTGCCCTGCCTCTGTGTTGAGGTGGGTTGCTTTCCTTTACAGCCACCAGAGCCCCTTCCTCTGCCCTTGAATGAGGAATGGGGGCATATCCTGCCCTGACCATCCTGCTCTGGTCTCCCAGGCCTCTTACTCCCACCATGACAGCCCACGGAGCAAACACTGCCCCTTCCATGACCGGCCAGATGCCTGTGAGTGCCTAGTGCATGTGCAGAGGGGAGCTGAGTCTCAGGGATGTCCCTCCATCCCACTGATGTGGTGCCCCACAGATGGTCCCGAGCTGTGGTCCTCGGTGCACTTCCATGACTTCAGCACCAGCAGCAAGGACCAAATGGCGATGGTGCTGAGTGCCAGCTGCCCCCTGCACCCACGGGCCACCCTTTGCTGGAGGGAGGCAGCAGATGAGGCTGCACCCTGTCATGACATCCCCAATTCCACAGCCAGTGAGGATGAGCAGGTGAGGGCTCCTGACCTTGAGGTGCCACAGGATGTGGGACTGTGCCACTGGCTGGGCAATGGGTGGGCACCAGGGTGCCCAGGATGGCCTGTGTGGGTCAGAGATGGTAACTGTGGCACACTCTCCATTTGTTCCAGGTCTACATACTGGACAAGGTGGATGTGCACCCCCAGCTCTGCTTCCGAGTAAGCCCCTGTGGGTGGGTGGGCTCCATCTCAGAAGGGGCTGGGGGGCTGTGGTGGGTGAGGGCAGCTCACCCTGCCCTTTGTTGATCCTACCTCCCCTCAGTTCTCCTACAAGAACAGCAGCCATGTGGAGTGTCCTCACCAGCCAGGTGAGCCCTATAGGCAGGAGGCAGCCCTGGGCTAAGCACAGTCCTGCCCTGGGGTGCCTTGCACTCCTCACCCCATTGGGCATCTTGCAACCTCTCTCTCTCTCTGGTGGCTGCAGAGACTGTCTGGAATGTCTCAGTGAGTGTCTCAGGGCTCCAGCTGCGCCTGCACCTTACCTCACGCATCCCTGCAGCCTTCAGCGCAGCCCTGTGCCAGCGCCGGGGTGGGCAGTGTGAACCCGAGGCCCCACTCTACACTGTCACACAGGTGAGTAGTGCAGGGCTGGGAGATACACGGTGGGGACAGACCTGCACTGACCCTGCCCTTGTGCTTTGCAGCCAGAGGGCTCTGCTCCAGGGGAGTTGGCGCTGCTGCTGCCAGTGCAGATCCTGGGCAGCTGTGTGCTGGTAAGGTGACCTTTGTGCTGTTATCTGTTGCATGGGGGACCCAACACGGTCCACCTCTCACCCAGCCCCTCCTCCAGGTGTGGCGCTCAGATGTGCAATTTGCTCGGAAGCAGCTGCTCTGTCCTGATGGTGAGAGGGGGTCCTGGAGGGGACTCAGGGGGCAGTGAAAACGAACAGACATTAGACCCCCTTTACTCCTCCTCTCCCAGTCTCCCACAGGCACTTCGGGCTGCTGGGGCTGGTGCTGGCAATGGGACTGGTGGTGACTGTGCTGCTCCTCAACTGCCGTGGTTCCTGGAGGCCAGATGATGGTGAGGAGCACCCAAGGGGGCTGCAGGAGGGATGGCAAAAGGAGCTGGAGTGCCAGGGGGTGCCAATTCCTGGGGTGCAGGGGATCCCAGGGTGGTGGTGGATGGCAGATGCTGCTGGATGCCAGTGTCCCCAGGGGGTTCCAGTAGGACACAGAGCTAAGCTGTCACTGCTGTCCCCTCTATCCTGCAGGTGTCCCTGGCAGGCGCCCCGTGCTGCTGCTGTACTCACCAGACTCAGAGGAGCACCTGGGGCTGGTGTGTGCCCTGGCTGAGCGGCTGCGCTCAGGGCTGGGCTGTGACGTGCGCCTGGACCTGTGGGAAGCAGGTGGCTTGGGTCAGACAGGTGCCCTGCCCTGGCTCTATGCCCAGAGGGGCCGCGTGGGCCGCCAGCGTGGCACTGTCCTCCTCCTCTGGAGCCGGGGCAGTGCCCGGCTGTTTCATCGGTGGCAGGTCGGGATGGCCGACGGGACACCCGGGGATGCCCATGACATTTTTGGGGCAGCCATGGCCTGCCTGCATGGGGAGCTGGGGGCGGCAGGCCGCGGCAGTGGGTGGGTCCTGGCATACTTCAGCCGGCTCTGCAGCCCCCACGATGTCCCTCGACCCCTTCGGCCCCTGCCCACCTACCGCCTGCCCCGACAGCTGCCCGGTCTTCTGGGTGCCCTGCAGGGCAGCCCCCCGGCCCCTCGCCGCTGCCGTCGGGGCAGGGTGGGGGGCCTCCTACATCGGCTGCTGGAGGTGGGGGCTGGGGAAGGCAGTCCCCCACCCCGGCCCCCCGGGGCAGCTTCTGGCACCTGAGTGCCCAGGCTGGGCCTGAGCTGGGCATGGCTGCAGGGAGTACAGGGCCGGGCACAGCCCCCCAGTGAGGGCAGGGCTTCTGCCAGGAAAAAGCAGGGCTCAGGTGAGCATATGCCCACTGCAGCGGCAGGAGAGGTACCCATGGCTGTCCCGGGAAGGGGCTGCAGGGGTCCGAGCAGGATTGGCCTCAGTCTTGGAGTGTGCTGCTGGGGCCAAAGCGAGCATCTAGCTTGTCATCTGTGGCCAGGAAAGGAGACACTGTCCAGAGCAAGGGCAGCTTTATTCCCATACAGGGACTGGCTCCAGAGGAGAGCCCATAGAAGCCCCTTTGTATGCCACAGCCAAGTGAAGGGTTGGGGTGACACAGGAAGATGTTGAGAGATGGGGAGGTTCCCTGCCCTGCCCAGGCACAGGTGGCTAGAGAGGCAGGTGCCGGGCATAGCCTGGACGTGCTCTTTGCCTCGACATTGCTAGCAGGACTTGGTGCGGGGTGGAAGCAATAAAGGTGTAATTTCACCTTGCCCTGTTGTCTCTCTGATGTACCGGGGGCATTCCTTCGTGCCCTGAAGGGTTGGGGTCTGCCCAGTGCTCCTCTGCAGCACGGAGGGGCAAGAGGATGCACCCAGCTGGGCATAGCCTGTACCGGCTTGGCTGCCAAACCGTGTCCCACAGCCGCTGCGTCTGCCTGGGGCCAGCCTGGCACTGTGCCCATGCCGTGGAGCCAGCTCGTCTCTGTGGGGCCCCAAGCCCTCCCAAGGGTGCCGGGACACGGAGCCCTCCGTGGTCCGTGCGGGAACAGGAGGCCCCACCCCAGGGCGGTTGCTGACGCCAAGCAAGGACCCGGGTGTCCGGGATCGGAGCAGGAAGCAGGAGCCGTCGGCGGCGGTGGGGCCCGTGGAGCCGGGAGAGGCTGTTGGGGAGTAGCCAGCGTGGGGCCGGGGCCTCGGAGTGCCCCGGCCCCACCATGAACGCACTGCGGCAGCTCCTGCTGGTGCTGGTGGTGGGGTCGGCGGGTGGCCGTGGGGACGCTCGCGACACCCTGGCCTGCTCCCAGGTGGGTTGGTGTCACCAGCGTGCAGGTGTGGGGCACCTGGCACCACCACCGCCCTCACCCCTGCCTCTCCCAGGGCCTCACCTGCCGCCTCCTGGGTAAGTGCCATCACCGTGCCATGGCCCCCACCCCACCCAGGGCACGGAGACTCTCCCCCTATGCTGCCCTCTCTGTCCCCCCAGACACCGATGTGCTGTGCGGGACAGAACCCCCGGGGCCCAAGCATGGGCTGGCCCTGGCTCGTCTGCGGCTGGAGCCGGCACTGCGCTGCACCGAGCCCACGGCCTGTGTGCCCTGCCTGGAGGCACGCGTCCGCCTGGCCTTGCCACCTGCCACCAGCCCTGCCACCGAGTCCCGCCTCTCCGTGCAGCCAGGCACCTCTGGGACAGAGAATAGCGGTGATGGGGGACAGTGGTCGCCAGTGACTGGGGCCACCTCATCACAGCCCAATGTTACTGGTCGGCTGCTGCTCTCTGGGCATGCGTACGCCTCATCCCGCTGTGTGGCCGTGGAGGTCTGGGCACCCTTGGGCCCCACGCTGCACGGCCGAACTGTGGTACGGATGTGGGGCTCTGGGGGTGGGTGTCCCAACAGTGTCAGTCCCTGGGCGCTGGGGATGTGGGCACTGGCTTCAGCACATCTCTGCACATCTCTGTGGCATGAGGGTCCCATTCCCATGCCCCAGGGAGGTGGGTGCTGGTGGTGCCGGTGCCTCACCGCAGTGGGGTGGTGGTTTTCCTGCCCAGGGTTGGGTGATCTTCCGGTGCTTCGAAGCGCCACTGGGCTCTGAACTCCACGTCTCAGCATACATGAACTCATGGGGCCGGCAGAGGCTGAGTCAGCAGCAGCGGGTGCCAGGTAAGCCCCAGCAGGTCCCCTGCAGTGGTCCCAGCCCCCCTGCCCACTGATGGGCACAGTGATCCCACTGATTCGCTGTCCCCACAGACTGTTCGTGGCCCGCAGCACAGGCTGCTGTCCCCCAGTGCCAAGGTAGGTGCTGGTATCACCCTGCCTCGGTTTGCATTCCCTGGGGAGAGCCGGCCAGTGGATACCAGGGATGAGAGTGACCCTGAGGGTGCCGTGCCCCGTGCCATGGTTGGGAAGTGGGCAGTGCCAGGAGCTGGGTGACCTGAGCTACCTCTGATACAGTGCCCAGGCTGCGGGTCTCCCCGAGGCAGAAGGAGGTAGTTGTGGAGGTGCAGGGGGCTGCAGTAGGGCATAGCTACACACTCTGGCTCTACCACAACCGTAGCCATGGCACCAGTGGGCCGGGACGTGCAGTGACCTCAGTGAGTATGCACCCCATTCCCTAACCCCCCACCCTGTCTGTTCTCCGGTTGCTGCCCTCCTCCCCCTTCCCGAGAAGCTGTGTCTGTGTTACAGGCAGTGTGCTGGGAGAGGGTCCCCTGGGAGCAAATCCCCCTGGCGGTGATTTGCCACCGGGTGACCCACATCTGGTTGCTGGTAGCAGAGCAGTCCCATGAACTATGTCCTGCCTGCTGATGAGGTGCTGCCCTGCCTCTGCCTACAGGTGGGCATCTGACTGGGCACTGTGGAGGTGGCAGGATGCCACTAAAGAGGGGTTCCAAGCTCCATATATCTTCCTCTGGCATCCTAAGGGGGCCAGTCGGGTAACACTCATAGCACAGATAACTTTTCTTGTCTCTCTCCCTACTCCCAGGTCTGGCCAGAAACCCGGGACCCACCACGGGCCACCCTGTGCCCCTTCTCTCATGGTACCTTCAGTCTGAGGCTGGGCTCTATGGGGCTGGGACACTGGGGAGCCTGAGAGGACAGCACATGGGGTGACACCCCTCTCCTGGTGCTGCTGCAGATGCTGAGGCCTGGGCGCGACTGTGGGCTCAGAGCCAGCTGGTCCTGCACGTCGAGGGGCAGGTGCTGACCTGCTCCCTCTCAGCCCCCTGTGACCTCCTGGCTGAGCTGGTGCCCTGCTGGCAGCCAGTGCCCTCCATGTCCTGCCAACCCCTCCCTGGCCTGCAGCAGCCTGCTGGAGGGCAGGTGAATGGGGTTCAGTGGGGCTCAGTGGGGCACTAGGGGCTTTATGAAGGATAGTGGTGACAATTATGGAGCATCCTTTCCACTCACAGGGACCCCAGGAGTTTGTAGGGCTGTGGCCACACCCCAACCTCTGCGTACAGGTAGGACACCACTCTGCCCCACAGCTGCCCCATGGACAGCCCCATGTCACCCCCAGGCACTATTAATCCACTCTCTGGGGCAGGTGTGGAGTGGTGGGCAGGTGCGGCTGACCCAGTGCCTGCGGGACCGTGAGTACTGCTGAGGTGGGAGGGTAGGGGAAGCCTGTGGGTCCAGCTTGGAGGGAGCCCTCCTTGGCCTCCCCTCACCACCTACCCAGCCCCTGGCACATTCCCAGGAGCACTGCCTGGCCGCCCTGATGACCTCCTGCTGCTGGAGCATGAGGGGAATGCCTCACTGTGTGCTGTGGAGCAAGGTGCCTGCACACCCCTTGCCAGCTTTACCAGCACGGTAAAGAGAAAGGGACCCCATATCCTGGCAGCAGTGGCCCTGGTGGCACAGGGACTCCTGTGTCCAGCAGTGGTGGCACTGCTGTCTGACCTGCTGTGTTGTTGCAGGGAACAGGGCACCCTGGGCTGCTGGAGCAGGACCTGCAGCAGGATGTGGCAGGGGGGCAGTGCCTGGAGGTCAGTGTGAGCAGCCAGTGGGCAGTGGGCAGGGACTGGGCAGTGTCTGATGTGTCCCTGTGTCCCCCACAGCTGTGGCACCCATTGAACAGCACGGGAGTTGTGCTCTGGGCCTGTCCCCTGCAGAAGTGTAAGTGGTGACAGCCACAGTGGGGGAGAGGAGGGATAATAGAGGGCTGAGGGAGGGGATCCCCCGTGGAGCCACTGGAGACCTTTGTTGGGTGCCAGGGGCCCTTGGTGGATGCAGATCCTGCCCTGCAGACCTGCGTACCCATTGGGCACTGGTGTGGATGGGAGTGCTACTGGGGGCCACCTGTCTCCTTCTGCTGCTCTTGATGAAGAAGGAGGACATGAAAGGTGAGTGGTGCACTTCTGGGGGCACCCAGAAGTGCCTGGCCTGGGACCCCTTCTGTGGATGAAGAACTGGACCACCCTGCAGGATGGCTGAAATCTTTGAGGGCTGGCTATGCCTCCAGGGGTGAGTGTGGGTTGAGCCTGGGGCCTTGGGGGTAGTGGGCAGTCTATGCTTATCCCAGAGGGTTCAGAGAACAGAGTGAGGGTGTCCCCCACCTGGCTTACTTCATGTTTGCCTGCCTGATAGGGTAGGTAGAGGTGTAAGGAAATGGTGAGAACCCTGTGGGGAGTGGGAGGGGACAGACTGCAAACTGCCTCCCACCATGTCTGTCCCTTAGGGTAGGTAAAGGGTTTGGCAAGGAGACTGGGGGGCTCACATCGGTGCTGGTCTCAGCTGCTTCCCATTGTGGCTGTTCTTCAGTTTGGGTACAGGTGGTGCTGTAAAGCTTGGGAGACAGAGGCAAGGGATGGTCTCCCCCATCGTGGGTGCTTCCCAACATGCCTCTCACAACAGGGTGGGTACTGGATCCCTAGAGGGATCCAGGCACTGATGATTCCCCCTCTCAGGTCCGCTGCAAGGCCGGCGGGCGCTGCTGGTGCACGCAGCAGAGCCGGTGGCGGAGCGGGCAGCCTGTGCCTTGATGGCAGCTTTGCACTCACTGGGGCTGACGGTGGTGGCAGCACCGGGGGGTGGCAGCGGGGTAGCGGCTTTGGGGCCACTGCCCTGGCTGCACGCACAGCACCACCGGGCACTGCGTGACAGTGACACCATCATCCTCCTCCTCTCTCCGGCTGCAGTGGCTGCTGCACACCAGTGGGACACTGGAGCCAGGCTTGTGCCAGAGCCTGGGGCTGCTGAAAGCAGCCTTGAGCCCCAGCACAACCCTGACCCTGATGATGTCCCCACTGTGGCACCCTGCGAGGTGTTTGCGGCGGCTCTGTCCTGTGCCATGCCAGTGCTGGCGGTGGCCAATGCTGGCGGGCACTATGTGGTGGCCCGGTTGGAGGCCTTGGTGCCAGCAGTGCCCCCAGCGCTCTGGGCAGCCCCTGCCTTTGCGCTGCCCAGCGAGATGGAGGGCTTCTTGCAGGCACTGGCAGGACCAGCTCGGCAGAGGGGCCAGTGGCTAGAGTCATGTGTGGCGACGGTGGCCGAGGCTCTGCAGCGTGCAGTAGGGGAATAAAGAGGTGACAGTGCTTTTGCTGAGTGTGAGTCCAGCTCTGAGTCCAGCAGGGACTGGGATGGGTTGGGAAGGGGTCATGGGCTGTACTGGGATGGCATGGGGAAGGATGATGGGGAGGTATAGGGGGGTGGGGACAGGAAGGGAGCTGGGCTGTTGGGGCGTGAAAGGGAAGGGGGCTTGTTTGGCTGGAGGGTGGATGAAGAACTGGACCAGTTTATGGGTATGAAGGGGAACTGAACCAGTTTAGGGTGGTAATGGGGAACTGGACAAGCTCATTGGGGGATGATTGGCAACTGGGACAGTTTAGAGGAAAATGTGAGAAGAAATTGGAGCAGGTTAGAGTGGGGTGAGAGTGAGATAAGGGAGAACTGGGCAAATTTGGGTACAGTGAGAGGGAACTGAATCAGTTTGAGTGGAGGGAGGGTAGGTGAACCGGTCTGATTTGACTGGGGTTTTGGGGAGATGTTTGAAGGCCCCGCCCAGACCAGGCAGGGACCGGGCCGGTGCGCTCTGGGTCGCCAGCCTCGTTGTGTGCGGAGTCACCGACTGCACCCAACCCGCGCTACTCCCGGCCCGGGCCTTTGCCTGCGGCCCCTTTAAGGCACGGGTGGGCGGGCCCAGGGCGCGGCGCGGATTGGCTGGGAGCGGGGGGCTGGCGGCGGCGGCGCGCGGCCATTGGCGGGGGCGGCGGGCGCTGAGTCAGCGGGCGTGGCCCACGTGGTGCGGGC
>VWYI01010613.1:86983-101069 GCA_013399455.1 Anthoscopus minutus
GGCAGCCGGTCACGCGCCGCCCTGAGCCACGGGCACCCGCGCGGGAGCCCGCCCGCACCGGGAGGGGGGGCACGGGGCACAGCCGAGGCCGCCGCCGGTACGGGATCCGCAGGGCCGGGCAACGGGGGCGGGCAGGTCCGTGAGGCTCAGCTGGGGTGCTCTCTCGAGGACGGGTTCCCCGTGGCGCAGATCCTCCGGGACTTGGATCCCGCAGGGGCACCTGAGCAGGTTCCCGGGGGTCGGGACACGGTGGGGCGGCGCAGGGGGGATGTTGCCCGCGGGGCAGGCGGGGTTGCCCGGAGCGAGCAGCGGGGTGGCAGCGGGCTGTGGCCAAGGCTGGTCCCGCGGCTGCCAGGGGTAGGCGAGGAGAGGGGGCAGTAGGACGCAGTAGCAGGGTCCTGAGGAATGTCTGGGGGGCCGTACCCCACACTTGACCGAAAACTGCCCCACGCTTGTCTCCCAACCGCCGGGCACGGCTATGCAGAGCCCTGGTAGCCACAGGGCTATGGGACCCTGCCAATGTTCAGGTAATCAGTTAATCTGCTTAATTGTCCGTCTGGAAAGCTGTCCACCCAGCCAGGGCTTGAGCTGGCAGTGGTACAGGCACGGTGTGAAAAAGTCACATCAGCTCAGGACTCTGTCCTGCATGGTGACACCTGCACTCCAGCTCCCTGCCTGCCCCTCAGCAGTGCTTGAGCTGCCGAAGCCTTGGCAAAGTCCTGTCATCACCATCGCTCTTCTCAGGCCAGCAGAGACATGTGGCGCCTCAGGTCCCCTTGACAGCACCTGTGTGCTGGCAGTAGCACACAGTGCCCCACGCCTGCTCCCTGCCACCCCTCCATTCCCAGGGCACTGTATTCACCACCAGTGCATGAGGCATTTCTGGTCCCCAATCCACACTCCTCTGTGGGGTCAGGAGGCTGTGGCGGCCCCTTGAGCACAGGGTCCAGGAATCTGAGCAATGCCAGTGCACTGGGTCCCAGAAAGCAGCTGGGGCCTGTAGCTTGTCTGGGGATTAGTGCTGGGAATGGCACACAGGGGGACAGTGCAGGGGATCCTGCACAGCATGGGCACCACCGCAGCTGGATGGTTTCATCCTGAGCTGCAGTGCTGAGTGTGCAGTAGGACTGTGGGAAGGGAGCTGGCTGTGCCCTATATACCACAGTCACTGGAGCACCTTTAGCACAAGGCAGGAGCACAGCAGCCACCTCCACATCCTTGGTGCTGTCAGAGGTTTCCTCCTCTGCCAAGTGACTCATTGGCAGATGAAATGCTCAGCTCCATGCTCTGTGCTGCTGCAGCAGCCACCTGCCTGCTGCCTCCTCAGCTGGGGATACTGGGTGGAGAATGCAACCAGTTCTCTCAATTCCCATGCCCATGGCCACCTGGGTGTCTGTCACAGGCTTTTGATCACTGTTCTCCCCATTCTCCTGGGTTCTCTCTCAAGAAAGCTCCAAAACTCCAGTTTCAGAGTTTCAGAGAAAATTGCCCCAGTTAAATGCCCTCAAACAGACTAGAAACCAACTTTGCTTTTTTTCTCTGACTACTGTGTGTGTTTTATGGTTCTGCCCCATGCCCTCCACAGTTCCTCTTGGCTGTGCTGCAAGAGGAACCACCCTGGCACCTTCCCTGGTCGAACACCAGTACTGGTAGCTCTGTGGAGGCAAAGACCAGGAGAAACCATGCATACCTGGATTATGGCTGATCCAGCAAGGAACCAGTGAGCTGGGAGTATAAGCTGGGAGGCAGGACCAGCTCCATGGTGCAAGTAGAACTTCTGGGAAATCCGCTGCCACACAGTATGCATCCATACATTTTTGTCCAGCAAGGCTGGGAGAGGAGTTGCCATCATCACAGCCATATTGGGACAAATGCTCTTGTTGGCAGCTAAAACCCTGGAGGAAACGCTGAGTGGGAATAGGCAGGGGGACTGTGGGAGGCAGGGTGGCACCCTGGGCCTTCATCCCATTCACCAGGGAAGTTGTCCTATGCAGGGGAAGGCATTGATGGCTGCCCTTGCTGTCACAGCTCCATCTCCAGGGATTTTGTTTTGCACTGTGTGCCAGTGTGTGTGTGTGGCAAGGAGTTGCATGGGTCCCCAGGGCAGCCCTGCCTTGCACCCCACGGCACTGATGCTGCATCTCAGTGTGCCACAGAGCCAGTCCCTGCTCTGCTTCTGCACAGGGGCTTGCAGCAGACACCTCCAGAGGTCCCTCCAAGCTCAGCCATGTGCTGCTGCAGAGAGCAGAGAGCTCCCTGCATCCAGACCAGGGGCTGCACAGAGACCTGCAGCCAACCCCAAGGTGCACAGGGTGGCAAGCCCACTAAGCAGGTTTTGGCCAGCAAAGGCTGTGCTGGGGCTGCTGGGGAGGGGGGTACAACCCTGAAAAGAGTTGCTCTGTGGGAATTGGGACTGTCCAATATCTCACCTGCTGCATCTGCCTGTCCTCCCTTTGGTCTCTGAGAACCACTGCCCTTGGAAAGGATATGTTGGAGAATTCCTTAATCAGCCAAGAGATACAAAAGACAAATAAAGTAGAAACAAAATAACTTCCTGGAATCTCTGAAATCCATGAATTTCAGCCTGTAGGGAGAAGAGGTACAATAGTGGAAGAATCTGAGACACTGGGGTTTATTTTTCCTCAGTTAAACCTGTCCCTGACCAAAATCAACCAGAACAACACTACTCTACTAAAATCCTGAACTTTTACAGAACAAACCAACAGAGATACTACGAGTTAGAAACAGAGCGAAGTCTCTGGCCACAGAGAGAGCATTATGTTGATCTAGCTGAGGAATTTCCAGTAGACCTCAGTGCCAGATCTGACTGACCCTCTGCTGTGCCAGCCCTCTCCTCCCTGGGAATGTCAGGTACTTCATTGCTGTGTAAATGCTATGGCAACTCAAGCCCATGGCATCTCTGCTGGGAGTGGGAAGTGAAGCAATACAGATCCCTCAGCTTTCCAAGCCCGGGAAGAGCCCTGCTTAGACCCCACATAGTCCTTACAATATCTCAAACTGAGCACTTTCAAGCATCCAGGCATGAGTCTTGCCTCTGACTAAGCAGGTAGCACACCTAGAAGGATAAACTGCAGCTGAAATGGTCATTCTGCACTAAGGGCTCCAAGCATGAAACAAATCCCTTCAATCAGAAGAATCACAAACAGTAAAGAACAACAGTCTGTGTTCTGCTGAGCCAGTGGATGGAGAGGATGTGGTTTCTTGGTGCTTGAGGGGCTGAAGCAGCTCATTTACACCTTGTGTGCTACACAGGGAAATACATCCTCCTTGGGAGAGGAATCCAAGAGATACCTTTTTACACTGAAAACATTCATTGTTCTTTTATTTTCAAGACTTCTGTTTCTTCTGCTTGCAAGTTATTGCAGGCTTTTATCAGAGCATGGCACTGGTGGGAAACTTTGTAAGCCCCAGATGAGCACTGCTGAGCATCTGCTGATGAGGAGCTTCAAAAACCAGGTCAGAGTTTTCTGAATTGAGATCAACCATGTATCTGGATTTTTTTTCTGGAGCTTTCCAAGTCAATAATCCCATTTGCCTTCCTCTGCTTCAGACCACTGTCAGCACATCCAGAGTGTTCACCTTTCCTCCTAGTGGAGTAGGTTATCTTTCTCCCTATTTCTTTTTTCCAGGACATCCTTCCTGAACTCTGTTTTGTTTTGTTCCATACAGTTGCCTTTTCCACCTCACTCAGGAGCCCTGGTACAGCCCAGGGGTGGTCTGGAAAGACTTATCTGTCATGTGAGGGGCCAGGCTGGCACTAGACACAAGTGTGTGCTGCTCAGCTGAGCAGGAAGCCAAGTTCTTGACAAACTTTCAGGAACTGGTCATTCAGCTGGGCTGGCAGTGACTCCAGACCCTCCTTCAGCAGCTGGATACTGGATATCATATCCAAAATCTTCACATTTTTCTGGGGAAGCAGAAAGCAAAGTGGAAGCAGTAAAAAACCACACAAAACTGGTGGTTCTTACAATAATTTCTTATAATAGTAAGAAAGTTTTAGGTACCATGTGTCAGTTTGGTATTGACCCAAAGATTAGGAATTGTATCTTCCTGTGTAACAGATACCCTCAAACTGTCCCACAAAGGTGAGAGGTTTGGGACTGGAGCATTCCTCTAACTCACTGTGTGCCACCTCTCCTAGGAGCACTGCCTGCTCAGATACATCTTTGCCAAAAGCAATTCCTGCAGCAGGACCTTTGGAGAAACCAAACCTGATCAGTATGTCTCTGGCAGTTCATTCTCGTGTCTTTCACATCCACTTGTTTTCTTTTCATATATTTTTTCCTTTTTTCCTTGGCTGAAGGGACAAGGAAGGTGCTGTAGTTCTGTGAGGTGCTGTCCCCTCACAGGCATACACTGCTCCATCTACTCCAGCAAACCATGTGTCAGGTGAGGAAACAGTGAGTGCTCCATCACAGCCTGACACCAAAAGGTAGTGTTGGCTTCTTCTCTTACTGACCAGAGTTTCATCAGAGCTTACAGCACTGTTAGCCAGCCCTTGGGTAAGCCTCTGTCAGTATCTGGTCTAGAATAAGCATTTTATTATGTCTTTCCCCTTTCATTATAACAGTCTGCTTTATAATCCGCTATTCAAATGCAATTTAATATTCAGTTGGTATTTTGAAGAAGCAGGAGAAATTCAGAATGAGGATTCAGAATAAAAGATTAATTTCTTCACTTATGGCTGCAAGTCTCCCTCCTCTCTCCAGCAGTGCCTGCTCCATTTGGCTTTTATCTGTCAAAGCTTTCAGCACCAAGCTGCAGTGACTTTGAAGAGCATCTTCCACTAAATGGGGAAATCAATAAAAAACACATTTGGTCTTTCATTTGTAAATGTGAATAAAGTATTATCAGTACTATTGCTACATCCTGCATGGCTTGGCATGAATCACCACATGATTCTCCTGCTGCAATCTCCCAAACCCCAAGCAATGAGCAATGGGGTGGATTTTTAATGCCAGGCACTTGAAATTTAAAAGATGCTGCACGTGGGCCAAACCTTATTTACTGCCCTCTGTTAATGTGGCAGCTGGAGAAGAGAGGCTGTGCAAAGCTGCAGAATTTGGTAGCTGAATGCAGTGAAGGCTGAGGCTTGGTTGTCTGCCAGGTGCACAACAGGCATGGCCCAGGCAGGTGGACCCCAGTATAGCTGATCCACCCCTGTATGAACAACACTCTCATGCAACCAGGTGATGGTAAATGGAGCTTTAACAGGATGGAGGTGTAAGAGGTTAATGGCTAAGAAGTGCAGCCAGAGAAACTGTCAAAAATGCACAGGAGACTGAAAACTGAAGGAAAAGTGCTGGAAGGAATAGAGGGAAATTGTGAAGGAGTGTGCAAAGAATTGGAATTTCCATTTTCTGGTCATAGGGAGAGATAAGGTCAGAAACCACCTGAACCAGGCAGCTGTGCCCAGCTCTTGTTAGTGGGGACCCCAGCAGAGTCCTGTGGAGGCACAGGCTCCCTGGGAGGGTTTTAAACCACAGCTCTTGGCTTCAGTCAGCCTTGTTGAAAAACTGATAAAACCTCAGGGATTTGTGTTATATGATTGGATAAGAATATAACTTCCCCCATAGAGCTTCAATTACTCTTACAGTAACAGTGCTGTGCCTAATACACTACAGGATGGGAACACAGTTTGTAATGTGTGTGGAGATGAAAAATCTTCAGCAATCTTGTGTAAATCTACTTTAAAATTGTAAATTAAGACAGAGGGAAAGAGCTAAGAAAGAGTGAAGAGAAGGAGCTAAACATGTCTGGTCTTTCCTGTGAAGGGTGCAGGAAGGTGTGTACAGATGGTATGGAATGTTGGCTGGCTGGCATAAAACAGGATCCAAAGCACTCTTGCTAAAGTGAAGCCAAACCAATGGGCCAGGATAACTGAAACCCTGGAGTCCTGGAGCACTGCATACCTGAGAAAAATCAGAATAAAGCCTACATTTCAACAAGTTTCTACAAGAGCTCTGCAATTAATGAATCCTCTTTTGATGAAGATCCAAGGTGATTGACTTTGGTGTCAGAGGAGCTGAGAGCCCATCTGAAGCTGTTCCTCCTCACCAATGTTTATCTCAGCTCCTCAGTGAGCACCTCTTGCCCCACAGTGCTGTGCTCACAGGCTGCAGAGCTGCAGGGCACTGGGGATCCCTTCTCCTCTATTTTCATAAAGCTTCCAGGGACTTAATTATCTCAGTGACCTTCTGTCAAACTGTAGATGGAATTGGTTAAAGAGCTAAAAACTATTAGAGAGTGGCAGGCAGAAAGTCACTATAAAGCTTTGCTTCTGTAAAAAAACAGGGAAGTTTTAAAATTTTGGGAAGGAAGAAAGTAAAAAAAAATCTGAGCTATTATGGCCTTAGTAATTTGTTCTCATACGGTAGAAGGCTTTAGAATAGACTTTGAGGAGAAAAGTACTCAAAGATATGGAGAGAAATGGAATAAGAACAAGACTGTATAAAAGGTGGATTCTGATTTAATGTACAGGTGACATTCTTTTATAAAGACAACACAGTGGCCTTTCTGTAGATTCAAACAAAGCTTTTCAGTGGAAGTTGTCATGTAATATAAAAAGACAAAAAAATAAGGGTAAACTTAAAAAATAAGCCTCAACTAAAGGAAAAACATCAGCTCTTGAGCTGAGTGGCATGAGGACAAGGCAGCTCTGAAAGGTGCTCATCAAGACCTTGTCACGAGCCAAACAGGCTTAAAATCTGGTGTAGTCATCTGGGTGCAAAAGCCAAAGGGCATTCAGTTAATTAGTAGGTGACACAGGGATGCAGATGCCAGCACCAGAGGCTACAGGTGAGACAGGGCAGTGTGGTGTGCAGCAGTGCAGCTCTGGCTGACAGAACTGCTATGCACCCCAGGATGTCTGTCAGGCCACACACCTTCCCAGCTGTCTATGTGCAAGGAAAGAAAGAGACTGAACTAAGACATGGGCACAGAAAAGCTACAAGTTAATTAAGTACTTACATGATAATCTCCTCTTATGAAAGGAGATTGAAAATGTTTGTCTCATTCAGCCACGCAAAGCAGAGGTGTGGGGTGGCACGGGGCTGGAGGTGCTGCTCAGGGATGAACACAGGGATTGGCACCTCCTGGCACCAAGAATCCCCTGTGCCCAGATGTGTTTTTAACTTTGCCTCCTCCAAAGGAGCCCTGCTTTGGCACAGGGCACATAGCTGTCATTTGGGAGAAGGAGCCCTGCAGTTTCCTCATCCAAACATCATCCTCGCACATGTTGAATTAAAATCACCTCCCAGACTTGAGCTTGAGGGGAATTTCTCCATTATTTCAGGATGCACATCAACACATGGCTTTGCCTTGTTCTCTGTAGGAGCTTGGCTGATTTCTGTGGATTATCTGCACATATTTCAAAAAATATGCTGTTGCAGACAATTTGGTTGTTGTTTTTAGTCTTCTAGTGTTTTGCTTTGAAAGATTTAGACTGTTTTTGAAACCTGGAAATCTGTAAATTGCAGAATGGGTTTGTAACGGGAGAGTGAATATTAGAGTGAGCCTTCAAGACTTTTCATCTCTCTGGTTAGACACAAAGGCTACCTGCAATCTGAGAGCAGGTTTTGGGGAGCCTGCCAGCCTACAGAGAGAAGGAAAGCAGCAGTGACTAAAGGAAGAAACTCCTTTTATGTCACTTTATCAGCTTCCATATCTACACAGTGAAGATACAGGAAGGGCAGCATCTCCAAACTTACCTTATCTTGCCGCTCTTCCCCATATGCTTAATTTTAGCTCGGAATTATTTTTATAACTTTCTGGTTTCCCTAGTCTATCTATTCTTCTTCAACATAGTATCCTCAGTCTAAAAATAGTCCTGCATCCACTGGGCTTGTGATCTGCATATACATTTGACTCAGCACAGCATGCTGCCAGCAAGCACCCAGCAGCCAGCCTTTTGAAAGCATTTCATTTGCACTTGTAGGAGTATTCTGCAGAAAAACCCCTCAGTACAGAGAAGGAGTGGTCTCCTTCCCTCCCTGCTTCCATACCCAGAGGAGTGTTCAGACTTGTCAAACACTAATAAACGAGGTAAAAATAAGTGTTAATAGAGGCTTACAAAAAGAAACAGGCCTTGAAACAGCCAAATTAGGTCAGATCAAGGACCCTGTAAAGTCTCTTGTCTTTGAATATGATCAAGAAGGGCTGCTTCAGAGGTTGTATTCAAATAAACCCTGCAGCAGATAGTTACTGAATAACTTGATCACAGACAGAAAATTTTTACTCAGTTAATCGGTGACTTATGCACAAACTTGTGCCTCTCTTGAGGTAATTTTAACAAAGCATTTTTTTACAATCTGAAACATCGCTGTGCTTTGGTTTGCTGTACCCTTGTCTTCGGATGCTACTGTTTACAATAATAACATTCAGAACATGAAATCTGGCATGAGATAAAAGGCTGAAGGATCTCAGGGTAGGGCTGCCACCCTGTGCTGCAGAGAGTTCACTGCCTGTACACAGGTGCAGCTGTACTCCCAGCAGCTGAAAACTACAGCCTGAGCAGTCAAGGGAGGGAGCACCAGCCTTTCAGCCTAGGAATATTAAACAGCAACTGCTTCTGATGTCTCTCTGTCAACATCTATGCAGCTCATCCTGAGATAGGCACTAACAGCACAGAGGCTTTAAATAACATTTTGGAAGGAAGTTGGTTCCCCCATGCCCAGATTTAGTAGGGGAAACTGAAGGTGCTATGAACCTGGTGAGACACGGGCAGGAGCTCAGCAGAGCACTGCGTGTTCTCCCTGGGCAGCTGTGGAGCTGGGACAGCTGGGCTGGCATGGCTGCATCATGCTCAGACATACTCCAAGCAGTCAGCTTGGTTTGTGCTGGCTTAGCCTGGGTCCCATTCCACAAGACATCAGATAACACCTGCATCAGGGGACTGTGGGATGAGCTGCCCCTGATCTCAGCCTGTGCTACAGCACACAGTGCTCCAAGCCCTCAGCTGTGACAGTGAAGGGTTTCAGTATCTGCTGGAATATCCATACTTCTTCTTGCCATCCATGCTGAGGTGTTTTAGAGTCTGGTTAAGTCACTCACCTCAACAGCTTTGTTAGTCACTGCATGGCTACTTAGCAGCTACATGGAAATAAACATTTTTTAGATCAGTTTCAAACTTTTTGACTTTTCAATCCATACAGGACATAAGGGAGTCCATTTGGTGTCCCAGTCTGAACCATACAGTTCAAGGTAAACAAGGTCAAATCCCATAATTTTAAACACAGCCATTTCCCCTGGGAACTTTGCCAGCCTGGGGAAGTTTTTTTGGCCTGTTGCTGGGCCTGGGGAGTCTGGAAGCAAGTCATATTTGAAAACCGGGCACTGGATTTTATCAGAGAACTGCATCACCTCACACCTCTGTAAGTGACATCTTGCACGTTACTTTGTCACCCTTGATGGCAGCGCATCAGAGGATTGCTGTGACATGCTGGCTGGGAGAATGCTGCTCATGTGCTCTGCAGGCAAGGTGTTGTGGAGGATTTTGCTGTTCTGAGCTGTCACAGCTGGAACTACCGGATACCAGAACAACAAAGCAGTACAGAGAGGGCTGAGTGGTGAAAATAGGCATTTGTATAAAAAGTAGAAGGCTTCGATAGAAGTGCGGGTATATAAATTAAAATGTGAAAAGTATGAAAGGAAAATGAGCTATGGGAGTGAAAACCAGAAGGACAGAGCAAATAGTGAGTGGGCAAGTCAACCAGAGATATTGTATGTATATAAGGTGGAAAAACTGGGGCCACAGGGTCTGTCTGTCTCTTTACATCCCTGTGCACTGCACAGTGAGATGTGAGCAAGGCACAGAGCACCTGGCTCTCTGTGGAAGCTGCTCAGCCCAACTTTGTCTCATTTCTAGTGCCAGACACAGCTCTAGCCAATGTGTGCAAGCACATATGGACACTCAAAAGAGAACATTTTAAAAAATCTTACTGCACACAGCATGCCTGCCCAATAGCATTTGGAAATGCTTTGGAAATACATTTTGAAAAATATTTTCTGTTTTGTCCTTACCTGGTGGCTATGCAGGCTATGCCAAATGTGCTTGCTACCCATTGCTAAAAATGCAACCTGTGATACTACTTATGAGCTTTCAGTGAAGACTGACTTGATGTTAAGTTCCACCTTCCTTTGCTTTCCAGAGCTGTTGGAATGTCCTGGTGCATTAGTTCTCTGTATCTTCTGCATTCCTCTCCTACCTGTGAAATCCTCTACTGCCAATGATTTAACATGCCTCTGCCAAGTCACCCACATCCCAAGGTACTGTATCATCACTCACTGGCATGCAGAACTTAATTAGCTCTGAATTTAGCTCTTTATTACCTGCGTTTTGGAATTTTATACCAGTTTTTAAAGGGAACTGCCTCTTTTAAAGGCACTAGCATAGGTATCTATTTAGTGAAAACTTAATTATCCATCACTGTGATATGAGTCAAATGACAATGTTTATCTGCAATTAACCAGTGATAGATGAACCTCCCAGAAATATGAAAAGAACAACATTGTGAAGCATGTGATGATTGTCATTATATATTCAACATTCTTCACCATGATGCATTACAGAAAGTGCCAATTTTTCTTTTCAATTGCTTAAAAAACCTAGCAGCATGCACCTCTGGGGGGCTTCTCATTTCATTCAAGGCACATTCATTTTAAATGGATATGGAGAAGAAATAGGACAGCTGAGTAACGGGTATGGAATGAAGTGGGGGAGTCATGAACAATAGATTTGATTTTCAGTGCCATGACAACAATTTCTGTACATGAGGTATGCAAAATCAGGTAAAGTCTTGCTGCAGAGTGGACAAGTTGAGGCACTGAAGTAATTAAGAGATGGGAAAACGTATAACAGGGAATTTGCTGTGCTGGCCAAAGCAGACAGATTCTTGTTGACATTGGGGTCCCACTAAGAGCATTTGCCAAGCACAGCACAGAAATGTTCTTAGTACAATGAGCCTGGTATTTCAAATGTACAGCCTATCGTGGCCTCCAGCATAATGCATCAGGCTCCACTCTTTTTGCTTGAGAGGACTCTGTTGATTTAAAAGCTATCTGTCAAAGATGTGCTTTGTGGAAGCCACATTTTGCCACACAGTGAATGCTATTACGCTTTTGTGAAGGTCTGCTACCTTCAGCTCACAAAATACAACTCACTTCATGTTTCTTGTGTATACTGAAAATGGCCTCTTGTTCTTGTAGAGAGCAGAGCAAGCTCTGCGCAGTCCTGACAGGGTGTTGATAAAGCATCACACCAGCATTAAAAATTAATGTACTCTCAAAGGCTCAGATCTAAGCTAAATTAGAAACAATTTTGTGAACCACTTTCCCCTAGATTTTTGTGATTAGCTGCTTCAGAGACAGAGTTATTTAGAAGTATTTTACATTATTGGCTTTTCTGGAGGTCACCCTTTTATCATGGCAATAGTGTGCTTCACTATGTGCTTCTCATTCAGGAAATGAGCAGTACTAGTTTTGTGTACAACCAAAACTTAATCACTTCAAGCACAGGGAAGCAATGGGAGACTACAAATTAACATATGAAAATTTGAGAAAGCCCTAAAAACCAAAATTGGACACTCAGGGTATAAATATTTAAGTTATTTTTACAATATATTCCATTGGCACTCCAGATAGTGTAAAAATGATTTTACTTCATGCAAATTACAAAAACAGAGGTGTATGTGAGCACAGTGTCTAACCATGCAACACCTAACAACAAGAGAGCAGAGAAAGGGAAAAAATTAGAGAGCAGAAATGGAAAAACTGAGAAGTCCATAGCATGGATAAGTCTTACTTTCTCTCTCCCCTTAGGGAGAACAGCTGTGAGTGGCATGACTTGCCCAGTTCACCCCAGCCTCCAGACAACACGCTGACATTTGGCAGTTTGTGCCCTTTGCTGTTAACAGGAATACAGGAAGGAGTTGCATGTCTTGGAAAGGGTTTCTAGGCAAACCAAACTGGATTTGAGTTTGGAATCAAACATTTCTTCAAACTTCTCGAAACACACTTTCAGCTGCAAAAACAAAGGTAAATGGGAAAATGAAAACATTGCCTTCTCTTTGTTTGCAAAATCACAGCCCCAGATGCCACAGAACAATGACTGCAACCCATGGAATGGAACAGCCTGAAAATGGTTGTTTATCTGTCACTTGAAACAATTTGTCCAACTGTTGGTTGAAACCCCAAAGATCTGGGATGGCTCAAAAGGCTCATGAAATCTGAACAGATTTCAAAAAACAGATACTGATCTATAAAATAGGATAAATAATTACTAATAAAATTATTGAAGTACTGGGGGAGAGACTTTCACCTGAAGACCACAATGATTAATCCTGAGAGTAGATTGCTTTTCTCAGGCAGAAGGGAAAAAGACCTGATATTTGCTGGCTGCCACTGCAACTTGTTTTGTTCCAGGGACCCAGAGAAATTCCACCACTGGCTCTGAAGCAAGTCCCTAAAAACCTTGACCCTAAGGCCACAAAAAGGCAATGGTACATGCAAAAAACCTTACAATTGTTCAAAGCATTTGAGTGCTTAAGACACACAATATAGTATTTTATATATCAGCATAGAAAAGGAGAGAAAGTGAACACTGAATGGTCTATAGCAGTTCTAACTTTTCATTATTTTACATTCTGAATTTGAAGTAACTTACCTCTTGAAGCCTGTCTTTGATGCTGGAAATAAAGGAGCTTAGGACTTCACTAAAATGGATAAAACTCAACAAGTATGAACCAGAAATGTAAGTTACTGAAGTGTACAAAAATTGAAAAGATCAGTGTAAAAATGAGACAGGAAACACTGCATGGCATGGCATAGTATGAAATGTTAGCATAGAAACATGATTACTTCAGGGGGTATAACCCTTTGAAGTCACCTCTGTTGTTTTAGGAAAACATCAACTCTGCCATGTAAAGTAAGAAAAAAATACATACACACTCATGTCCATATATGTCATATACATGAAGTTATGAGGTTTTTACTCTCAGATTTTTGGCCTCTCTCTCAGATTTTTAGTTGGCATTTGCACAACTGGCCATTAGATGCTGGTGTGATCACGGTGTAATCTGCTCCGGAAGGACCCAGCCTGTGTGGTGACCTGCCAGTTGCTGCGATACATGGGTATTGTATTTGGACTAAAATAACTGGGAAAAACATGGGAAAAGCTTCAGCATCAACAAAGCCCAGGCCAGAAGAACAAATACTGCAAATCTTTTTCTCCTGAGATTATGCCTGTGGTTTCTGTTATCTGTCCTTTCAAGTTGAGCCAGCGTATCAGGAACCAGGCTATATTCATGATTAACCTGCCACACCAAAATGCAGGGAGGATTGCTGAGCAAAGTGGTAATTTTTTCCTCTCTGAAGATTCGGGTCATTTTAAGTCAATCATTAGAATGATCTAAATTACAACAGCCAAAAATATGCAGAGGGCAGGTAAAATCTAGTTGTGAGAATTATGCAGTGCTTCTGAAATCTCTCTAGCCTTATGGAAAGGAAGAAACTAATTTTCTTAGTCAAACTTGCAGGAGATACAAATTGATACATGACACATCTCTGCAAAGATAATATAGTTATTTCTAAAACTAGGCTTCTAACTTGGGGGAAAGTCTGGAGTGTAGGAAGGAGCATAAAGAAAAATAAAGAATAATTATGAGTGATGCCTAAACATTTAAAACTAGTTTCTCATTTCATTAGAAAAAGCTTCTAATAGGCAATAGAGAATAAAATTTTGTCTTATCAATTACGTAGTGCACATTGAAAAGGCAAGAGAGATTCATAGCCAGATTTGATGAAAAGCTTTTAATAAAAACACACTTCACTTTGGATGTTACATTACAAAATGTACAGTGCTAAGAATTATTTATAGGTGCACCGAGGAGTTTGCCATATTTCATTTTTGAGCTTCAAATTGCTGGCTTGTTCCTTGAAGTTAATATATTCTGTATTATGTTACATTGTATGTACATATATCAACATAGAATATAAATGTAGATATAGATATAGATATATAGATATCAATATCAATAATCATATCTATATAGATATAGATATAGATATA
>VWYI01010614.1:0-23632 GCA_013399455.1 Anthoscopus minutus
GTCCCTTCAACCTCTTAACTGAAAATCAATTTTTTTTTACAAAATCATTGATTACAACGTTAAAGATAAATCACTTCTTTAAAATTTGAAATGCTAAACATGCTAAGCATTTTCTCACATTGCTAAGGCTTTCATGATTAAATCTGAGCTTCCTGAGCAAGCCCACTCAAACCAATACTTTGATTAATTTTACTGGTTTGTAGCAAGCTAATTATTTTTTAAAGTCAAAAAATTTTACTGCTCCTATGCCTTATACCTTGCCAGCTGAAACTCTTCAAAGCTCTGAATTCTGCTCACTGGAGGCATGTTCAGCATAATCTCTGTGGATTCATTGCGATCTTGTTTAACCCCACAATGCAAAAGGAGAAACTGCAGAGCAGGAGAAGGGATATTGCTGAACGTCAGACAGGAGAAAAGATCTTGTTTCTGAGATGCAGGAGATTATTTTATCAGCAGAAGGTACCTATTCACTACAGAGTCTGGAGGTTAACACCTAACTTCCACTGCATTCCCCACCAGCTGTTCCTTCACCTGCAAGGTAATTGGGGTTTTTCTTTCCCAATTTGTGTTCAGCTTTCATTGTACAAATGTCCATGACCCCTTGACTATCACAGCAGATTCATGTGAGGCTACACATAAAAGTCATTCAAATAAAAAGGAGGAAGAATAAAGATGTCCCATGACTGGAAGTGTTCAAGGCCAGGCTGGATAGGGCTCTGAGCAACGTCGTCCAGTGAAAGGTGTCCCTGCTCATGGCAGAGGGGTCTGGAACTAAATCATCTTTAGGGTCCCTTCCAGCCCAGGCCATTCTGTGATTCAGTGAAGAAATAGAAGAAAAGAATTATGAAGGATAATGGAAGTATTTATTAAGGAACTGCAAATACAGTAAAGAGAAAAGAAAACAATTAATAACCAACAATTTATCTCTTGACATTACAGGATACCTAATTATATAATTACTTATACTTTCAATATGTTTCCAATTTAAATGGAGCTTAGAAGGGCCTTACTATCCGGATGTCACTTGCACAATGTTTAGTAGTAGGAGGAGACTCATTTTTCTAATAACCTTAACTTTTCTTTACAGTGTTCTTGATATACAGGAATTTGAGGGGTAAAAGTGATGTAGGAATAGAAAAAAAAGATATAGAATGAGCAAGAGTCCTCACAGGCCATCTGATTAAGCAAAATTCTCTTTTAGCCCATAATGCCACAAGCCACTAACATACAATTATACCAAGGGCTAGTGAAAGCGAATTTACATTCTTAATACACAGGCTGGAAAAGTACAGTGGAAAACAGAAAATCTGCACAGAAGGACAGACTTTGCATAATGCACATGCTTTATTCATTAGGATCTAGCATATTCAACTTGTTAAAATAATTTTACAGTACTGAATGACAAAAAAAAATAGGAAGAGTTTAATGTCTTTGTGCTTTCTGTAGCAACGCCCCTGTAGACAGATCAAACATTATTTTATTTAACAGATCTGTAAATGGCAACAAATAAAAAAATACAGATCTAAAGAACCCTGCATGGGAAGCCATAGGAGTGACAAAAAGTGAAATAGAGTCTGGATGTCCCCTAACTTGTGGTAAATACATTTTTGATGGCTCTAAGATTATGTTTTATGGGAGGTGCCTCTGTAATTTCATATATTTACTGTTTGGAGAATAGGCTAAAACAAGTGTTGCCAGTTTCTTTTCCTGGGACAATGAGTGATGTGGGTAATGTAGAATGTGTGCAGCTTATAGATTGTTTTGTGCATATGTATTGTCCTAAAAAAATGAAGCACAGATCTTTAGCTTTGCACTAAATCATAGAGCTTTAATGGTTTCCTTTACATCACTCATTCTTGTAGATGAAAGGTACTAGTTAAAATTAACACCATTTTCATTTCAAAACTACACTAAAAATACACTTCATGCCTCCTCAAAAAGTTTTCATTTCCCTTTCCTCAGCTAATATGCCCTTTCTTGAAGGGCAATGCAAAGTAGAAAAAGGAAAATATTACTTTGGGTCCATAAGAGCTCCTGCCATGAAGGCTTTCAAAATAGCTGTTTTATGCACTGAGAGAAAGCAACATAAAATTTTAAGGCTCTTTTTCATCTTAGTAAAATATGCCTATTTCTCTGTCAGCTGCTGATTTATGAATGGCAATAGTGAGAGCATTATAGTGGCAATGAAATGTCTGTGATGGCTTATTGACAGGAAACTCTCCATAGACAAAATCAAACTTTGAGACTCTTAATGTATGTCATTGGCCACAGGAGAGAAAACTCAGGAAGAGGTTTTCTTTTGTTCAGATAGGGCCTCAGAGCAGATGCCTCCAGCTGGCATTAAGGGAACTGAGGATAGAGTTATTTTACCAAGAAGATGGAGAAAAAGAGCATTAGGACCTCAGGCCCAAAAGATCTGGTCTGGTTTGAATTTATTTTTTTACATTCCCATGGCATGGAACAGATATGGGCTGAGAGGTTTCACCAATGGAAGGGAAAAGGCCACTGAGCTTTGCTCATTACTTAGAAAAGCCACTCTCCACTGTCCTTTTTGAGAGATTCCATAAGCAGCATTATACTTTTGCCATTTTGCTGCTGTTTTCATTCTCCTGCAAAACAAACCAAGTGAATGCACAATTCTCATGTAACAATGAACTGACCCACTTCAAGGTCTCAACACTTTGTCTATACTTGTGAACATGAAACTCTCATTTTTGATAGTTGTTAATGTCAACACAGATATAAAATATATACAGAAGTCATACAATAGTTATTTGCAGTTCTAGCTTTTTTTTTTCCTACTACCACAGGAGAGCACAAGCAGAAAATTCAAAAAAAGCCAAATCAGTGAATTGAGCATGTCAGCTAAATAATATTTGCTGATTGAAGTAGATGGAGAGTGAAAGCTGAAGAGGCAAATCTTTAACACTATTCCTTTTTGGCTGAGGAGTTGCTTTTTTAGCTCTATCATTCCAGGTGAATTTTTTGGAAAAAAATACAAGGGCTTTGAAAAGCTTGTGAATGCAGCCAGTTATTCCATAGTTTCATGCCTGAATCCCCAATATTTAAAATCCAAAACAATGTTTTTGCAAGAGAAGGATGGATGCTGTACATGTTGTATGGGTGCATTTAATAGGAAACATCAGTAAATGACAGACAGGGAAAATGATGACTGAGAAGACTAGAAAAATGCTTGGATGAGTTTGCATAGCAATTGCATCCTGCTATAGCTAAAGTATCCCTTGTGCAAAAAATATCTCTGCATTTAAATGAGGTGTGGAAATAGCTAGGTTCTTTTCTGCTTTACAGCGTCCTGGGTATTCTACTCTGATCAATGTAAAGTAGAACCATTCTTATTTCTTTTGGGACTTCTTAATTCTGTGGAAGTTTTAACTATCCTGTTAAATATCTTTTTCAGAATCTGCCTCTGTAACTTGACAATAGGAAACTGACCTTGAAAGAGAGACGGAAGTCAAAGTACAAATTGTGGGTACAAGGGAGACAAAAAGGGAATAACCTGGAAGACCTAAAAACCAAGGAGGAGTAGTGTAAATACTGTTTCACAGATACTTATCATCTTTCCTGACTTCCTACAGACCAACATATGAAAAACACCAGTGTTGATCCACGTGGCCTCACTTATATGCACTTTAAGAAATAACCTTCATTTTCATTTGACCCTTTCTCTGCCCTGCAGTCACTTTCAATATTTCTGCACTCTCCCTCATTACAATCCCCAAGAACTGCAGTTCAAAAACTGTTTCATGTATACTGGTAATGATTTTGAACAGCCCAGAGTAACCTATCTTTCAAAACTGCCTGAGTTACTCAAACCCTGAAGCACTTGAAGCCCACTTTGTAGCTGTTTATCAATGGTTTACAAAGGCTAAAATTTTTTTTAATGTGTTATTGTGGAACATTTATATAGAGACAGTAAGGCTTTTCTTGAGCTGCTTTTTGGTTTTTTTGTGAAGGGAAGTGTTATTAATTGTTTTGTAAGTTTCAATAACTCCAAAATGCCATGTATGTCCCCTTATCAGAATATTTCCAGATACCTTATTTTAAGTCTTTCATTAAATTATCATATATTTTCAGAGCTTGCACCAGGAATCAGCATTTGTGCTTTGCTACATTTCCCGTTTCACACTGAACCAAATCACATTAGCAGGAAAGGGCTCCATTCAGATTGTCTCCAGCACAAATGGGAACAAGCTGCTCCTTTTATATTCTTGGAGCATACTGAACCAAACTGGCCCTTCAGCCATAGTCTCTCACAGCTGCAAGATGTGGCTGGTGAGCCAGCTGGCAGAATCTCACTTCTAGGGCAGATCAGTGCTCCTGAGCCACACGTCCCAGAGGTCCATGCCCTTGTCATTATCCTTTTGCACCATGGCAGGGTGGCTATGACACTGTTTGTGCCCCAGAGATTTAGAACTTTGCCTTTGGACTGGGAGAGACACTCATTTTCTGTCGGGTTATACCAAACATGTAGGGTGGCCGAACTAGGCCAACCCCCCGAGTTCTTGTTTTTTGTTTTATGAATGAAGCGGAGAACTTCTTTTCAGTCTTTAGGGATTGTTTATTATATCTTATCAAAAGTTCTGAGCCATAGTATATAATTCACACTTGAGTTGTTCCCAATCCCTCAGAAAGCTTTGGAAGCTTTCTTCATGGATGGAGGTTGAAAGGAGTGCTTTCTTGAGGGTCAGGAGTTATCAGGACAGGAACAGAAATATTCCCTCTATCCTGGGTTCCCACAATTTTCAATCAGTGACAAATCTCTAGTTTCCCCTGACAATCTGAGGCCATGAAAGAACTTAGCTCTCTAAGATGGTGTCAGTAACTTAAGAGTGGGTACAAAAAGTGTGTTTGGCCCCTCAATCCTAGATCCACGGGAACAGGTTCAGTGACTGCAGCTGAGTGACCTCATGGAATTACTTCCTCTGTTTTTTCTTCTTCTTGTTTAATTAGAAATTTCATAGCCATAGCCTCTCTATAAAATTTTATGTTGTCTGGAGGTAATTGAGGTTTATGTCAATTTTTATGACATACTAATGGCTTGAATAGAACTGAAACGTAAGACTATTTCATAAAGGAAACTGAAGATTGCTAATGAGAGATCTCTAGAGTCAGCATGGAGAGAGACAAGACTGCCTTTCACCAATATAACTCTAAGCTGAGCTAATCTACTTTCAATTATAACATTTAAACTTTTGGCTATTAGCAAAAAAATAGTATATAGCTATAGTTTCTCATACAATTCCTGAGCTGAACTGGTGGTAGAAGGAAAGACTTCAATGTACTCATTTTCTTCAACATTCTGAACTTTTTCTATCACAATATGCTCAGACCATTTGGAATTTTAATACCTGGAAATAATGCCTTTTAAAAGTGCCAAAGAATTTTGGAGAATTAATTTCTATTAGAGCAGGTGAGAATACAGTACCCTTGGGAAAGATAATGTAAAACAGTTCTTTGCCTTTGGGTTCATCTCTTCATCAGAAACTCATCTGATCAGCATCTTAACATTTTATTACACAGTAACTAGTCACAGATACTCTTATTTCTATGTTTTATATTGCTACTGAACTGAGCAAGGATCAAAAGCAATCACTTTTAAAGGAACTGCATTCATTTCACTCCCACAATATTTTATCTTCTCTGCTTTCTCTTGCTCCTTACTTCTTCCATTAAAACATTATTGTTGGGCTTCAAAGGCATTGGGTATCAACTAAATAAAACTATGTCTTTCATCACAGAAGACTATTTTCTTCAATGACCCGAAGATTTTTATGATGATTTATCCATCAGAAGAGGGGAAGAAGAAGAAAAATGAGATTTGTCTAGATTTATAAAGTGATGATTCAGTATTCTGGACACCTTAAAACAGCTCTCAACAGAAAAATTAGCTTTATTTGATTTCAATCAACTTTGACAAAAGCCCTATATGAGCAAAAAATATGCAACGTGTATTTAATTACCTACTATTCCAAGTCTTGCTGGATTCAAAAACCTTTCTGCCTCTCCTTAGGACAACTTTCATTAGGAATGAAAGGTTTTCTCTTTTGCACTTCAAATATTTTCTTTTGTCCACACAATTTCTTAGTAGCCTCCAGTTTGTGACCCCAAGAAGGAAGACTTGGCAACAGTTAGGGCACTTTAAAGTAAGATAAAGAGTGTTCAAGGAGCAATAGTAGTTTTGCAAATTAGCTATATTTTTCCTGCCACTGGAAAAATTCCCTCTGAAGCTGGAAGAAATGTGTATTCAGAAGATAGAAGGGGGAGAAAGTGCTTTGAGTGTCCCAGAAAGCTCTGAATCAGTAAGTGAATATTTGGGACCAGGGCCAGTGCTCTCACTGAAATTGCAATGGAGCTCTATGCTTCAGATCAGGGCATTCCCAGGTGGTCTTAAAAACCCATCAAGAGAGGATTTTCTCTCTCCATTGTTAAGCTATTTCCACTTTAATAACTGACAAGACATGAAAAACTTCCATATGTAATTTGTTTGCAAAGGCATGCAGCCAAAGGAAATGTCAACATTCAGAAAAGCCCTATCAGGAAAGCAAAGTATTTAAAGTAGAGCAAAATAGCATCAGGTAAGAGCTTTAGCATTTTTGAATGTGTGTGCAGGACTCATATATAAAAAAATATATTCATTTTGTTATTATAAATTATCAGTTTAGGATAGAGATGCAGTTTCAGGAGTGGGTTTGTCTGTGGTGTTTTCAGAGGGTTTTTGCGGGGCGGGGTGCGTTTCACAAGCCTTAAAGAAATTTGGTTCACAAAATATTTGTTTCTGTTTAAGAATTCTCACAGTAAAGAAAGAAAGAAAGGTATGTCTCATACCTGGAAAAATGAAGAGAAGTTCAACTAATAGTTCAGTAACAACACTAGATTCCACTGAAAGAGTTCCAGTGCAAACACTAATTTTCATTTTTATTTTAGTAAGGGAATAAGTTTTTTTATGCTATCAAAATAAACATAAGCATTCCATAGTTTTCTGAGTAAAAATATGTTTCAGTAAGGAAATAAGGCAAGTGAATCCTTAGGATGCCAGTACCTCAAGAATGTTTTTATTTCTTATCAAACTACATGTGTTCAGGTTTAGAAAAGCAAAGCTTAAACCAAAGAGGCAAGACACAGTAGTAATGACATCTTACTATTTCAAATTATTAAGGCTATTAAGACTTTTTCCTTTAGGATGAAGTGTTCTCATGCAGCAGGGTTTTGCCATTCATTCAGGAGGAAGAGCATATACATGCTGCTTGATTGAATGCCTTTGACAAGTGCTTCCTTGCTTCTGCTCCTAACAAATCCCACTGACCCACACGCAGGGCTGTAGGCAGTAAAGCCCTCAGCAGAGGTATCTGGCTGACTTCTCAGAACTCAAATCCTGTTGAGATGATTCAGGGTGCTTTCCTTTGTTTGAATGCTATGACATTGCCACTGACTGCTAACCTGAATGTCACAGGAAGAGCTATGCTGGGAAGTTATTTCAGAGCTATATTCTGACATGTTGCTATTATATTTCTGCAAAGTATTTAACAGAAGTATCTGAGCTGTTTGGCTTTCTTTGCCATCTTTCTAAAGTTTGCTTGGTACTACAGGCAGTTAATAAGTTTGGCTACAGACATGAGTTTTTCTTGTTATAGTGACTTCAGAGTACCTATACCTTTTTAAATAAGGAAGTTTTGGAAAAATAGGTTTTTATTGAGCAGAATTTTTGGGCAGTGAGTGTGGGGATTTTGAGTGTTTAGCATATTTTGTAGTTTTGGACATCTTCTATATGATATAACCGAGGCATAGCGTTTATGAGGTCTGCAGAAAATTCTGTCTATGAACATGATAGAAGTTTTCTTTGTTGTAATAGTTTGCAACAGAAAAGAATTTTTTATTTCCTGTGTAAATCATAAACTACCTCTATAAGCTGTTTTTATTTCTAAGATTTCTGATTTTTACTAGCTAAGTCCAAGTTTGTTCAACAATTTTTGTGATACAAAGTACATTTTATGAAACACAGTAATACTTTTTTTTAAGTTTGTTTGGATCAAAGCTAGAAGCTTGCTAATTGTGACAGGATCAGCTAAATCTGCATAGATAATAATGCACAGTGATATAAATTACTGTACAATATAAATTATGGCATTTTTATCTGTCAATGGTCTTTACTGTAGGACTGGTTTGCTGCAGGTTGGTCAAGAGTTTTCAGATATATTTCAGAGGCTCTTTTTACAATTAGAAGTCAATCTAATATTTTTTGCAATGCTAGAATAAAATCTGCAATTTAAAAAGTAATACTTTGTTTTATTAAATAATTTAGACAATTTCTTGCTTTTTTTCCTTGCTGATTCCTACATTATGGACAGGGGTCATTAGTTGTCATCTAGTAAGATTATAAGACCAAGTTTGAGCTTTACATTCTTGGCTTTTAGCACTGCAGTATGCATTTAAAAATATTCAAGATTATAGCTCATGTAAGAATAACTGACCACAAAACGTTTATAGAAGTTTCTATGCCAGGGGTGTGTGAACAGATCACTGCATCAAATCCTCATGTATGCAAGCACATGCTGGAAATAACTAAAACTTCCAGTGTTGTTTCTGAAGCTCTGTCTGATGATATAAATAAAACATTCAGTTTTGTTTCTGAATGACTTTTAGTCTGGTTGACTCTAGTATCAATTGCCATTTTCTCTATGGTTATCTATTCAAAGCAGAACTGCCTCCAAACTTGTCCTGTGTAAGTAGAAATCTAGAGGTTTTCAGATCACCCACAATAATATATGTGCTCTCATTATTACGACCTGCTCAGAATTATCAGAGAAAAAATGGTGCATTGCCCTGAAACTTCCAAGGTTCTCTGCAGTAGACTCAGTAATTTTGAAAGTAATCTTGTACGCAGGAAAAGAGAAGTAAATGCAGTTTAAAAGCTGTCACAAGAGGTTGTCTGAAGTCTTTATGGAAACTGGCAGTGTAATAACATCACCTGCCTCTTGGTGACAATTGAGTGGATTGGCCTTTCTTTAGAATAATGCAGTGCATGCTAAAAAGGTACAAGTTGCAGCTCAACTAGAAAAACATGAAATGCATAGTTGTTCAATTAGGTAACAAATCTGTAGGATGTATAGGGACAGATAACATTCTCTATACATAGCTTCTGTTAAAAAAATAAAGCTTACTTCTGCTTCAACAGTAGAAGAACTGAAAATCTTCCATTTAACCATGCTAAGATGTACAGTCTGCAGCAGAATTTCCAGGAGCCCACCAAATGGGGGAAAAGTTGGAAGATTTAAAATGAACACAGAAGTAAGTTTTGATGCAAGGAAGAGCAGAATGTCCATGAAGATTTTGGACTTGCAAAGAAGCAAGGGTTGTGAAGACCCTCTAGCCAAGGTTTCTGAGTTGGCTGGTGCATCTCAGCCTTTCTTCTGGAATAGAAATTAGGTGACGTGTGTGATTATGGGCTCGTTTGGAGTAGATGGAGGAATCATGGGATGTTTCCTTGACCTTGATGTTTGGATAAAGAAGCTATTTGGCCATCTCTTGCTGAGAATGTGATTTAGATGTTGACTTGGCAGAGATATACAAATACAGTTTAGCTGTTGATAATTTTTTAATCTCTGTTGTTTGCAGTGTTCAGACAGCTTAAACAATACTATAGAATCTAAGCTGAGAGCCTGATGAAGTTCATCATTCTCATAGTCTGGTGGGTCCTGGATAAAAGAACTGTGAATTTATAGAGTAAAATAAAAGAAAGTATCAACATAAATTACAGGTTATGTGTCAATGCATGCTGTAAACCCTCTTCATTTGCACTTCAGGTATTCTGGCCAAGAGCTTAATAGAATACAAAGAAAGAAAGGAATTAGAAACCCATAAAATTAGGGTAGATAATAGTTTGTTTCCAGTCAAAAGAAAAAAATCTCTGCATTATATATATGGATGATGTGTTTGTTTTCAGCAATCAGTTGCCTTGTTGGTTTTGCAGAGGAATAACAGATTCCAATGTATGATTACAAGTTCCCTGGAGGGAGGATTTTCTCCAAAGAATTGTTTAACATTTTGTCTCAAGTATGCAATGAAAAGACATTGGCAACTCTTAACACTTTGAAACTCAAAGCAAACTATTTTGGAACAGAAGTCTTAATTCTCATGTCAGGTGTTATCTGGAGATATTTTATATTATCACAAAAGAATTTTGCATCATGCATTTTTCTGCTTTAGAGTCAATAGGTTTTTTTAATGAACACTTGAGTGGCTAGATGCAAAATGGCATAGTGGCATTTTAAAGACCTTTTGATACATTGGCATTTCCTACCTTCTGCTGCCCAGGTAAAAATTATAGGAGTCCATAATAACAAGAGAGAAAGAATGGTGGTCAGAATACTGAATAGCTTTACAAGGCTACAAAGTGATTTTTTTTTAAATTTATTTTATGTTTTGTGGGTTTGAGGGGAAAATAGAACTTTTGTTTAGTTGAGGTTTGTGTGTCCTTGGTGACTACTTGCTATTTGTTGGGCTTTTTTATACTTTTCAGACTACCATAAGAAATGAACTACCTTGGGCAGGGGGCAAGGGGAAAAAGGTCAATAAAACAGCATATTGTACGCTCAGTATCAAAGACAGCGAAAGAGTTCAAGCATCATGGGATTTTAATTTGGTCATTAAACCAAAGCATTGAAAGAAACCATTTTTCATGGTTTTTATGAAAAATAAAGTTTATATGTGAAGAAAGACTTATTTTTTTAAATAGGAATTTTGACTGGTCTGCATGAAGAATTCAAGCAGTATTTTACTTCATTTGGGAATTATCAGTTCATGCACAATAGAAATGTGTGCAACAGACATGCAGTCATGGAAACTACCTGTGTCAGTCTGGGACGAAATTATGCATTTTACATGGGGATGGGTGAGTTTTGCATTCAAATGAAGAACAAAACACTTTATAGATGGCCCAGGGTGTACTGTTGCAAAGCATTCCTGTCAGTTCCTTATTATAATTGTTTTGGTGGCACGAAGCATTTGCTTTTCATTTTGAAATTTCCAGAAAATATTTAGTGTGTAAGTACTACATATGAGTCGGGTAGTGTTTTTCCTGCATTTTTTTTTCATAATGTTGTAACAATTTCCATAGGGTGATACTGCAAGGAGAATTGTGCTTGCAGAAGAAAGGTTGAAGTAATAAATCAAGAGATTCAGCAAGGATTTGAAAGGGCTGAAGTAAAGCATAAATCTGAATCTGGCAAAAGTGCAGTGCTAACTTGGACAATAAAAGAACACATGGATATCTTCCAGGCCCCACAGAGAGGCAAACGTGTTCTATAACAATTGCCACTTTCTTCAAGTAGCACCTGGTGTTGTCAGTGGGGATCAAGAGGAAGAGACTCAACAGAACAAGAGGAAGTTCCTCAACAGCAGAGTTTCTGGGTGAGAAGAAGAAGGGCAAGCTGCCCAACAGCTGTCATATGTTTGAGGTGACACTCCCCCTGGGCAACCCAGCCAGGTAACTTCCATTCATCTTTAGAAATATAGTGGGAAGAGGGTTGGAAAGTGAACATTGGAAGACTTCTCCAGAGAGCTGCCATTCACTCACTCAGGTCTGCATAATTTGTGTCTCAGCCATGTTTTTGCACATATGAAAGCTGATGCTACTGTACCTTCACCATTACAGTGGTATATCCCCACTGATATACTGTGATACTGGGATTTCCCCATGTGATTCACAGCACAAATGATGCACCAGCAGCCAGACCATGTTCTATGACGTGTTCTGCTCCTGTATATTGACATGTGTTTACGGGTGGGAGATGATTCAGAATCAAAGCCTTTATTAAGGCAGACTAAATGCCCAGCTCTATTATTCTAGGATGACCCTTCTGCTTAACTGTAAAATTTCTGAAAGCGCAATGCTGAGTGCACTGAGAAAAGCAATAGTTTTCATTGGGTTGCAAAATGGGATATCTACTAAGTAAATGTTGCTAATCAAGGACTGTTAAATAGTGTATTTACATAATTTAAGTACTAATACATAACTTGAGGAAGGATAATTTGTCCAAGAATCATACCTATTTCTTCCACAGAGCATTAGCAATCATTGTAGCCTCACCAAACATAGAACTACTTATTCTGTCCTTTTCAAGCTGTGTACAATCACTTCAAAACATGTCTTCTCTTTACCTGAAATAGGAGTAATAGCTTAGATTTTTGAGAAAGAAGTACAAGAAATGTAAAGGCTTCATTTCTCTTGTAGTATAACCTTTAAAAAATTAGTATCTAGCTGCTTATTTATTCTGATGGATATTTTATTCAGAATTTCACACTCAATCAAAAAACTGAAAATTTATATAATGCACAATAAATGGGATAATACCAAACTAAAATGCAGTCAATTTAAGAAAATTACTCTGAAGTATTTTGAGGGGCTGTATTTTCTGAATACTGCTGTTTATTTCTCTAGTATTATTATTTATTATTATGTGCTTTTTTGGCATTTTCATAGTTTTAAATGTTCTTCTTGCTCCTGAAGCTTTGTGAAAAACTCTAGCAAGGAAGGCAGAATATTGACTGACAGACCACATATGTTAGAGAGAAATTTTCATTAGATTTTTCAGTCGATTACATAAGTGAAGAAAGTGAAATAATATACTGATAATGTTATGAGTGGTGTGGCATAGAGGAAAAAAATATATTTCAGACAAAAATCATGATTGTTAAGTTGATGGCTCATGATTGACATGTTTTTTTCAGCTTTGAAAGACTGTTATTTCAATACTTTACCAGGAAGAAAGGAGACTAGTAATTATTAAAAAGCCAAGCAGTGGGAGCTAATCTTTTATTTCAAAGTTAACAGATATACTTGTTGTTTTCTTGAATGCATGGAAAGTAAATTACAGTAGTGGATTATTTATATTAATTTGATTTCTCCATTTTTATATCCATGGAATTTATTCCTTTCATTCTTTCTTTGTATTTTCTTCATTTCTGACTATACTTTTTCTTTTTTTTTTTCCTTCCAATGGTCCTTGGTCTATATTTAGTTTTGTCATTCAAGCCATACTATTCTTCTTTGAACCATGTTGCTCTGGGACATATTAGAGCAGGAATATAGATCTGAGCTTCACTGTCAAGTGTTAACCTACTGTCACCTAAAAATAAAGAATCTAATTTAACATGTTCTAGTTAAAGTGTATTCTAAAATTGGATCTTTTTTCACAACTGTTCTTTATCCCATTGTCTGTGAAAAACTGGTAAATCTTTCTTCTAAGTTGCCCCTTATTTTGATTTTTTCAGCATAGGTCAAATTAAATGCCTTCAAGCAAGTTTATGAACTTTCTACACTTTTTTTTGTGTTTCTCCCTTTATGTCATTCCAAACATCATTAGAAGAATGCGTTTCCTGAGCAAGAGCAAAATGTACTATTTCAAACTAAACTTCATAAGTCTGGGGTGATTACCCCAATGAAGGTTAAATGATCAATCATAATTAAAGCATGAGATAGGCAGAGAAGAACTGTCTGAAATTCAACCAGGGCAAGTGCAGGGTCCTGCAGCTGGGGAGGAATAACCCCAGGCACCAGCACAGGCTGGGACTGACCTGCTGAGGAGCAGCTCTGTGGAGAAGGACCTGGGGGTCCTGGTGGACACCAAACTGTCCAAGGGCCAGCAGAGTGTCCTCGTGACCAAGGCAAATGGTGTCCTGGGGTGCACTGGGAAGGACATTGCCAGCAGGCTGAGGGAGGGGATCCTGCCCCTCTGTTCAGCCCTGGTGAGGCACATCAGGAGTGCTGTGTCCAGCTCTGGGCTCCTCAGGGCAAGAGAGACATGGAGCTCCTGGAGCAGGTCCAGTGGAGGGCAACAAAGATGATTAAGGGACAGGACTATCTCTCTTACATGGAAGGGCTAAGGGAGCTGGGCCTGTTCAGCCTGCAGAAAAGATGAGTTAAGCAACTGTGAAAGAGCGTCAATGCTGGAATAGGTCAGGCAGGAGGTTAGCAGTGGAGAACTTCAGTCACTGTTTTGAGACCAATCTTCTTAATGACATGAACAATGTTAGCTTCTTACCAGAAAGTGTTTAGGTGGCTGTCAACAAATATAATTTCATGGAGAAGAAGTTATAAGACTTGACAGTTCATGAGAATAAAAGCACACATAAAAGCACAAAGGCTTATTGAAAAGAATTAAATCAATTTCTGACCAAGCCAATATCTGATTTTGAGGGACTGGACCCTAGTCTCTGCTCCTACTGGCAGTCTGTCCCAAAAGCTCATTTACATCCATCTTTGAATTTCTAGTCTGTTTTACATCAGTTTAAGACATTTTGTCTAACGTAAAAATGTCTAATAGTTGTGTCCCACCCACACCCCCTCTGTGATCATTTATTTCTCCCAGTTATTTAAAGGGAAGTAATTCCCTTCTGGTTTTGTTTTTTGCAGACTGAAGCCCTGTTTATTTTCAGGATTATCTCAAAGTTTTCTGTGGCTGTTGAAAGTTCCCTCTGTCCTTTACTGACTGTAGACAATCAAAATCTATTGAAGTGAATGAGGTTTGCACTTTTACGGAGTACTTTAATATCTCTCTTATTTCTGCTGAGATACCTCAGCCGTTGTAGTCTAGGATACAATGTGCCTTTCTCACAGCTGTAGTGCATTAAGGGCTCATAGCAATCATTTGATCAGCTAGCACATGTGGATCCTCTTCCTCCAGAGATCACTAAAATGCTGAGAAATAGCCTAAGTAGAGCACTGTGGCATTCTTATTGTTTTATGATATGTGTGTGTAGCAAGGGACTGGAGAAACCTTTATTAAGAGGATTTCTAGGAAAATATTAGCATTAATGAAAACACTATGCAAGGCAGTTTCAAACCATATGCCGTTGATTTTTCAGGGATTTTTTCTCTGATAATTATTTCTAGATGTAGATGTTATAAATTATTCCTGGTTGATTATTTCTTTGTTTTTAAAAAAGAACAACTATAAACAAAAACAAACAAGCAAACAAAAAAAAACCAAGGAAAGCTGAGCCACACTAATTTTCCTTTACCAGTTTTTCAAATCATGCCAAAATACCTTGTTTGGATGGCCAGAATGATATGCAGATAAGGGGCAAGTTGAAACTGGCTCAACTCCGTACAGCTGGAGGTAAAGGGAACAGGCTGCTCAGAGAAGTTGTGAATGCCCCATCCCTGGAAATGTTTAAGATCAGGCTGGATGGAGCTCTGAGCAGCCTGGTCTGATGGAAGATGTCCCTATCCAATGCAAGGAGGGCTGGAACTAGATCAGCTCTAAGATCCTTTCTAACCCAAAACATTCTATAACATTGGTTCTAAAAGTACTGATAACTGGCACCATGTAACGTTCATCTCTGCCAGTTAACAGAAGTCAGGAAATTAGTAGCATTTCTTTATTACATACCTTTAAAGTTTCTGTAACAAAATATGTCTTTTCCAGGCTGGAACTATAGTTATTAAAATCTTTTTATTTCAAAGGGATTCCTAAAAAATCTCAAGGAAATGTATGTAACTTTTTCCTCTGAGTAAATGAAAACGGGAGGGAAAACAGAAAGGTTGAAATAGAGAATGAAAGGTACAGGAGCAGGACTGTTTGCCTGCAGACCTTGAAAAACATCCTACTTTGGGTATTTGAAGCTTTTCTTCATTTACAGCAGGGTTAGAAGTGGAGATTCTGTCCAAGTGGCCAAGACCCTCAATCCAAAGAGTTCAAATTTCAATTGCCTTAAAAAAGATGCCAAGATCCTTTATTCTGTGTTCTGTATGGATTCCCAGAGTGGCTGTGTATAGCCTACACACAAGCCAGAAGTAAGTGGGAAAGACTTTTTCAGATTCACATTTTCCAGGCAGGTGACAATATGCAGAGACCTCTCTCTTTCCCTTCCATAACATTCATTCTGTCTAATAGATTAATGTTCTGTTCAGAACTAAGTGACTGCCACATCTTAATGGAAAATATTCTGGAGTGTTAGATAAAAATCTATCTTCTCATTAACTCTCAAAAGAGAGTTCAGTTTAGCAGATAATATTATTGTCATCAAACAACATGGAACATGATGATATTTGTGTTGGAGTTTGTTGGTTAAACTATGACAGGGTTGGTGATTTTTGTTTTTTCCTCCTTGTCTTTACATGCAGATTCAGTGAGATTTATTTCTTCTTTTTCTCCTTCTCAGAATTGTGGAAGGTTGAGATGATCGGTGAAAAAAATGATTGTCCAGTATTTTATTTTAGCATGTTACATTATTAGGATAATTGTAATAGATACCTCACTGCAAAAGAATCAATAGAACATTCAAGTTCTAAAGAACAGAAAAGCTGGACTCTAAGAGTTTCATTTTGGCATTTCACAGGATTTGAGTAGATGAAACCAAATTGAAAATATTACAAAGGGCACTGTTACATCTGCAACAGTAAGACACTAGGAATCACTAGAAAATTGCTTTATAGACCTCAAACTTAGAAGAAAGTAATGTTTTTAAAACTTCTCTACAACTGAATAGAAAAAAGTGACATTAGACTTCAACAACACCATATTTTCAAGATCAGCAAATGAGACGTGTAATCAGAGATGAGAAACCAACATAAGGGCACATTTTTGGCAGAAGCAAATTGGAAAATAACACTGAGTAAATGAATGCTTCTCTTTTCCTCCAAGAAAATTAAACATAAATCTCCTCAAATTTATATTTACGAAAAATTTGTCTAATTCGACCACACTCAGAACTTGTTGAACTGCCTGCAGCCATACTATGTGATGGTAGTTTCTCAAATATGCTTGTTTTTCAAAACTTAGTGAGTCTCCTTCCCTTTCTAAAATACTTACCTTTTTCTAATTTGTGTACAACTTTAGAATTTCTTAACTCTAAGCTATTTATAATGGATATTTTCCCCTTCAGATTTAATTGCTTAAGTCCAGGATTTAGGTTAATGATCAATTTAAGAAAAGTCACAAAGATATGATGAAAAGAGTAGGACTTAAAAGGTTATACTTCCATTAGGGTCAATTATATACCTTTTAAATACTATACAAAGTGACAGACTGTTACCTGCTTCCATAACTAATGTAAAAAAAACCCTAAGACAATTTATGCATAGAATTCAAAGTCCCATAAAATGCAAAAAGACAATGAGGAATCTGCTTAAACACACTCAGGAATCTCTGAAGTTCTTTATCTATTTCAGCTCTTTATCCTAAGAAATTTGAGCCACTATGTAAGAAAAAGGACCAAAAACGGGCCACTATTGTCAGTCACATATTAAGAGAATGATGCCTCAGCCTCTATGTAAAATACTTTTTAATGCAAGCAAAGGCAGAAGTAATTATAAACGTGCATTCAGTCTTTAATATTTGTTCTTTTCAAATCTCTTTAGGACTATAATTGTGTTTTAACCTTAATGTCCTTGTATCATAAACAGTGAACCTCTTTTTGCTCACAGAGCTAGGGCTGGACATCTGTAAAAAAGTCTAATTGTACAGTTTTGGGATATGGCTCACAGACCGCAGCTAGCTAAGGCTGTCTGCCGTCCTGTAGAGCCAAGTACAATTCCTAAATAACTAATACATTCTCACTGGCTGCGTGGGCTTGGGAATAGATCCCTAGTAACGTTCAGACAGGAAAAGAAGGATCAGCAGCACCTGTGTTATTGTTAAGACCAAAATACCAGGCAGCAGAGTTTCATAAGCCGGCAGAGGAATCTTTCTGTTAACAAATGGCCCTGGATATGTGGAAAACCAGTAGATTCCTGACCTTACTAAGGACAGGGCTTATACTGTGACAGGCAATCACATTTGTCATTTCTCACATACTTCCACATGTAAAGGCAAATAAAACAGGTTTATATTACATCATCAATACTAATAAATCATTAACAAAGCAATAAACAAACAAAAACAAACCCAGAACAAAAAATCCCAAAAAAAGAGTGTGTCTCTTGCTCCTGGTTTTACGTGACAGGGTAAATGCAGACAAGATAGCAAAAAAGAAGTCTTTAGATTCTTATGTGAAGGAGAGGGTATCAGAAGCTCTGTGGCATGTTTCCCTATCAGTTGGCATCTATGTTCTTTGTGAGGTAGGTCTGATTAAATGACCTTTTGCAGTCCTAAGTTGCAGCAGCTTTTGCCTGCAAAGTTAGATGATGTTTTCCTTTGCTAAGAAAATAAATTAACCTATCTGATTCAGAAAGGCTGCCTTTGTTAAGAAAAAAAGAGATGCTGGAGAGCTAAAATATACAGTCTTACCTTAGGAAACCACACAGTGGGTTGTATAGTAAAATTGTGAAGCAAATTGTGTATAGCAATTTTGAATTGTGTATAGCAAAAATGTGAAAACAAATCAAAATAAAATTAAAACAAAATATAATTTAAAAAAATAAAAAACATAATTTGGGGCTTTAATGTGTAAATATATTACAGACTTTTTGTAACCTAGCATGCACAATCTCCTGAAGGATCACCTAGTTCAGTTCTATAATATTAACAGGGGGCAAAAGTGAATATGATAATCTAGAATAGAACACTGAAGTTGTATGAGCTGAGCAAAGCTGTGTGGGTGATGGCAGCAGCAGGAGTCCACGGGATGCCAGGAAAGCCACAAAGACAGGAGCCTGGAAAGCAACTGTCATTTACCCATGGTGTTTAGAACTACTGATTAATGGAGAGTGATGTTAGTGTTCTTCAGCTAACCTTTTTCAAGGGAAAATAAAGTCACTTTCAAACACTGTTCTCTGTTCAACTCATTGTTTGTGAATTCTTCAGGCCTGGGGATCTCCATTAGCAATTCTGTTTATACAGTTTGGTTTATTAAATATATGCATCAAGGGAAATCATTTTCTTTTATTTGCAAACTAGACTCAAGGCACTGTAGAATGATGTCTTGTTTTAAATTCAGTATGTAAAAAACAGGTTTCTTTATTTTAAGAGCAAGAAAGTCCCATAATTTTCAGATGATGTGTTCATAACTTACCTCCATTTCTGAGGTGTCTTTTTTCAAAATACAATAAACTCAGCAACCCTTTGGAGCCCATTATGGGAGGTGTTTCCATACAGCAAAAAGTTACTTTAAATATCCTAAATTTAATGAGGTTTTTATACAAGAATATGTATCACTGAGGTCACCATAGCCAGTGTGTGCTAAATTACGCTGAATAAGGATGGGGAGACTGCTGTCAGCAGTCCCTTATCACTCTAAAACAGAATTTAATCAGGTATGGCTGATGCATCCGTTCTGTTTTGCTGCAATCTGTTCCCTATACTTGATTAACCATTTTAGTTGAAAGTCTCTGCCCAAGTGAAACATTATGTTTTATGGAATAAAAGTAGTACAGATATGCAAAATGTCAGGCAACAACCAAGGTGTTCTGCCAAACTATTCTGCAGCTACAGATGACAAAATCTATTTGTTTGTAACTAGAATTTGACAGGAAAATGTGCATTTGCTGAAGAAAATATGTTTCTCAGTGGCTAGAAAAATTATCCATACCACCAAAATTTGGAAAATGTTGATGTAATATTTCATCACAAATGCTGCTTAGACACTCACATTTTGTCTTCCTTTATGTTCATCAGACCTCTCAATCAGAATATATTTCTCATGAGACATTGTAACTGGAGCTCTTATGAAGTATTTTGATGGCTCACCAAGGATGGAGCCCCCTTTATAACTGAGGGAAAGCAGTGAGAAAGAGCCATGAAGTGGTATTTCCTAAAGAATAGTTCTAGGTTTAAACAGGATTTTTTTTTGCAAAAATACGTCTATTTTCTCTGGGAAATGGGTCCTGTCTGTCTGGATGCCTGTGCCACACATATCTTGTCTAGGGGTATTAAAAACCATCTTGTAGTGAGATTTAAGTATGCAGTCCCTCTGGAGAGATTTGCTGAGAGGTGCCAGTACCATTCGCTCCGCAAACCTAACAAATTTTAAAAAAATACCAAGCTACTATTGTTCTTCAACATCTTGATTATTAGCTGCTAAAAGATATAGACGTCCTTTTATTAAAAAGCATGAGTGGGTGGGGCTATAAGAATTATTTGAAGAGCACTTGGAATATCAGTGTTGCACTTGGCATGTACACCTGTACTGTATCTTTTCCCATCTTAGGTTCTTTGTCATCATCTTGCAGATATGTTTTCCTACCACAGTTACCATCACTGTTTCACAGTGTGGTGAACAAATCCTAAGTTCTTTAAAGTGAATCTCCTTCTCTCTTCCTTATCTGCTCCTCTTGCCACTTCTCTTTCTCTCACTTCCCCATTTGCAAGCCACTGTGATGAGCTGCTAAAAGGCAAATCTTGTCCTCACTTCAGCATGTGCAAAAGATTCCAAGTATAGCAGAGCAGCAGTGGTGCTTCAGCACAGCCTATAGGAGAATTTCTTCCTCCTTATTTCCTAAAGGGAATCATTCAGCATGTGGGAATTTAGTGTCACTGCCCAGGATCACCAGTGTTTTTTGGAGGGAGAGCATCACCCATTCAGTGCTCCTGTAGGATGCTGCTCTCCAGTGTATCTGCCTAATGAGTCCTTGCTACTTACCAATATAGTAGGTACCTGAAAACATGTCTCATCAAATATGCCCACCAAAAACCTTGATAAATGTTTCCAATGCAAAAATTTTGTACTACACTAGAAATGGATTTAAACCATAAAAGCATTTAAATTACATCAATTCTACTGTGTTTTGAGTTTTGTACTCCAAGGACAGCAACTATGCCCTTTTGTGAATTTTCTGACCAGGTGGAATTTCATCAGGAAATGCGATCTCCCAAAAAATTATCTTTTTGTCGCATCATTTTTCACAACCCTTCTCTTAGGACAGGTTGCTCTTCTCCACAGTACATCAACAGGGGGCATACCCCAAAGTAGAATAATTGAATCATTTTGATTGGAAAAGCCCCTTAAAATCAGAGTCCAGCCATTAACCTGATACTGCCAGGTCCACCACTAAGCCATGCACCTAAACACCACATTGACACCCAGAGGCCAGTCACCTCCAGAATGTGGGGAGCACATGGCCACTGCCATGCCTGAATTAGTGACTGGACTTGAGCCTCCCTCTCTCATGGCCCAGCAGAGGGAGTATCCAGCAGCAGTTTGGCTGCACAGAGGGAATCTTTCAAATCCTCTACATCTCAGCTGCTGGGCCAGAGAGAGGAAGGTGTTGTGGACACTTCTGAGGATATGAGAGGCAAACATCCTTATCTCTGGTCTACAACAATTATATAATCTTATAGACATTTTACTTTGTATAAGTAACTAAAATAACCGCTGCATCTGGACCTTTATTTCAGATCTCCTAGACTGTCTTCACCTTCAGGCTCTTTGGGAGTATAGTAAAATATTTCTGGTTCCTACTTCTTCTGGTTCCTACTTCTTATCCCAATTCAGGACTGTTTGGGGGAGGGGGGTGCATGCTTGTTGGTTTCTTTGTTTTGATGGGGAATTTTGTTGTTTCATTTTCTTATGTTTTATGGAACAGTAGTTTTCTGCTTGGGTCTTGTCAAATCTTACTGAGCTGACTTCCAGAAGGATTAAACAAAGTCTGGCCTGAGATTTTAGCCTTTTGTCAGAAATAAATCACTATTTTGATATTTGAAAAAGAGAAAAATATTGCTGAGGAGAACTATTCCCTTTTTTAATATCTCTTTATGTCTTGGCAAATATATTTTTTTATTACATAAATCATATGTAATGTTCTTCCTTGCATGCAAGCAATAAGAAAATATCCTCAGGCAAGTTGTTTTTCCAAAATAATCAGCTCGGGCATTCCCCATCTGGAAAAATATTGTTATGGTACTGTGGCTTAAAACCAAGTGAGTGATGGAATATGATTGATGTGAGCCAGTGTACCAGAAAATGTTTTTGTTTCAAACATTATACCTGGTCTTGAATCCAGTCCCAGCTTTAGTATTTTAGTTACTCAAGGGCAGACATCAAACACCTGCTCTGTCCACTCTCCTTTACTGCCAACACCATTAATTTTCCAAATGAGTCAGCACACCTCTATTTATTCTTTAATTGATTGGTAATACTGAGTTCTAATTGAGACTGTAAAATTAAAGTTACAGATTTGATTGTCTGCTCAGAGTTCAGAACACTTCCTTGATTAGAGCTGTCTTACAAATTGTATAAACAAATGCAAAATAATATAGAAAAAAAATCAAATTCACAGTTCTGCAAAATGAGCTAGCCCTTGATCTTCTTATTTGGGATGTAACACAGGCAAGAGCAAAATGTATCTGGAAGAATAAAAAGAAACAAAGTCAAGGTGAAAATAAAACCTTTCCAATTTTATTTCTGACGTGGCAAATCATCCCAAGGAGAGCAGCAGATTAAATACAGCCACAGGACAACCCAAGACAGATTTGCTTAAATCAAATTAGAATTGATTTCCAGACTCCATCCACGGAAATATGTGGATATAATTTGGTGGAAATGTTATGGAAATATGTATTCTGCAAGAAGCAAAGAGAATGGAGCATTAGCATTCATTGGCCCTTGTTCTGGTATCAAGAGTTGTTGCAAAGTCTCTCTCGCCCTTGAGGACAAAAGTAACTAAATGCACAGTTTTTTCTCCATTCGAGCCAACTGTATAATTTTATAAGCCATTCAAATATTAAGAAAATAAGGTAACAATAAAGTTTAACATCTGTTTTTTAAGGCAGTATATAGCATCACCTGTTCTGGCACACCATTTTTGTCATGTGCAGTATTAAGTATTTTGTCAAGGCCTGTATCAAGCCTTGAAAGAGAAAAGGCTCAGTTGCACAGTTTTCTAAAATGATGGACCTCATCTGAAAAGTAAAATTATTTTCTCATGCTCTGTTCTGGGTTTGAATCTCCTCAGATAAGGACAAAGAATTTCTTCTTTTTAATGAAATTATTTCATTCCTCTTTTCCATGACTCAGACCATCCAGCCTCCAAGCCTTCAATGCTATTTTTTTTCCTTTGTCCCTATTTATCCTTTCTTCTGTGCGAGATTTTTGCGCACATTTTTCATGTCGTATTAACTACTTCCCACAGCATGAATAAGACTCAGCCCTTGGCTGCTAGCAAGGACCTCCTTAATCTTAAGACCATGTCCCCTTGTCCTATCACTACATGTGCTTGCAAAAAGTCGCTTTCCAGGCTTCCTGAAGGCCCCTTTGTGCTGGTTTGACCTTGGTTGGTATTGGGGAGGAAGGAAGGAAAGACATCTGCGGAGATGGTTTTCCTGAAAGAGGCTCTTGAGAACTTCAGAGGGAGCCAGTGTCTGTCCAGTTCTGAGAACTGACAGCTTTGTAGGCCATTCAGAGTCAGGATCCACCCCCGTGAATACCCATCTTGGAGCCCGGGAAACTCTGAACTCTCTCTCTCTTCGGCTTCCAGCTTCTGAAGGTGTCGGAGCTGTGAGCGGGGGCGGGGAAAGAGGCCTGGCCCCGTTCCAGCGCGGCCTGGCAGGGCCGAGCCGGGCCGCCGCTGGCCCCCTTCCCCCCCACGCCCCCCCCACTCTCAGCGGCTCTCGGGCGGGCTGAGAGGGCACAGGAGCCCCTCCAGCCAGAGCGGGGTCCGGGCTCTGCCTTCTACACCCTTGTCTCTGGCTGTGCCGAGCCGAGATTCCCCTGGGCCTAGCCGGGCCAGAGCCAGCAG
>VWYI01010614.1:24193-62385 GCA_013399455.1 Anthoscopus minutus
TTTAGTTTGTTAATAAATTTTCCTTATAGTCTTAAGTTTGAGCCTGTGTTTTCCTTTCTTCTAAAATCATATCTCACAACAGAAAATAAGTGGGCTAGTAAGTTTTAGCTAGCTCTAAACCCACAGCACCCTTTCAGGTACTGGAAGGCTGCTTTAAGGTATCCCTGAAGCCTTCTCTTCTCCAGGCTGAACAGCCCCAACTCCTTCTGCCTATCCATACTGGAGAGGTATTTCAAATCTTTGAACGTCTTTGCGGCCCATCTCTGGATTCATTCCAACAGGTCCACATCTTCCTTATATTGTAGGCCCCAGAGCTGGATGCTGTTCTCCAGGTGGGGTCTCACAAGAGCAGAGAAGATGGGTAGAATCACCTTCTTTGCTCATACTTCTTTTGATGCCTCCTCTTTGGCCTTCTGGGCTATGAGTGTGCGTTGCTGAGACGCATTGAGCTCCTTGTTAATTCAACACCCCCAAGCTGTGCTTAGGATTGCCCCAACCCAGGTGCAGGACCTTGCACATGGCCCTGTAGAATGTCCTGAGGCTTGCACAGACCCACCTCTCAAGGTCCCTCTGGCTGCTGTCCCTTCCCTCCAGTGTGACAATCACACCACAGCTTGCTGTTGTAGTCAGTCTTGCTGAGGGGTCACTCAATCCCACTGCTCAGGTCACCAAAAAAGATGCTAAACAGCACCAGTCTCAATTCCCCCTGAGGATCCTAAAGGACATTTTCTCATAACAAATATATTACATGTACTTATACATCTACAGATATATCTACTAAGTTTAAATTCACAAGACAGTCCAATGGTTTAATTTTATAAAAATCAATACTTTTTTTTAAAATTGTACTAAATATTGTCAGTTGAGCCAACGCAATTTTCTGATGCAGAATGCATGAGAGGAAGTACAGGCTACAAAAGAGCTCAGTTCCAGCAAAACCCAAGCATGAGTTATCCTTAGTACATGAAGTGAGAATGTGGGGTCATGCCTCACATGGTGGAGCAGGCACTCTCTGCAGTCCTTGGAGAGCCCACTCTGGAGCAGAAGTGTGAGGAGGGAGGAACATCAGAGAGGAACAGCCATAGACCAGCCAGTGCTGCTCCTCACCCCACTGAAAGGGCTGAATGTGGCCTGCAGTGACAGAGAGGGGAAAGGAGAAGGGTCTGGAGCAAGGGTGGAACTGAGCTTGGGAAAGGTAGAGTGATATTGGTTTCATGTCTGTCTTTTTTATCTCCCAGTGCTCAAATTAGTAATCAAATACTTATTTTAATTGGCAATTAACTTTCCCCAAATCAGGTCTTCAACCCATTATGTTAATTGGTCTTTGTCTTGCTTCTTGGTTCTTTGTTACTGTTTTCTCGCCTCCTTACCATCCCCTCTCCAGGAAGTGGGGCAAAGTGAGTGGCTGTGTAGGGGTTTGATTTCTATCCAGGGCCAACCCAGCACACTAGTGTATTCAGGTCATGCAAAACTAAAGCATATTGTTGAATGGCTGAGTGAAAAAAATGAAAGATGAAATTTAGTGTTAGCAGTATTAATTAATGATCAGAGCAAAGAGACCAAAAAAAGCTTTAATGTTGGAATTGTTCAGTCTGGCTGCTCAGTATTAGATCCTAAGGAATAACTAATAATCACAAAAATTTTATGGCATATTCTGATCATTTACAACTGACTCTATTGCAAAGAAATTTGAGCCACATCAACAACCTGACTCTCCCAAACTGTGGCCACGTTTTGAAGCACAAATGCATTTGAAGGGTGGAAGTTCCAAAATTCAATTAAATTCAGGATTTCTACAGGCAAGTTAGTCCTAAACAAGGACAGCATTAGCCATATTTCTGATATGACAAAACCCTTTTATGAGTGTCCACAAGGCCCATTTTCTATCTGAGCTGGACTATATGGTGAAATTATCTCTCTTGAAATGCATCAACAGTGATGTGATTCTTATGATTCACAATGCAGAGCTTGAGCAGAGTAAAAACACACTACATAACGCAGAATATGGTGCTTCAGGGAGTGTGGCTGATAAGGGAGAAAAGGACACAAACTATAACTAAATCAGCATTGAACTAAAGAAAATTTCCTATTAATATTTTCTTAACCTAATTTGAATTTAAATGTTTTATTTTGTTTCAGTGAAAAAATTCATTTTGCTTCAGATTTGACTAGACCCACCATGCACTTTCTTATTAAATACTGAATTAATTTAAATAAGTATTGAATTTATTGAATTTGCCATTCATTATTAAATATTAACAAGTGCCAAAATAAATATTTTCCACACAGACAAAGAATTAGTTTTTCCATTAATTGTTTACTGTCAAAAATTATCACTAGAAAACATTTGACCATATCTTGTAATTCTGGGAGATAATGAAAGCAGTTTAGTAGTCTGAGAATTTACAGAGTAACCTACCCTGTCTGCTTCTGATTCAAGGTAAACCACTACTATCTCCAGCTGTGTACCCCTACCTTTATACTGAGAATTGTGCCTCTTTTCCCACCCTACTTCCCACCCTAGTTGTGTTACTATTATCTTACCAGTTCTACGCAAAATTGTTTAGGTAAAAGATAGATGGAGAAAGCAGTCATCTGAACTGGGAGAGGGAAATATCCACTTGGAAAGAGAAAATAGAAAAGACCATAGTGTATGGAATAGTTAATCAGATTAGGTGTGTTAATCCATCTGACTGTATCCCCAACCTCATCAAGTGCTGTATTTTTTTTCGAAGACCAGACACAAAGTATTGAATCAGGTAGGTATATTTAGATGTTATGGTCCAGATTCCAGACTGCTAATTAGAGGCATTCAAAAATACACCCCCAGAGCTGTACATTCAATTAGTTTTGAGATTGCTATTCCAAAACAAATTATAATTTGTTCCTTGCTGTATTTGCTATTCTAAGTGTGTCACCTTAGTGAGAAAGTTTTCAGTAGAAAAAAAAAACCAAACAAATCCCAGAAGAAAGGAATTTCAAGCAAAGAAATATTGTTCTGTGAGAGAAAAATGTATTGAGGTTAGGCTCAGTGAATTAATGTGGTATCAGAGTGACAGGTGTTTAGGAAACACTTAAAGACAGCAGAAGCAAATGACAGCTGTGAATGCAGCAGAGAGCAGCTGAGCCTGTTAACATTTTCCAGAATTAAAGGTGCAATCTATCTCCAAATCATACCATAAAATTCCAAGGGGGAGGGTCACCATAGCCTAGTATTGTCACAATATGTCTAATTACACAGCACCTCTCTTGGGGATGAGACCTGTGACTTTGAGCCCACTCAGTGTTTGGTAACACCAGTAACTTCAGTGTTGAAAGAGGAACTGAGCCAGCCCTATGCCACCCTTTTATCACTGTGGTCCTACAAAGAGAAAATTATCACCCTGCACAGTTTGTCTGCCAGGACAAAGGATGGGACAGGACATGGCCATGGACTGAGACCTTTCCTTGGACTCCAGGGAAGCTGCCACTCTGAACTCAGGAAGGCACAAGTTCCACAGCAAGGACATAAAAGTGGCAACTAAGAAAGGTAGCAGAGATATAGGTCCCTTTGGGAAATCTATATTTACTGGCAAATATATGTCTCTTCTCAACATCTATTTGACCATAGCCATGCAGATTTTGTGGTGAACAGAAATGTAGGGCATTATTCATCTATTACAAATGAGTGCTCTCCAACTCTTATAAAAACGTTGAATCCTTGGAAGCCCTGTCTTACAAAGGAACTGAGTAAAAAGCAAAGAGAAAGCTTCTTTAATTTTTCATATAATTCAAATATTTTGTTTAAAATGCATCTCTTTGGTGCAGGGGAATGAAGGCTGTCTGGTGGCTTTCAAATGTGGTTACTAGAAACAGAAATGTAAATGAAATTTTAAAAAAAACCTCTACCTTCCACCTATAATGAAGCCATCAAAAAGTGTAACACTGCACACAGAAATAGGCTCCATTATGCAAATGCATAATAGAGGATCTTAATAGATGGGAGCCCCTCTGTCTCAGTCTCTGTAATTATAATGTACTATATATAATTAAAATTAATGTAATTAAAACAAGCTCAGCACCAAGTTAAATTATGCCACTCAAATGCTGCCTCTAGACACATCAGAACTGGTACATCAGTATTATGGAGAAGATAACCCCTATATTCCTTTAGATTAATAAGCAGCTGAGACCAAAAGAGCGTTAAAGGGTAAATAAAGCAACATTGCCACTCTTCTTTCCTTAAAATATTAAAAAATAAAAGGTGCTTCATCTCTCAAGAGAAGCTTGCAACATCCCAAAGATCTCTGTTTTAATGACTATATATAATAATAAGCAAATTAAACATCTGATAAAGCAAAACCCAACAGTTTAATCCTCTAATTTTGTATCCACAATTAAAGTGTTAAAATACCATTCCAACAATTAGCCCTGTGAATAGGAAAGCTAGCAAAACTTATACCTCTATGATCCACTGGTGAGTGAACCTCAGCGTTATCAGCTTTACACCGCTGCCATTCTCAGATCTCCCCCACATCCTGTGTCAGTCTCATTCCCTGGCTGGGCAAAAAGCCCACATAGCCCAGGACCGTAGAGGCCCTGCCAGCCACCTCCTCCCTCCTGCAGCATCACCCAGCCTAAACCCCAGGCAATCAGGACACGTACAGCTACACTGACCATTTGCAATGGCAAGGGTAAATGGATGATCCAAAAATCTTGATGGTATCTTCTCATAATTCTTGAAGTAGTTACTCTATATCAGCATTTATAATGTCTTCTTTGACGTTGTCTAAAAAGTTTCTGAGATTGGAATGTGATGCTATAAGAATACCCAAGGTTCTCCAGAAACAATGCTGATCTTGAAGGTCCCAATACAACTCCTGAACTTGAAACTGTCTTTCAAAGAAGATGAAAGTTATGTATTAAAGTCTCAGGAATAATGAAAGACTGTATCCTATTAGCCCCTGTCAGTTTACACAGATCGAAGATCCTGTGCTTAAGTTACAGTGATAACCTTTAACATTTCTACTGTCCCTTACATATTGAAATAGTTTTGCAGCTTTCTCCTCGGCAATTTTGGGGCAATAGTTTTGCTTTCTGTCCAGCTTTGAGGCTTCTGTGTAATACCTTCTATCTACAAGATAATTGGAAATGGATTCATGGGATAAAACTGAACATTATCAACAATAAAACAATATTCCAGTTCAGCAGTGCTGCCCTCTTGTCATGATAAGATTAATTCAATCCTGAGTATGAAGTGGAACAATTTCACAGGAAAACTCACTGTTTCACAGCTATTTTGCCTCACATTTTATATATGAAAATTATGTTAACTTACTAATATAGTCTAGCAATATTAAATAAAGGCTCTGACTTTCAAAGAGCAGTAGAAATTCAACATATGGAGTGTCTAGTCTTCTCTTTCTTATAAATACATATGCATTTCCACGGTTTTGGTTTGTTGTTTTTGTTGTTGTTGTTGTAGGGTGCTTTCTTTTCCTTAAGGAAGCAGGGAGCAGGCAGAAAAAGAAAAGTAGGCCACTCTAGGCTACAGGATATTTATATAGCTTAGTTGATTTTGAATGACTAAACCTAAAGAATTTCACTACATAAATTTTAGAAATGGAATCAGGCAGTCTCAGATACATTAACAGTTATTTTGCAGAGAAGGATAAGTGAGGTACCAGATGGCACAGAATTACCTCTGCAGAGTTGTGGGGTGGGAGCTGAGGATCTATCAACCAGTGTAACCTCAGCCTAGGAGCAGCCAAAGCAGCTGAAAGATTCATGAAGAGGACAGTGACGGAGAGGAGTGCAGATGGGTTTGTCAGAGATAAAACATGTCAAATCAATTTTCACAGTAACCTGGTAAGATTTCCCAGGAACATTTTCAAGTAGCCAGTCTCCTCTCTTTCCCAAGATTAGTAATATTTTGGCACTTTCTCACATGACAGTCCTACAAACAGGCTAGGGAATCCTGGGCCAGACAAAATTATTACAGAAAAACTGTTACAGATCGCAAAACTGTCTGGAAAATGGTTAGCCAGAGATTGAACGTCATAAATTTGTTACCAAAATAGAAAGAAATTTTGTAGTTTTGAGTGTTCTTTCTTTGGTCTTAATATATTTGTGTTAATTATTACATATATTAAAGACCTGAAGGGTAGAAGAGGGATTATTCTCACTAAATCAGTACATGATATCACTCAGCAACACACTAAAACTATGACAGAGAGCAGCATTAAAATTCAATACCATCCTGATATATAGGGAAACAGGTTGAAAAGTAATGCAGTTGAGCAGGAAGGGTACACATATAGAGACAAGAATAATAAATTGCATGACCCAGGATCAGGAATGATTGCCTAGACAGCAGTTCTACAGAAAAGATATGCAGTTTATAATGGATTACAAGGAAAACATCAGCTGACACTGTCGCTCATTGCAAAAAAGACAAGCATCTATACTAGAACAAGCCCACAAAGGTACAGCCTGGAAAACACTGAATGTTTGTTTTAAAGCACATGTTAGTGCATTTGTGAACTGTACTTTTAACCTCTAGGAATTCCTATGAAAAAAAGATATTTTTAGCCTTTTGAATCACAACACTTAAAATAAAAGTAGTATATATATGCAGAACATGGGTTATTTTCTGGTTCATGCAGCATTAATGTATTTATTGAAAAAATTTCTTTTAAAAAATACTACAGATGATGTGTTGAAAATTGCAAAATGTTCCCCTGTTGACTTCCACTGATGATTAAATTTACATTGATGGATATTTTAAGAATTCATTTTCTTGATATGGTTTATACAGAATTCATTGAGAGACCAGGAAATAAAATGAAAACAATAATTGTAATTGTCCTCTCCCGGCCTTGTTAGGAGTAATTTCTAGAAGTATTATTGCACTTTAATTAGAAATTTGTAAAACAGATTAGTTCATAAGACTAATTAGAATTTCTGTTATTTTTTCCTGATTATAAGAAATGTGAAAAAATGCATGTCATGCATTTTGTGCATCACTATGCAACAGAGATTCCTTGACAAGCATATTAAATTATTATTTCATTTCTTTGTATTTTTTGTCTTAGAGAAAACAAAGAGAAATAAATAGTTCCTGCTTGGGACTAACACAGTGTCTTTATTGGAAAATATGTCCATTAAAGGCAGAATACTTTAAGTTCTTGACAGTAGTTAATCAGCTCACTATTTCAAATGCTAAATCCAAACTCCACTGCAGCACAGGTGGTTATGGACATTCTGATTGTCAGTATAGCAAAACGCTGTCAGTAATAGAGGCTGAATTTTTTTGATAGTAAACGAAATATATTCCTTCCAAAACCCTGATCATTTATCATCATAATCTTCACATATGAATTCTGTGAACTGCATAGAACAGAAGGCCAGGGTGTGAAGCTTGAGGAACATCAGCCAATTATAATTATGCTTAATGTATATTTATTTCTATTTTCAACTGAGTGGACAATGAGGTGGGCTGAGAACTGGCAGGATGGCAGATCCCACAGGGATCGGTGGCACAGGGTTAGAGGCCTGTGACTAGTGGGGTCCCCCTGGCTTCAATACTGTATTGTGTAACTTCTCCATGAATGACTTGGATGAAGAGTCAGGTCGCTCCCCAGCAAGGTCACTGATGACACAAAGCTGGGACGAGCAGCCAAAACCCCAGAGTGCTGTGCAGCCCGTTAGAAGGGCCTTGACAGGCTGGAGAGATAGGCAGAGAAGAAGTCTGAAATTCAACCAGGGCAAGTGCAGGGTCCTGCAGCTGGGGAGGAATAACCCCAGGCACCAGCACAGGCTGGGACTGACCTGCTGGGGAGGAGTTCTGTGGAGAAGGACCAACTGCCCATTAACCTTGCGGGCAAGAAGGCCAATGGTATTCTGGAGTTCATTAGGAAAAGCATTGCCAACAGGTTGAAGGAGGTGATCCTGCCCTCCTGCTCAGCCATGGTGAGGCACATCTGCAGCAGGTCCTGCAGAAGGGCAACAATGATTAAGGTACTGGAGAATCTCTGTTACAAGGAAAGACTGAGCGAGCGGGGCCTGTTCAGACTCAAAAACAGACAAGTGAGAGGGCATCTCAAAAATACCTGTAAGTGTTTGGAGGTTTAGTTTAAGATGAATCCAGGCTCTTGTCAGTGGTGCCAAGCAATAGGACAAGAGGCAATGGGCAGAAACTGATGCACAAGAAATTCCACCTGAGTATAAGGAAGAACTTTCTTTACTATATAAGTGACCACACACTGGAACAGATTTCCCAGAGAGGCTGTGGAGTCTGCCTCACTGGAGATATTCAAGAACTATCTGGACAGAAGCCTGTGCCATGTGCTCTGGGATGACCCTACCTGAGCAGGGAAGTTGCAACAGATGACCCATTGTGGTCCCTTCCAATGTGACCCATTCTGTGACTTAATTTATGTGGTAGACACAATATTTAGGAGCAAAAAACCACACCATATGTTGTTATTTTTGAAAATTTATTAACAGAAGGAATTGAAGTGGAAAAACATCTCTCAGAAAATGGACAAATCTGCTGGCAGAATGCAGTCACTAAACCAATACTCAGAAATTCTGCTTGTCTATGAAGTGCACCTATTACAATAGAGCAACAATGGCTCAAAAATATGTAATAGTTCACCATGTGACTTTTCTTTAGATCAAATTATGCCTGTGCTTGTTGAGGATGAAAGATGCAGAAATAAAGCACAAAGAAAATCCCCTCTTTGTCCAGAGGCTTACATTCCCAGAGTTGCCATAAAAGAAAAACCAATAACATTAGCCAACTTTTGAATAGAAGGAAAGATATCTGCCTCTGCAGTATACTGACCTTACTATTGCAGACCAATGCACAACTAAGCACAAACACTGGAATAAAACTCATGCATCACAGTGGTCATGGATATAAAAATACACCTCTTAGGCTGAAGCAGATACTCCAGGTGTGTTAACACCTTCACATGAGCAAATGGGTCCAGAAAGCATCTCTAAGACCTCATGGCAAAATCTTTTATCTCACCACCTATGCTGGAATCTCCCAGAGCTGCAACAGTGTGATTCAAACCTCATACGCAAGGGATGATGAAAACAGCTGCTGTAAGAAGCCATGTGGGAAAGAGACATCAAATGGAACTTGGCAAACAGCCTCACTCTGGCATCTCAAGCTACCCAGCTCACAAATCAGAGACTCACAAGGGCATACTGGTAACAGCACACACATGGCAGACATACGTGTTGATACCAAGGGAGAGCAAAGTGCAGAGCAGCTTCCTCCAACAAGGGGAAAGGGACACATCTTACTTAGGAACTAGGTCCTCCTTTTCTTCTAGCAGGAAAGAATAAGCTGCTCATTTCTGACAGTAGGTGTAGACCAGAGGGGTTTCATTAGCAGATTACATTCTCAGCCTCTGGGCATGTATTGTTAGGACGAGGAAGCAACTTCCTCTTCTATTAATATAGGCAATGGTGATCTAAGGCTACAGAGATACCTTTATGCAGGTTCAGCTCCTGAAGCTGCATGCCTATATGATTTGCATGTTTTGATATTCCTAAGAAGAATTGCGACTACCTCATACACCATATATGCAAAGTGTGAGTCACTCATCTCCACAACTCTCCAACATGCCAAATGCAGTTCCTAGCAGATAAAAGAGCAGAGCAACTTAGCTGCGGGCATCAGGCAGAAAGCTATCTCATATTCTCCTACGTTCACTCTAAGTATCTGTTGCAGTTTTAGAAGGTCCTTGATTCAGTTTCCCCAGGTAGAAATAATGATCATGAAATAGTCATGAGTAATTTGCTCAAAAGAAACTGAAAGGCTTGGTGATCACACCCAAGGCAGCATAGAGAGTCCAAGAAAACAAAACTCCAGTCCAATTACTGGTTATCAAATACATAACTACTTCATACACTAAATAGGATCCACCTTAAAAGCAATTTGACTTTCAGCCCTACAAGGAGTACTGGAAGGTTGCTCTGGATTATCACATTATATGATTTCATGAGTCCACATCTGTAAGTCAATATGCAAGTGCATATACAAAAGCCCTAAGGACTAAAAAATCTAAAGGGCTTCTCTTTTTGCAGCTGCCTTTCCAAAGACATTATTTCACAGAGCCAGAAAATGTGTATGTTAGTTAGCACAGGCTACCTTTCAATACTGCTTTCCAATTCACTAACTTCCCTTCCCTAGAGTCTAGATAATTACCTTCTAGTTGTATCCCTGGAGTGATGCCTAAGGCATAAATGAGGACAGAGACAACTAAAAAAATCAGTGAGGTTAATTCCCCTTGGTGTCCTGAGAGCAGAGACCACATACCAGCTTAATTCAAATGGCTAGAGGAGACAAAAATGAATACAAATTCTGAATTATTATTCTATTGATTGGCAGAGGAGCAATTTATCAATACAGGTTTTATGCAAAAAATTTTGCAAAAAAGAAAAACACACGAATCCATAAGTGAACTTCCTATTTTTTATTTCTTAGCATCTGAATATTTTTACTATTTTTAGAAATATAACCTTTTATCATAAGATATGATGCCCTCATTAAAGTATAATAAGTAACAAATTTCCCACAAAGAACTTTTATTCAGAGACAAAAGGGATAAAAAATTCAGGTCAGGTAATTATTTTGTTGCTCTTATAAGAATGATTTGCTATAATAGATTCTGCCTTGAGTCACCAGCACACTGGTGGAGTCAATTCATTCCCTACCCCTTACACTTTCCAAGAGATGCATGCTCACATCTATTTATCCCAGTAAAAGGACCTTACTGACAAAATTATGTTTGCTTCCTGCCTGAATGAAGCCCTAGCACAAGGATTGTACTGTCTTGCACTAGGGATGAAGTAGGAAGATCTTGTATGAAATTTCTGTCCTGCAGAAATAATTGATACTTTTGCTACTGACTTCACTGCAACACAATTTTAGTAGAAGCATCTTCATGCTATTTCTACTCTTTGCCTGAATTTCCAGTTAAGATATTCAGAAAAATAATAATGATTTTTGTGATAAACCAGATATTTTACTAAGGACTTTGACATCAGGGGGCCTGAAGATCATTTAATTTTTCTGGAGAGGTCAACTCTGTGTGTTGGTTTGATATTGGCTGATATTTAAAAGAAGGAAGAAAACCATTCACAAAAATGTTTTTCTTGAGAGAGATTTTTGAGAGCTTCTTCTGTGAATAGAAAAGGTCAATAGCTGCCTATTCTGAGAACTGACAGCTTTGTACACCACTGAGAAGCTGGGTCCGCCTCTGTGAACATCACATTTTGAAACCCGGGAAGTTCCAAAAGCCCTTTTCAGGTTCCGGTTCCGGAAGGTATCGGGAGCTCTGTGGGGCCGGCCCTGCTCTGCCTCAGCCCGAGCGGCCGGGCCGGGCCGGGNCCCGGGGGGGCGGGCCGGGGCCAGGCCCCAGCGGCTCCCGGGCGGGGATGGGAGGCCAGGGGGGCCCCGGCCGGAGCTGGGCCAGGTCACAGCTGCTGAGATCTCGGGAACACCAGGCCCTGCCTCCGCTTCCCCGGCCCGTACCGAGCTGGGATCCCCCCGGGCCTGGGCCAGGCCAGGGCCCCCCCACAGCAGCCTTTTCCAGTGGTTGCCACCGGGCAGAGAGGGAGAGTGAGGAGCCCAGCGCAGCTGAAATCCATCGCCGTGACTGCTTCAGCCACTGCCCACCAACACCTGCCGGCCTGGGTGAAATGTGAACCCTGTCAGTGCACAGATGAGACCTGCAGAGCACGGTTGTCCCCTCCAATTAAAAAAAAAAGCACAAAATGACAACATGAAAACACCAGGATCAGTTAAAAAAAGAGCTTAAGTTTCAGATTAAAAAAAATGAAAATATATCCTAATATTAAGACTGAAATAAGCTATACTAAACGACAGTATTTTCTTCTTGAAAAAAGCCACGTATAAAAAGATGAAAAGTTCAAACTGTAAATCTGAGCAGAGGCAAAAAATGCTAAAAAAGCCGTAACACTCTGAAGAGCTTGAACAGAAAGACAGAGATGAAAATAAAAAAACACCTCTATATCTCAGAAAAAAAAAACAAACCCTATCTTCTTAAAAATAAAAATAATTGCAAAAATCAGTAAAAAATCCTTTTCCTTTGAACAGCTCATCCTTAAAAATAACACCCCATAAGTTGATATGGCCCACTCATTCAGCTCTGAGGAGGCTATAAAAATAAAAAAAAATTCTCAATAACAAAAGTTGTTTTCTAGACCAAAGAGCTATTGTTTATAAAAATATAAAACCACAAAAAGACTGTGTTCTTACAAAAATTTCTCCGTATTACAAAAAAAAAACTCACCCTATGAAAACTGAAAAAAAACTATTGTAAAAGTGATAACTGATTTAAAATCCCAGATTTTGTTTTTATATTGTCAGTTAAAAAAAAAAAGGTAAACAAAAAAAATATTCTGGAAATTTCTAATTTTTCTTTTTCTATTATTTTAATTTTGTTAATAAAACTTTCTTCATAATCTTAAAATTTAAATCTGTTCTTACCCTTCTTCTAAAATCATATCTCACAACAAATAAATAAATGAATAAATAAATACACTAGTGAGTTTAACTAACTCTAAACCCACCACATTGTGCTGCACTAGATTCTTTATCAGAGGTGATTATTAATATTAAGATGTAACTTCAACAATTTCCATGAAACTCATTTAGTCACATGGGTTCTTCCCACCAATCTGACACTGCTTACGACTCCTTTTAATGGCTATTATATAACCTCTCTGGAACAATTCCCTCAATATTTGTGTTTATATATTGTCCTCCAGATGACTGCAAAGGTCAACTCCCTATCATCTCATTAAAGGTGTGTTTAATTTAGCCTCTTTCCCCAATGCAGCTAAGAAAGCCCTAATAAATCAGCTATATATAGCAAGAATAAACACACTTCTTCACTTAATTAAAAGTTAAATTCCTCTTCAGGGATCATTACAGTAGTGAGCTGCTACATGCCTTTCTTAAATAGGTGTTTCTTCGAGGACACAACCAGAGGTATACTTGGGAACTCTGTATCAATATAAGCAGGACATAGATCAGACATTCAATTAGAACACTACGTGTGTTCATCTTTTAAAAATAGGTGGATATAGAAAAGCTAAGGGTTCTTTGAAAAATCTGGAGAATTGTACAACTAGCTTTGGTTCACCTTTGTACTTATTACATTAATGAATCATGTAATTTCATATTTGGAAGAAAAATCAAAAATATTGCTTTGCATACTGGCCAATAAAACCTTGTAATCAAAGAAGACTCAGAGGAGATGGGCAACAGGGCTGTGCCTGTGAAAGTCAGAGAGTAACACTGTGGCTGCCCACAGTTGCAAAGAATCTGACTTTATCACAACACAAAGGGGACTGGAAGGCAGCCTTTGTTTTAGAGAAACAGCTACCAACAGCTGTGTTGGACAACTGGTTTAAGGGTTCCTCCCTGAGTTATTAAAAGAGTACAAATATCTCCTTTTCTTAGCCAGACCAGCATGGAGGCTGGGGAGTGAAGTGGCTCAGTCCAACACAAAGTATAAATCTAGACAAACAGCAAAAGTATTCTGAAGAGAGCAATGGGCTTGAGCTGGTTTCCAGATATGTATTCCTTCCCGGTAACTCAGGATGCCCAGGACAGTTATATTTTGCTAGGTGTAACTTAGATTTGTATTGTGTTTTCAGTATATTTTACATCATTATGCTAATTAAGAAATCCCATGCAATTAAACGTACTTTCAAATAAGTAAAGTTGATATTATACATTACACTGTCCCTGTATGGAATAATTTAGATTTGGATCTTTTCTGTTAGATAAAAGAAGCTGGTTTTAGAGTATTGGACTGTGACAACAATGCATACTTTCTTAAGGAAATGCTTTCAGTCCCCTAGAGCTTCAAACAGAAATAATCAAACTAATCAGAAATGCAGAGGCAATAACATTGTTTAAGAAAATATTGGTGAAAAAGTAATGAAAGTACTTTCTTCTCAGTTTTCCCATACAATCAAGAGGAAGCAGAGTAACTTAGACAAAACCAACTAGCTAACATGCTGAATGTTCATATGCAATTTGATAGAACATGCTTCTGGTCTGTTTGCAAGCCCCATCTACTTTTGGCACTCAGGCCATGTGAATTCAGGACTCTCATCTGCCTGCATTCCCAGAAAACCAACACTCAGCTAAAGACCACTGCAACTTCCACATAAAAGCCATAGCATACTGCTGAATGTACGTGTATCTGTTCTTTCTTCCTACTCATTGGCATTAAAACATCACACAACACGCGAGTGTCAAGAAGTCATCCTTGATCTTTCACTGACCTTCACATCTGTACTTTTCGGGACAAAAGGAAACAACTTTTCACTCAGATTCTCTTCCATTTCAGTGAGTTGACAGCCACAGCGGTCAGCCAAATCACACTGATATACAGAAGGTCTACACTAAATGCAGTTTCCTGTTAAAAAAGAGGGTCAACATTTCCTCTAGAGAGGGTTCCAGGAGCATTACAGTTTGGTTTTTTCACCTTTTAGAATCACAGATTAGAATAGCTCTGTCTGAGGTCTTGCACTCTGGGTCTAAAAGCAGACATTCAAGTGGGAGCAGACAATTTATATGGGGCATTTAGGATTCACCTTTGCTTAGTAATGTATTCCCATGATCTAGAAATGCAAAAATTATCTTCTCTGTGACATAATTGTTAACATGGGGACTCTTATTTATTTTCTCAGCTACAATGCATGTAAAGCAAATAGACCATAGCAATACCATTACACACACTCCTGCACTCACTTTAGAGACAATCAATATCCATTATCAAATTCTCAGCAGGAGAGAAAAGCTGTGAAATTGCCCATAAAATAAATTTACAAAGTCATCCCAATATCTTCTATATTCTGTTTGAAAAATGATACATAAATAATTGTTTCAAAGGTACTTTCACTTCATTATCATACCAGAGTCTATTCATGGCAGTAGTGATGATGACACCATCCCATGTTTCACTGAAATGAGGAAAATAAGCTGGATTCTTCTTTTCAGTGAAGGGCCTTGTTTCGTAATTGGTTCTGTTCTGTGGACCAGGGTCGTTCTCTTTTACTTCCTTCTCAAGCTCTAACACAGGCCATAACAGTATCTTTTTATTCAAATAAAGTTCATGTTTGCTGTGTCACCCAAATACTGAAACTCTTGATCTACTTTAAAAGACCAGGAAAAGAGTTTCAACCCTGCAGGGACTCTTTTTTGGTAACTTTACATTTTGTTTTAGGAAGGTAACCCAAAGGACTTTTTAACATTCACACAGATCTTGTCTTTGTGTCTCATGGAAGACCTACAAAGCAGAATGCTGGTTTTCTTACAACCTTCTAAACATCCCAGACTCTTGTGTGAGTTTCTCCTCTCTTGCTCCTTGAAAAAAAGAGGCACAAAAATTTACCTTTCTATTTTGTGATGATGACTAGGCTTCCAAGGGACTGGTAGATCAACATGCAGATATGTACATCAAGATGCAGTATATTTGTGCTGAATCAACTTGGGAGACACAAGAGAGAAGGAAAGGGAAATTTGCATTTTAAATAAATAAATAAATAAATAAATAAATAAATAAATGTAGTTTAAATGCCATGAGTGCCCAGAGATATTTGGCATAGTTTCCTGATCCATTTGGCATTTGCTGTCACTCACATTCAGGTTATAGGAAAGAGTTCAGCATTAGTCAGTAATTTCGGTGGGATTTTATCCTATGGTAAAAAAAAAATCAGTAGATCTGACTCCTGGCAGCTGAATTGCATTCCAGTCTAAGAACCAGCACAATATATTTCAGACAACGAAAGTAACACTGCTGTAAGCAGTTTAAATTATTATTTTATGTTTCTCAAAATGTAGGATTTGGCCCTCCATATATTTTGCTAGTGGTCACCATTCATTTTAGTGGAAACATGCCACAATGAGAATGTTTCAAGACTTCAATGCATTACAGCCTTTCCTATCTATTACGTTCTAAGGTGATTCTGTGTATCACACCTAGATATCATTTAATCCCGTGTACTCTGTGTTTGTCCACAAAGGCACCTTTTATTTTACAATGGGCTACCAACTTAAAAATGTTGTGTTTGTACTTTTGACCATTTTATATATTTATTCTGTTTCATTCTTTAAATGTCTCATCCTTAATCCTTAATCCTTTATCTCTAATTTAGACAACTAATTGCTTTAGTCAAATTACATTATTCCCTTTTATATTTTCTTATATGCTAAATACTGATAAGTAGCCTCCATTTATCAATGATATTCAGCTTTACATTAATTGTATTTCAAGGCACAAAAAATCATTGTGCCGTAGCACTCTTTAGCAATGCCCACATGAACTACATACTGAATGTCAACCAAATACAAAGAATTTAACCGAAAACAAGTGAAATATTGAATCCTGAGCAGAGATGAAAATAATACATTCAAATTAATTCAGGCAATTTTGAATACCATCATTTTTCCTACATCTTATGCTCTCAACAATCACTCTCTTTGAGCTGCAGCAACTGGGATTAAAGATTAGAATGTATGGAGCCTACCTGTATCTTTCTGAATAACCATAATTATTTTATGATTTGTAATGCTGTGCTTATGCTCTTGAATGCTAACATCAGGCACTGGTTTTATTAAAAAACTCACAAATTTACTAATGCCTTTTAGAGCTGTTTGTGTGTGCCGAGTTAAAATGACTACACATGCAGCATAAAATTAAGAATAAAATATGCTCTAATATAACTATAATTAGAATAGAAATTAAGGGAAATTAGCTAGTATAGCGCCAAAAAAACTAAAAAAATATTACCCCAGATATATTTGGAGCCTAAGTTTTGAGGCTTAACAAGCAGTTTGAAAGCAAGTCAAACAGTCTGAGCTAGATAGTAATAGATAACCACCTGTGTCCTCTCAGTGCTCTGGAAAACTTCATTAGCAATGCAGGGCCATGGATCTTGGCTCCTTTTCCACTTAAGTAAATTTAGTTCTATGAAGAACCACGATGGAGTGGGTATTTCATGCTAATGAACTCTCTGCACCACATGGTACTCTCTTCCTATTTGAAAAAATGACCATTTGCAAGGAAAGCCAATATTTTATATAAAATATTAGTCAATCAGTAGTTAGAGCAATTCCCTTTGCTGATCCAAGAATAAAGAATCAGCTAGGACTGTTTTCTAAATCAGATATGTCTCTTAAATAGAACTCTATGTGGCTGTAGTCCTTTGTTTAAGAACAATAGAAACGGGATCAAATTATTTTTTATTTTAACTGTATCAGACTCAGCAAGGTTGCTGCAAAACAAGATTAAAAGCATATTTGGGAAATGATTTCACAGACCTCTAGTGGACTGAAATTGAGCTACTCAGACTTATGTGTTGCTTAACACAGCAACAAATTCACATAGTTTATCTCTAGTGCCTTCTCTCAAAAACTGAATATTGCTGACAAGTTTTATTCTTCAGAAGCTCCAGTGGTGTTTTCTGCTTTTCATGTATAAAGATTTCTGCTGTAAGTAACAGCCAGTGCATATCCCAGAATTACAGAATCTTACTATAAGGCAACTTTTGAAAGATAGTATTTCCATGTATTTGCAGAGCAGAAAGTCTGATTTCAGAAGAGTTCACAAAGGTAACTACTGGAGCTGCATTCTATTCAAACAGGGCTGTTTTCCACTGTTTCATCTTCCAGTTCCAGCTTCTAAGTTAAATAAATCTCTAAGGGTGTCACAGCTCTGGACCAAGCTGAAGATCTCAGATTTCAGGTCTAATGGCAGCATTAGACTGGAACATGCACCATTCAGAGCACCAAATGACATCGTGAATTGTCAGTCCCAGACCAGGAGAAGGTTATGTTCAGGGTATTACAGGCGTGTTCTTGTAGAACTGGAAATATTTAGGGTCCTTAAAACAAAACCTAGAGAGATTAATGTGGTGATGTCACTGGTCTAGAAATTGCATCTGCCTTTTCTCTGAAATGGTCCTGAGCTGTATTAAACTCTTTCCAGGCAAGACAATCCCTATACACTTGTTTAAAAAAAAAAATCTTCCAATTAATGCTGTTCATTAAAAGAGCCTCACATCAGACATCTTGAAAGATTTGAGGGAAAGAGTTAAAATAATGGTTGAGCAATTCACAAATCCATCTCAGCCTTTGACTTCAGCATTTCTTTAAGATTCAGTAAGAATACAAAACACCCAAACCTCCCAAATGTTGTGAAACATAGAAAATGGATAGGAAAACTGTGTAGGAGAAGCTTTAGCAGATAATAACTGTTATTGTATATTCTTTGCACGAATGCATTCTCCAAAATTAAGCATCTCTGCTGTCAAGAGATGAAAACTGATGGCCCAAGAAACTTTATGAATACATATATACATGCATCACTTTCTCAGAGTTGCTCTTAATTTAAAACAAGTGGTCTCAGACATAGGGTCATATCTCAGCAAACCAAAAGCAATCTTCAGAAAGCTAAAACCCACTTCAATTACATTATGGCTGAGAGGAATATAAATTACAGCTTGAATGGTTCCAATAATGTTCTCAGTTTGTCAAAGGTTGAGAACTGTTCACCTAAGAAGAATATTGACATCAAAGGCAGAATGGAAGGAGTGAAATCAAAAACATTTACATTTTATACATCTTCCCATAATCTTGTAAATTGAAAAATATATTAATATACATAGCAATTGGTGGGTTTGTATAAACTGTTGGAAAAGTGAGTATCAAGGAGTGTACTAGAGAGAGACAGTGTGTTACAGGTAGAACCAAGTAACATTTAACACTGTAACAAGTATGTAAAACTACTGAAAAAATAAGTGAACTTATACATCTCTTCTCTGCAAATATAATTGCTGTCTAGGAACAGTACTAACCACAGGAGATACCATTTCTGGATAGTTTTGTTGCCAGAGTACCATACTGGAACAAGCACAAAAATGCACTACTGAGAAAGCATAGCTTTTTAATAAGAGAATACACAGAAATTATTAGGGATAAGGAGAGGTAGGTGAATGCCTCATGAGATTTTCAGTATTGCACTTCAATGGCAATTAGGCACTGAGCCTCCTATTGCAACCTTTATAGGGATAAAATAGTGCAGTTCTGATGCAAAGTCCTTGCACTCCATACACAGAGTTTACATCAAAGAAAATGCATTGAGATAGGTCTGGAAACATTAACCTTGTATTGCATTATTCCACACAGTTTTACAGGAAGTGGGTCTTGAGAGGCTTCTGCTGGCCAGGGATTGCTGCCTCCTGATTAGTGCTGAAACTGAAAACACATGATACTTGGCTTGTTTCTCTCAGTGCACAGGTATTTTTGTTAGTCTAAGGTAGGTTTCACTCTAAGAAGTCACCTGGAACTGAATGCATTTCTGACCATGCCTATCTGTGCTGCACTAAACTGGTCATAAAAGGTGAAGGACACAAAAACCAAGACCAAAAATATTCAGGAAATATTCAGAGTTATAAAGGGTTAGCAGTGCAATCAGCTTTCAGACACATCTGACCACCATCAAGATGTATGCGAAATTATATTCTCCGAGAAAGCTTTTCCACTATTAACAGCATGAGTAAGACATAGCAAGGAAGAAAAGTGGAGAGGGGTGCACCTGAGCATTGTGTCTCTACTGAGAAAAGAAGAGATGATTCAACCTAACTGCATTAAGACCTCCAAAGAGCACATCGAAATTACTCAGAGAACACTTAGGCATTATAGTAATAACCACTACAGGAAACTCTAATGCAGATGTATAAAACATTAAATAGCTTAATTTTTTTCTAATACATGCTTTTACCCTGCTACCTTGTTCCAACCTTCACACCATATTTAGGGCAAAGAGCAAAATAACAGCAAACTCTTTCAAGGAAAATGTTATCCAGGAAGGTGCATAACCATTTCTTCTGTTTTTCCCTATCTCATTAATTCAATTTTATCCATTTCTTCAGTGAGTCTTAGTGGAGCTACTCCTCACAGTCATCAGTATAATGATACTACTGGGAAATTCCATGTACATTAAATATGCTAAAAAACCCCAACTTCTTCATTCTGGGGATCAGAACAATTTGTTCTTAATATATCAGCACTCAAAGAAAACAAAGAGTATTCCCAAACTTAGTTTTGTAAACAATTTTTAAAAAATTACTCTGCTATGTTTGTCTGACTTCTGACTTCTGAATGCCTGCAGTTCAAAATTGGGGAAGAAAACAAGGTGGCACCTAGTAAGTGACATCAGTCCTTGTACAGAGGTTACTGATGCCAATATAGAGTTCTGAGCTAAGACAACAGGCAGTGAAGGTCTAGATTTTCTACAAGAAAATGAGAGTATTTAAGGAGCCTTTGACCTGAGCACCTCATAGATGACGGGGTGTTGCAGGGGAGAGCACCTCAACACCATACTGTGGCTGTAGTCGTGGTCTCAGAAAGAGAGAAAGCTATCTGTTTACATCACCTCGTGAAATTTTCTGTGTGAACCTCTATATAGAGCTTATGTTTATGCCAAAACACCTAGTTTGAGATTAGCAGAGAAAACAAATGACAGAAATATATTTAGTCTATTATTAATTACTGAGAAAATAAGTATTTGTGAGTTGGTTCATAGAGCTGGTAATCTCCTTAAACACAGAAAAGACTGTATCTTACAGAGAGGTGAGATATTGAATCTTTCAAGGATCTGATGATGTTTAATGAGGTTTAAAAGAGAAATATGAGAGCTAAAAAGTAGAAGATATCAAGAAAGGATTTGTAATCTGGTTCGATAAGAAGAACGGAAAAAAGAAAGAGTAGTTATAAGTATTTTAGAGCCTCTGATTTAAAGTGGTTTTTCTGGAGCAAAGCTGAGATTGATCAGGTAGCTGCAAATTTCACAACAAGGACCATGTGAGGCAAGAGAGCCCCAAGAAAGCTGGACCTCAGCTCCCTTAATCTGCTAACACAACAGGTGGTCAGACAAAATTCTGCAGGGACATTATTCCCTGTAATTCTCCCACGGTATGTAAACTCATGATAACCAAGGACCAAACAGGTGCTAATTTATTCCACTTAGCCTCTAGCTTTTTCTTCAGTATGTCACAAACTCCATTAAAGCATAACAGGTTGTATTTAGCAAGTACACTGTTTACTCTAAAAGGTACATAACTCTAAGGCAGGGGAGTTGAAACTTGCTGTGTACTTTAATTAGTTGTCTCTTCTGTCCAAAGATGCTTTTGGCTCTGCATCCAGATGTGCACATAACCACAGGTATTGCATACTGCTGTTTTAAGTACTATCCGCTTACCCTTCCCAATTTCAAGACAAGTCAGGCTAGAAAAACATTGTTTCAGGAAGACAAGAATGAAGAGGTGCCATAGCTGGGGAGAAAAAAAAGAAAAAAAAAAAGAAAAATGCAAACCCAGCAGAAACACAAAATGAAAATAAAGAATTGAAGTGTCTCTTAAAGAAAAACATTATAGCAATTCATTCTTCACATATTTACATGTTTGTTATAAACAAGTGTAAGGCTATTTCCCAGAGCCAGATCTAACATCACAACTCTTACTTGCTCCGTTGTTGCTTAATAGTTCATGAAGAAATACAGGATAAATATGACTTAGAGTTTTTCCTGCTTTTATATTTTCCAGGATGGAACCACAACCAAGGCACACTATGCACTTTACAGAACAAATATGAGTGGTGAGGTTCTCAAATCCTTAATCCAAAAACTTCTACTTGTCTATCTTTCAAACTGGAGAATGGATCTAGTCTTTATTCAATGGGCAAACTAGAATTATGTATATATGTTTATACATAATATGAAAATGTAAAATCTACATGCACACATTTTTCTCTGTGTATAGCAAGACAAACTAATGTTTCGTCATAATTATTGAGATGAATGTCAAAACAGTATCTTAGACGTAAAATAGTACCTCCTTTCCCTGACCTTCACAGTTTAGCTTGCTGGACACTTTCCACACTCTGAGTTTGCAGACCATGGATTTTTATCAGAATTAAGGAACCAAATTTTTGCTGAATCTGAAAAATTTAAAATTATCTGTTTATCTTATATCTTACTTAACTGTAAAGCAAAAGAAAATGGAAAGACATTTTCAGAAAGATGCACAGATACATTACAATCCCCATGCCTAGACTGCTCTGTGCAATGGAAAACAAGCACAATAAAAGATAGCAGAAGGCCTGGACACCAGAGCCACTATAACAGCTCTGTTGGCTAAGGGAAATAACTCATGAAGCCAGAAATTCCAAAATGGTGAAATAAAGATGAATATATCCTAACTCAGCCAACTGAAACTGTCAGGCAAATTAAAAACTCTTTGAACTCCTGATAAGAAACTAGTCAGAAAACTGTCAAGTCCTCAATGAGAAAGGAAGAGGGAAAAGACATGCAAACAAAGAGCAGCATTGAATAATGAAGAGAGAGTAAAAGTCCCTTCCTTAATGTGTTCTCTCAGAAAAATAAAGTGATAATTATTTCCAAGATCTAACTCCATGCTTAAATGGAGGAGACACACCAGCAGGATCTGGGGAAGAATTGATCGGCAGATAATTCTCTGGATTTGAAATAAGAGTTTTCAGCAAGCCCTACACAGTGTTGGCAGTACTGAATAACATGTACTCCAGCTTTTGTTGGACCAGATGCATTCATTTGTGTCTAAAAGTGGCATTTTTTGTAGCAGATATTAATTTTTTCCCTTAATAAAAGCTAGAGTCTTTCCAGAGAGGCAGTAACCCTGTGTGCTAGAGATCACAGGGCTGGTATCCAGGATGTTGTTAGGGACATTCTGAAAACTTTTTCCTATTTTGATAGACATTACTTTGTCCTTTTACTAGCTAATCAGTTTTAGAATCACTGCTGTCAGAAACAGGTTCCAGGAGAAGATGAAGTGAATTCCTGATGATCACTCACTCGCTGTTAATCAGATCCATTTATTTTTTTTTCTTATCTGAAGCACTCAAAAAAGAGGAAGAATCCAGAATCATAAAATCTGACTGCTACCCTGAAAGCATTTCTTTCAGGTGTTCCCTCCACAAATTTATTCAGGACAGATATGCTGATAGGGTATCAGGATCTGAGTCATAATAAAATGTCCCATCTGCAATACAAGACTGCAGAAAAATTCAAAGATGTGGGGTGGTAGGTACACAAAGATTGTGAAAGGAGAATTCAGTGTTGTTATTCCATTTATCATTGACTTGGACTTCCACAACAGATTTTTGTTGCTGATTATTAGCAATAGCATGGGTTTGATGTAATGAAGGGGACTGATATAAAGTGACGATTGGTGTAATGATCCCAAAGTATACTTCTTAATAATTGCATTCAAGGATATTTGCTCAACCTGGATATACTTTGAAAAGTAAGGATAATCTCATGGAAGTGCCAGCAATCACTGAGAAGGCTCATAATTTAAGTTTTTGTAGAAAACAGACAGGCATCATTATCTTTATCTTCACAGGCCACTTCAAGTCAAAAATATGTACCTGCACATATTCTGGAGCATTTCTTGGGTCACTACTGGTACTCATATACTGAAGGAAAAAGCTTTTTCTCCACTCATTCTTCTTTGCTGCAACCTGGAATTGTTATTATGCTTCTGTTGTTTCTGCAGTGCTTTGAGATTTCCTTTCAAAGTTTTCATACAGTCAGTTAGGGCAGATGGGAACTTCTGCCACAGCAAATCTGATTCACTTCACTGAGATATGAAAAAAGCTGAAATGGCTTGTGCAGTCCCAGGTTTGCAGACATTTTTATCCTTACTTCTCTTTTGCAGGGATACATCCATGTCCTCAAACTAAACAAAGCCACACAAATGTGCTGAATATACATCATCTCTAGATTCAGCCTCATGGTCTTCCACAGAGGACTAGGCTTTTGGGTATGACGACTTTCAAACATTCAACATCAATGTTTATGACATGCCTTATTTTAAGGAGGTTTGCAGTAAGAGTTTGCTAATGAATAAAACAGTGTCTTCATATCCATACTCTACAACAATTTTTTGTTCTTAAGTGCCACAACACCCTTATATCTCACAGTCATAAAGAAGGCACCATCTGTTGTGGCACCAGTGAGAGATGAACTTTCCATGTGTTGTTTTCATCAATAGTGTGGCACTCAAAATAGCTATTTTTTGAATCAATGTGATCATTGAGGCTCCAAAGAGCAGCAAGGCCCTCTGTGACTTATTTTGTCACTCCACAGATGAAAACAGCATTCCTGTTATGGTACTCCTTCTTCTGTGCTACATCAAGTATGGTTTCTTTTGTCCTGCTGAACATGCTTTCTAACATTATTGCTGATGCCTTCTAACCAGCATGATATTTTTTTAAGGTTCACTGCCAAAAATGTAAGGCAGGAAGGATCAACTTAAATTTCTACATAAAAAGAATTTTATTTTCTCTCTTTGCATATATATCATCCTAGGACACAGTCCGACACATCTCCGTTCCTGTCCTGTTAAACTGCCCAGAGGAGAAAGGGTGTAGGCTTCTGCTGCTAAAGAGGCATTTTCACAGTATAAGCATGAAGGAACATGCAATAGCCCTAAAACAGAGCAGGAAGAATATCTGAGGGTACAAAGCCTTCTAACACAGACCTGGGGAACTACAGAGGGGAGGGAGAAAAACCTGGTGTAGTCCCATCTATCCTGCATTATGGGAACTCTCCTAGGTGCAAGGTGTCTGAAACCTTGATCAAACATTGTCCAGACTACCTAGTAAGCCATAAGAAAGCCATAAACTATGTTAACAGCTAAGCCATGTGTATGGTTATAGTGTAATGGTCAAAACCACTTTCTCAACTTTGGCTAAGTTAATGGCATGCAGGCTGCCTTACTTTCAAACATAGACCAAAAGAATTGACTCTTCAGCTTAGCAAAGAGAAGGTAAGACTGATCTTACCAATGTATGTAAATGACCCAAGAGAGGGTGCAGAGCAGAGCAGCACATTCAAATGCAGCCAGCATCTTTTCAGCAATGCCCAGTCATAGGACGCAAGCCAAAGGGCACAAATCAAAAAATGAGTGGTTACCTCTGAACCTTGGGAAATATTTTTTCACTGTAAGGGAGTATTTTTTTCACTGTAAGAGCACTGGCAGATGTTGCCCAGGGTGGTTGCAGCATCTCTGTTCTTAGAGATATTCAAAAATCATCTGGAGACAGTCCTGGACAACCTACTCCAGACAACTCTCCTTGAGCAAGGAGGCTGGATAAGATGGCATCCAAATGTCCCCAAGCTTTCTGTGATTCTATGCCTTTGTTCTGTTGAGGCTGGACAAAAGGACATATGTAACTTGTGAATCACATACAAGGACTTAATGGGTCATAAATAAGTCTTGTTAGCTGAATTTTGGTGAACCTTGACCTAAGAAAAAAAAGTGTCTGTGCATGTGTGTTAATCTCCAGAAAAAATAATATGTAACTGAATATTAATTAAAAAAAAACAGTTCTAAACAAGTTCACAGCATGAATAATCATTGAGATGAAATGTACTGCAAAAGACACTTTCCATCTGTTCCTTGTGTAGTTGCTTAGTTATGTACAAAACTACAAAGTTGAAAGCATTTCTCTTGCCTGTTTTTACATCAGTAAAAATAAATGGAAACTGATAAAAAATCAAGCAACGAAAGGGGAAGAAAAAAGATAGAAAGCCATACTGGGGAAGAAAATGTTTAAAAATTACTGCAGAATAGTTTTCAGCTAACCTTAAAAGAAACAATCCATAAAATCAGAGTAGATTTGGCTGAGAGGATTTATTAGTTCCAATTATTAATCATTGCTTATATTAACATAGCTAGCAACACCAAATCCTACTATGCCAGTGTCAGAGACTGAAATGTTATCATTTATGGCTTAAACATTTTCAGGAAGGACTTTTGTGCATTACAACAAAAGTGTGTAACAAACATGCAGCCACAAAGCTCACCCTGAATGGGCCTCCTGGCTGAAACACTGAACTGTGAGTTAAATCACCTAAGGGATAGAGATAAGAGCAACTGACACTATTGTTTTAAGCATCTAAAATCTGGGAACTAATAGATAAAGATTCGTGGGAGAGACAAACCCAGCAGCTCTGGAGTGGAGGCCACAACCCCAGATGTATCTGCTGCCAGGCTTGCAAAGACCCCCCACCCAGGGGAGGAGGAAGAGTGGGTTGGGTCCGTGTTGCTAGTGGACACAAAATAGAAGAATGGATTCAAATCACAACAGTGAGGTTTGATCCCAATGAGGCAGAAGAGGTTTTATTTTGGGGGTTGCAACTCTTTTTATAAGGTGTTCTGATACAAGTCAACATGATTGGCCAAAGGAACCACCTCTCTGGTCCCACTGGTGGAACAAGGGAAAAACTCATTCAGAACAGCTGTGTGACATTGTTTTGAGAACCAAAACCTATTTACAAAAAACAGTCCTTGAAAGAGAATGTTCCCAAAAGACTTTCCCTTAGGAACAGGTCAGCCACTGACAGGCTGAAAACTCTCTCAGGCTCAGAAAATCATGTCCACAGGTCTATGGCAAAAAAGCCTCTGGTCAGAGGCAGTGAATGCCCATCCTCTTCTGTGCAGACCGGGCCAGCTGCATGGCCCCAGGCGCAGGACATGCAGGTGAGGGACAGCTGAGGGGGTGTCATGGTCCATCAAAGACCTGCCAAATGGTTCCCCAGATCCTGCACCAGAGCACTGCACGGGATGCAAAATGTGATGCAATGGATCCACAGTCTTGCAAGGGACAGTGTCAAACTGCCTCCTTGCAGGGCAGGTACCTGGGCATTCCCACCTGGCCCAAACACATATTAATCCATGGGATTCTATACTTTTCAGCGAGGAACACTCACTAACAAGACCAGATGGAGAGAAGCAACAAATCATTTGGATCCATGGAGAGGTGATATGTTTATGTATATTTGTCTCTGTCACATTCCCTTTTCCCCCCACACACTTCTTTTTCCATTTATTTTTCTTTCTTTCTTTCTCTTTATCTCTTTTACTGTTAAATAAAATAGATCCATTTTTTTGATACCAACATTTAACCTCATTTGTTCTTAATCATGTTTTGGGGAGTATTTTGAACCCCAGGATTTATAATCCACTGAGACCTCATTTTGCTCTTCTGTGTTTAGGGTGGTGGGTTGTAACAGCTAGATCCGAGAATACAGAGGATGGAGAAACATTTACATTGTAATAATCCATTTCTTTCATTTATGATAATGTTGGAGCATTATGTTATTAGAACACCTAAATAAGAGTAGATTCATCTACTAAACCTAAATTATTGCAGCAGCCAAATCTCTTGCTTCCTAGGATGGCAAATCTCTTGCCTATCCTACACCTCCAACATACAGCTTTTAGAAAGACTTCTCCAGTTACTGTGAATCTTTTCCTGGTATTTTATTTAAGATCTCATTCATCACTGTGATTGTTCATGAACTTGTGTACAGGAATAATTCAAAGGCATGATGTTCTAAGTTTTGCTCGATAATCAATTTATGCTCTTTAGCCACAGCCAATGCAATATAGAATCTTTTCCTTTCATGTACCCACTCCAGCCTCCAGTCTTTGATGAGTGCTTTACCAATACTGTCAAGAAGATAAGACTTCTTTGCCAGCACAGAATTCAGATCTCTTTTCCATGTAGTCAGACTTTATCAGTTGCTCCCAAAAACATTTCTACTTCCCTTTGCAGTAGATTTACAACTTTTTTATCTGATTGCTGCCAAGATCCAGGCAGAAATAATTTATTAGCAAATTCTGCAATTCCTACACTAGTCCTTGCACAGCTCTGCTTCCCAAACCTGTTGTCAGCCATATATATGACCCCTTTTCTTTTAAAGTTGTTTTCCTGCATACAATTTTAGTGGGTCACAGAGGTTTAAAACTGTGACATCAGTAAGAAAATTATATTTCATTGCAATAGTCTCATCAGTACTTAGTTTCACAGTAATAATGAACCAAAAGTACTTTTAGTTTCATTAAGTATTTCCACTGGGAAAATAATACTATAAGTTGCTTATTTAAGTGTTCCACTGGTAATACCTGGGATACTAGCAACTCCCAAGAGTGAATGTGGAGTCTTTGCTCCAGGACCCCGATTCACTTTCTGTGATTTTCTATAAAGACAGTGGTTTTGTTATTAAGCTGTATATCACTTTGGCTTAGCAACACAGAGAAGCTAGTGAGTGCTGTGAATTAGAGTGTAAATTGTGAGTTTCTTCAATACACCTCCTTATCTGCTCATCACAAAGGTTAACTTTATTCTCAGAAGGACAGTAAGAAAGGGAGAAGTAGAGATATCTTTGTTATACCTATAGCAATCTCCTAATTTTTTACTCTTCTAAATAAATTTACCTTTTTATCCTGTAAGTTGTAGAGGGAGTCTGGGTCACGTGAGTATTCCTTCTAGAACATGTGCAATTAATTCCAAAATAAACTATGGAAGAATTTGTCTCACAGATGATGATGAGAAGCAGAGCAGGTGAGAGGGAAAGATATCACATCACTTGAAGTGTAAGCTGATCTCCCCAGATTCTGTAGTTAAGAAGGCAAGGGGAGAGTAAAAGTAGTTAGGAGGGGAGAGAGAAGTTCCTGTACAGTGGAGATCACAACGTGTCTAACTCATATGCCTTGAGGCTCTCTATTCAGGAGGCTCTCCATTGGCAGTGTGGAAGCCTGGGAACAGCTGCAGCTGGGTGAGCTGGATAGTTATAGTAAGAATGTCCTCACCTGGACCAGTGCAGAGTAAATCACATGCTGTAAATTTAGTCTCTGATTTATTGTGAACCAGCTTTTCAATGGACAAGTCATCCGTGGCCAAATAGGAAACTGTGCACACGTTCTTTTGTAGACAATGCTGAACCAAACTTTTATGCTACACTTTTCATCCACTGATTTCAAGGAGTTCACAAAAACAGATGAACACAAGTACTGTTTTAGAAACCAAGACAAGTGCTACAAATACTAGTCATTCAGAAATTCTGTTGGAGACCTGGTACATCCTGCAAATCTCTGGGTTTTCAGCCAAGATTTATTGTCATTATTCAGCTGACTTATTGTAACAAGGAAAACTAAGCAACACTTTACAGCATTGACTCCTTTAGAGGAAAGTACATTACAAATATAATTAGAGAGGAATGTATACTCTATGTAACTAATACTGGTCACATGAAAACCCAGAGGAGATTCTGATATATTATATATTCTTTGCCTACATTTTTATACTATATTCCTGGTATCTGAGAGCAGTAATGACCAGTAAGGACTGGCCAATTTATGGAAAAGTTTCAAAATACTAAAAATAGATTCAAATTTGCATAGGTCAATCTCTTTAAGATAACTAAATTCCAATTAGATTTTCAGAATCTAACCAATGTAAATTCAAAACCCAACCAAAAAATTTATACATGTGTATGCAAAAACCATGGCTCATTTGATTGCTGCAGTAGGCAATTTACAGTAAAATAAAAGTGTCCTTTCAGTATCAGACATGCATATAACAAAATAATGTCTTACTTTATAATCGCTGAAACTTTGTTCAAGAATTCAGTAGTGTATGGAGTCACTAAAGCACCAAAGCTGAAGACCTAAATAGGCAAGAAGGAGAGAACAGTGCAGCAATAAAACCTTTCTTTCCATCAGTTGCTTGTCAGTGTTATGCTGCTGTAACAATGACCAATGATGGCTTTGAAACTTTCACACACTGCTCTTATAATGTGCTACACTAAATCACAATGTAAGAACTGAAGAACTGCAGAGAAGCTACAATGTGATAGCACCAGCATCATATATTAACTTCTGAAATAGCACATAACTCTCCTCTTATCAGGATGCCACCAGCATTTGCATATTCTCCTACTGAAAAAGATGGAAGGTTGGAAAGTTAATGTCACAACAAGAAAATCCTGGAAAGTTTCCTGAACCATTTTGCTTTCTTGCCTTCTTTCTCTTTCCCAGACTGAATGTGTGGATATGCATGTGGAACCCAAGTCTCTCAGGTGCTTTTCTCATGGCAGGACCACTCTAAAAATTAGCTAAGAACTGCAAATATTTTCTTTTCCCTGCTATTAGCCTCTAGCATGGCATTGAAGAGGGGTTTATGAGAAGCTCCCACCCTCTGTGCTTGCTACTACATCAGATGAAAACCACTGACCTTGAAAACTGAACCCAGAACAATTGTAACAATAGTTCTTCCAATCTCTTTGTGTCCCTCACATGCACCCCTCAGTATAGGTTATGGCCTTATGCTGTGCCAGGTACAGCTCTACATGGACTATAGGGGCTACATACCTGCACATTATATCCAAGAACCTGTCCTTTACTTCCTTGTGACCTCTAGCTGTGGGCCTTCATGCAATAAAAACTCCTGTTACAGGAAGAACTCTACAGGAGAGGACTTGTTAAACAAGCTTGGAGGCAAAAAGAAGAAAACTTCAGTCTGAATGGGAACTGTTGATGAGGTCCCACTGTAAGCAGTACCCTGACTGCTGGGAAGGTTGGAAGTACTTCTGGAGCCAAGAAGCATAGACTGGAAATTAATGGTCTAAAAAATGGAGAACAACAGGCCTAATTTTTACTAATTGTCAGGCATATTATAAGCACTCTGCTGGGAAGAGGGGTGTTTCCAGTATCTCCCTGCTTCAAAATATCAGTAAGTGTCAGGGACTGTGCAAGGCTCTTGTCAGAGAAAACAACTCAAGTACATTCTTCAGGTCAGTACAAGCTTGCATTAAGTGACTGCAGCTCCACAGAGACATCTTCTTTCTCACTGTGGTTCAGTATGACCAACACATCCTGTAAGACCTAAACAATTTGAGATTTTCTGAATACTCTATTTTACGGCACTTTATGAGCACAGTCTATTAGTGTGTTAGAGTAACAGTAAAAAATAGCAAGATACCATAAAATAATCTGGAGACAAATGCAATAATTATTATTCTTCCCAAGTTATTTTCCGTATTATGGCACATCACTGGTTTCTGAATCACTAAACTGTCCTCCTCTTACCTACCAGCACTTGATAAATGATAGGTTATTCCCTCTTATACTTGCTACTTTTCAACTAAGCCAGAAGAAAATCTGCACCCCTGACCCCGACATATCCCCAGCCACAGTTCTGTAAACGATTCTGCTCATCTTTTTCCATGTTGAGGACAGGTGTCAAAGATTGGAAGCACACTAGCTCCATCTGCTGAAACTCCTTCTGCAGAATTTTACAGATACCCAGGCTCAATAAGAGATTTATTCTCATCATGCAGCTGATATAGAAAGGAGTACTGAAAGGAGAAAAGATTGTAATGAAAGTTCTTTGTCAAAGTTGACTCAATAAAAACATAATATATTAATTGTCTCAAAATCTACTTTGTAGAAATGCAGTCTTTCACAGTAAGAATAAACAGCTTCATTACAAAAATTAATCACTAGTCTTTCCTGATTTTGCTCTCCTCCATTTATATCAACACTCCTATAATTACTATGCAATTTTCAGCCAGATTTAAAAGATTTTAATCACAGAAGTAACCTTTATATTGTGATCATGTAGGGGTAGGCTGAACTAAACTTTGATTTAGAAGATTGTGTCTCTTCTATGTAAAATAGATTTCACGTCAAAATGAACACTTTTCTTGTTATTCATGAAAAATTTGTAAATTTACTATAAAAGAAAATAAGTAAAGATTTTCACTGCCTACCTCCACCAGAGAAAATGATCTGAAGTACTGTTAGGATGGAAATTCTGCATAGAAGTCACTGAAACCTCTATTTTTGCAGCTTATATCAAGCAAAATTAGGGAAGGGAACCACAAGAAAATAAAGAAAAACATAAAAGTTAAACCTAACTAAATAAAGAATTCCTTCTTAGGAGACCTCTTGTTGGTATATAGCCACTAATTCATGTGCCACTGAATCCAGTCCAAGACCTAGAGCACTAGAGATGAAGCAAGTACTTTTCTTACTGATAAGTCCTTACAGTTTTCAGAAATGTTGAACAGTAATTCTTTCCCACTTTAAAGTAAACTTTCTAAGACCAGACAAAAACCCAGGATAGTTTAAATCCTAATGAAATGCTTCCAAGTTCTCTAATTTACAGCATGAATCAACTGGAAGATACCTCAGTCAGGTAAAACAACCCTACTGACATATTGCTTTCACATGCAATTGTTAATGAAACAAGTTCTTTCTGTGAAGATAGTTTTTCTGTGATAGACTTTCTGTGAAGATCCAGCCCCAAGATCCAGTTAAAGTGTGGAAAAACTTAAGGTTGTCAATACCAGGAAATTACTGGCTGGTGCAAATCAGTCCTGTGTTGTGGGTGTTCTGTACCCATATCCTGGCTGGCTTCTGACTCCAAGAGCAGGGAGAAGGATGAGAAGGGCTATAGACCTCCAGTGGGAAAAAATGTGACAACAACAAAGGCAAAGGAGATAGCATGCAAAAACTGAATAGCAAAGTTTTGTGTTACTTCTGAGCAACATATCCTTAACCACAGACTCTTTTGATGCAGATTTCCAAAGCTTTAGCCTTGCTAAGGTACATGAAGGGTTTTGTTCTCACATCATTTCACTATCTGTGGACTCACAGAGGTTATTAATATTAAACACACCCCACGTGTAGGATTGGCTTATTAGCTCCTACTGTACTTATTCAGGCTTCTAATTATCAAGATCTGTGCTTAGTGTCTTTTCTGTTAGCTGGCAGGGCTGTGTCCCACAAGAGGTGATGAGAAGCTTCTTCCTGTGCTTGATCTTTTCAACCAAGTTTTAATTAAGTAGCTGTTTGTAACTTTATTTTTTTAAGTGTATTCTAGTGAAATATTTGCTATTCTGCAAAGAAAAGTCCAGAAGAAACTTTTTACAGATATTGACTTTACTCTCTCTGGGACTGCATGCATACTTGTCACACCCCAGCTGTTAATCTGGTGGAAAATCTAGGGCATTCAGTTACAGAGTTAGCATATTTTACTTAGCCATTGTGCTAATTCTAATACCAAGAAAGCTGCATCTAGGGTGGTGGTGAAGCTTCTCAGTAACCTCTGGGTGTTTCCTTTCATGATTATCTCCCATTTAAGATAGAACAAGATTGCACACAGTGGGAGAGATGGCCACTCCTGAAAACTCAATATGGTCCCTTAGGCTGCAGTGGAGGAAAAGGTACATAAACCAAAAGGAAAATAAAACTACCCACCAGACATGAAAAAACCCACAGTAAGTGCTTTAAATATTCCTTCTACAACTAGACCTTTCTAAGGTTCACATGTGACATCCAAAGTATCTCCCATCTTCCATGATTTCAAAAGTGACAACAGTCTCACATCACTACCAAAAGGACTGATTTCATCCAGAAATGGGTTCTGAGCTGTAAGGTGTCCCAAAGGCACAACATAATTGCTGTGCCATATTCCACAGCCTGCAGAGGTTACATCCATCCTGCACAGCAGCAGGACAGTGAGCTGAGGGTAAGGAAGTAGTTTTGTTTCTTTGTCGCTTATAGGAAGATGCACGTGGGTTTAGCAGCTCCCAGCAGCACAGCCCTTTTTATGGGGGAATGGCCTTTCTTTGTCAGATCATGAATAGGTACCTAATCAGTTAAATCAGCTTTTAGGCTTGGCAGTACCTTAGCTGTGAAATAAATGGTTGAATTTAAATATATTTAAGATCAAAATATTTCTTAAATAGAAGCTTGCAATACACAATGAAAAGAGAAAATTAAAAAAAAAAGAGAGAGAAAGGGAAAGGAGAGAAATTAGAGCATTATGTAGACACTGTTAAGAGGAGTGATTTATTTTATTTCTGCTTCTGCTTGTTTTTGACAGTGTTCAAACTATATGCAGGTTACCAGGGTATAATGGGTTTGTTTGGTCCGCTTATTTAAGTAGAACAAGCTTTTTGTCAGATAAAAATAAACCTATCCAAGCATTGTGGTCTAGTTGTTCATTTTATGTTTTATTGAGCATTCTTTTATGGTTTTTTATTGTGCACATTTATATCCTAGGCCTTGCCAGGCATTTGTGTTTTCTCTATTTTTGGTAAAATTTCATCAGGAATGATATTTAAAGGCATAGCTTTTTAGGGAAAGTCAGGCAAGCTTTAGCCAGTCTGCCTCAGTCTCCCCAGCCTCATTAAAATTATGACTAATATATAAAAGTAAAAATTCTGATAGTAATAAAAATTATGATCATTTTCCTAGAATATTGTTAAAAAAAATAAAAATAGGTCTGTTTTAAGACATATTTTCAAAATGGAGGAAAATCGTATTTGGAAGACTACTTGGATCAACACTGAAGTCAAGGCAATAGTTTGGATAGTGTGGGAAATCAGTATCTGGCAAATGCATGTAGAAGGGGAAAAAAGCCATGGAATCAACAAAGCTTATGTCCAATCAATTTGCTGCACATGAATAATCAAAGCTAAAGATCTTGATGAAAAAAAGAGAATTTATATCTATACTAAGGAGAACTAAGGTTCCTAAAAAGGAGTTTAAAATAATGATAAGAAAAAAATATATATAGACACTTAAGAAAAAGATAGCATAGCCAGTCAGAACATGGAAGTTCAAATGTATTTGTAAGTAATCTGTTGAGGTTTTTTCTTTAATATTTTTATGTTTTTCTTGTGGTAATGTTTTCTGCACCTGCTTGAAGCATCATAGAATTCTTTTGTCCATTAACAACTAAAATGTTTACCCAAAATAAATAGATTAGTAAAAACATGGCAAAAAAAAAGCGCTGAATAGATTAGCAGGATGAATGAACTAAATTAGTATTTTACTAAATATGAAAATAAACATCTGAGCAGGGTTTTAGTATTAGAACCCAAGAGCAGGCTTCAGGGGAATTAAGGACCTGGTACATACACTGATAAAAAAACAACTCCACATAAGCACTCATGTGATTCAGCACTAAAAAGAGCCGGCAGTCACTTGATTCTTAAATTAGCAATAGGTGTATGAGAAATGAATTTATTTTTAGCTGTGCCAAGACTGACATTAATATTACGAAACTGTGTATGGTTTAAATGTCTGCATAGTAAAAAGGTAGCTAGGAAATCTCTAGATGAAAGAAACATAAATGATTTAAAGGCTGGAGAAATTGCCTTGCAGTGAGAGTTTGAGAGTCCAATCTGTTCAGCCCAAGAAGAGGGGCTTGAGAAGTGGCTTGATTACAGCTTGCAAGTGCCTTCACAGTAATAAATTATGCATTAAGAAGATATTTAATATGGTAGGGTCATAATAAGAACATATGGACAGAAAGTAATGCCAGACACTGCTGGCATGATACTTTTCCAGAAATGAAGATGATTAATCATTATAGGGAATCTTAAGGGAAATGGTAAATTTTTAATTGTTTCATGTCTTTGTATGAAGATTAAATGTCTCTCCTGGAGATATAAATTTGTTAAATGCAACCTGTTTGCTGTCAAGTAGGTGGAAGAAAATTATTCAAGATTCTGTAATGTCTATAAATCCTGGAGATCTATACACTAGGACAAGACCTGTGCAATGTCTCTAAGGCACAGAGTTTTTTCTAAATGTAACTGTTTTCTGTCCTGAAACTATTAACCTACATGGAAGGATGTATTTGGCTATACTTATCCTTCTTTAGGGAAGTCCAAGAACACACAGCAATGATAACAGTTCACATGTAGTACCAATGTAACATTTTGTGTTAGCATTAATCCCCCTTTTTCATTTGTGATTCTCTAACTCTTTGTGTTTATCATAACAGAACAAGTTTTTTAAGTTATTATATCACAAAATTTCAGTTTGGAGTTTTAGTAAGCCTTGAACCTCAACAGATGGAGATAGATCATAAAAAATAAAGTATCTTCATAGCTAGTTACATGAATTTTATGAAGAGTTAGGAACTCTCCCTTATAACAGTCATTTTTAAGTGTGCACTTTTTGTGTGTATGTGTGTGTGTGTTTCTTTTATTTCACAGTGGAGGCCTGCTCTAGGATTCCACCAAAGACCAAGATTCTCCCTCAAGACCTCTGGATTCTGAGGATGAAGAAGTTAGCACTATTCATTTACATTTTCAAGTCATCTGGAGTGGCAGTAGATACTCTTGATTAATTGTGTGTTTATAATCAGTCTTCAAATGCTGTTCTTCAAACCTTGTTACCATGGAATAAGAGCAATAAAACTCATTTCCTGCATGGATTCTGTGTTAATGGACAAGATTCTCTAAAACGCCCCAGTGAGTTTCACGAGAAGTATCTTCGCAGGATCTTTGGTAATGTACAAGCTTACACAGACAAGAAATGCTGGTGGTTGAGCTCAATATAGGGTAATTGATACCAATAAAACCAGTCAACTTCCTTCAGACCACCGCTATCAAAAAGCACAAGTCTTGAAGAAAGTACAAGTACATGACTTGAAGAAAGGAAGGAGAAAACTAGAAGACTGATTCTCTGGCAAGAGGAAGAATATAAACCTTCTACTGTCATATTTGTTCTTTGATTGATGCAGTATTCAACTCATTTCCATCCATGTGAAAGAGGTAGAATATCCAGACCAGCTTGCAAAGGGCAGAGTGCCTCTGGTGTCTTCCCTGAACTCTGTGAAGATTTAAAAAATGTTCTATATGTGGACNAAAATGTTCTATATGTGGACTGGGCTGCAGTATATTTGATTTTAGTTGAGACAAGGAGAACAGGAGAGTCTGGGGAAGAAAAGTAAGCAGACTCGTCTGGATGAGAGGATTAAGGCCCTGAAAATAGAGTCATAAAGCTGTACAGCTAAAGGAAAAGTGTGTTTTGGAAATGGCTTGGAGAAGTGGAGATTGAGTCAGATATAAAGCTATGTGCTTCCCAGAAAAAGGGACAAAAAGTCTTGAGTGTGTAATTTTGAAAGGAAAACATTAGTGCTCTGGAGATATGAGAATTGTGAATATACAGAACAGCCTCTTTTTAAAGGTTTGCTAGTATGAAGTGCTGGTCCTATGGCTCAGTTAACTGAAAAAGACAACTTTTTATTTTTCCTTGCATGCATAAAACAAGAAAGTAGCTGCTCAGGGGAAAACCAGTGCATTCTTAGTTTTGTCTGCTGCAAGCAAAGCTTCATTGGCTAATTGGGCTTCCGAGGATGTGAAACACACCAGTGGGAAATTACACTGCGACAATCATGCTGCAGGAACACAGCCAGCTCTGAAACATCTGTCTTTTCCCAAATTTTGCCAAAGTCAATTAAAGTCCTTCATAACCAGCTGGTCCCAGTGTGACCACGCACTGCTTCAGTCAATGCATGCTGACCTTTTTGAGCTGGGCCAAGGCAGTTTTCATTTCCACCCCTCTCGCACAACTTGCGCAGCAATATCAGTCCTGCTCGTGTGGACTTCCTTCACTGAAACACCATTGCCTCCAGTGAAACAACAAAGCTGTGCCCAATTTGTCTTCCTTTGTTCTTTACTATGTGATCCAGGTAACTTACTGAACACAGCCAAAAGTACCAGGTTCTTCCTGTGTTGAGCTATGGTTTTCATATTGCTGTCAGTGAAAACAAGAAAATGCTTGACGGGAAGTGCTCAGAGCCAACAAGGCCTTGATTTTAAAATCAGTCCCTGGTAGATGTGCCCTTCTACTCACAAAAACAAGGGCTGAACTGATTGACCAATCCCTGCCTAAACAACATTTTTCACTTCAGGTGCCTTTCTGTGGTTTCTTTGTGGATTTCTGCTGGTTAAGGTCACTTGCCCTTTGACTGGCTGTCTTTTCAAAGGCATGTAAAAAAAATTTACAAAGTGCTGCTGGTCAGTTTATTTCCTATCAGACAGCAAAATCATCAATAGAATGTCTCTGTTGTCTTTCTGCTTTATCAATCAATTACGAACACAGCACAGAAAGTCTTACAGCATGGTAATATTCAGTAAGGTCAGAGTCTTACATTGATGAAGTGGTTAACAAAAATGCAAGTGAATTATAGTCAGGCAAGAGATGAAGCTGTAAAAGGCAAAATGTCCTCCAGGTCATCCCTAAGGATCAGTGGAGTTTACAACCAACAGGTTTTCCTTACTCAGTGGTGTTTCAGTGGGAATTACAGGAGCCCAGTATGCCATACAGTACTTTCTGTCTTTGAGCGGAGTTTGGTGATGGAGGAAGGAAAAATAAGAATATGAGGAAAAACACTGGTTTGAAATTAGGAACAGAAAAAGTTTTTTCCTCCAAATAGGAGAGCCTAATGTCTTTGT
>VWYI01010615.1:0-25512 GCA_013399455.1 Anthoscopus minutus
ATATATATATATATATATATATATGCATAGCATTGTGCCAGCTTACCTAGAGATGTGATGGAACCTCCTTTGAAATTTCCAACACTTCAGTAGGCAAGGCCATGACTGATCTGACCTAGTTCTGTGTAAAGTTTCTTTTCAAGTAGAAATCAAATTAGGCGACCTCCAGAGACCCTTTTCTGACAAACCTTTTATGACTCCATCGGCTGCTTAAAGTTCTTACATCAGCTACTGCACTACATCTGAAAGGACAAAAATATCACAGTGAAGAAGGTGTCAGGAATGTAAAAATGGCTGAGGAAAAANNTGTCAGGAATGTAAAAATGGCTGAGGAAAAAGTAGCCTCTCCCTGTGTCCTCCACCTACTTAAGCAGCACTAACCAGAGTGTGCCCTTTCCCTCTGAAATGGCACTCAGTTCAAGTACAGATGCCACATGACTTTGGACAACTTATATCATGGATAATTTTGCCCTCTTAAAAATTTTAATTTTTTTTTTAAACTGGCTTAAAATATGTGTGAAAGGGACTGTATGCTTAGTTTTTGTTATTGCTTTTTCCAGCAATTTTCTTGCTATGGGACAAGTAGCCTCATTCTTTGCTTTTGAATGTTGAACTTCATTGAAAGCGAGAAAAGGATGTGAGTGCAAATTTCCTTTAAATAAGCTTCCCCTAAATAAACTCAATTACATTTTTTTGAGAAAAAAAATCAAACTAATAGGCTTTGTTTGCTATTTTTTCTCATTAATCTAGGCCAGGAAATACCTGGGTTTGATAGTTCAAGGAAAACCTGAAAACTTTTGCTTCTTATACTCTGAGACAGCTAAATGAAAACAGAAGACTTTCTGGTATTTACATTTCAACTTCTCTCTTTGTTTCTCTCAGTAATTCTCTGGCTGATTATTTCCAGTGGTACAATTAGTTTAAAGTGCTTTTAGCTTTTATTAGTTTGTGTGTCTAGTGTCTGGTCATAATGAACAAACTAAAAAAACCCATGGAGAATCAGATGACCAGACACATTAAAAGGAATGCTTGTACCCTTCTCCTAAGGCTATCACAGGAGAACACTCAACCCCATTGTGACCCATCAAGAGGATTTCATCAAAGAAACTTCTTTCCTGGAATGCCTTGAAGACTACAGTAATGATACAGTATGGGGCAGAAAGAGATTTGAGGAATGTGTAAAATTCACTAGAGGATATTTTACATGGGAAACTGAATATGGGGTTCTTAAGTGGGGAAGCAAAGGCTGGAAAGGGTCAACTAAATGCAGATCAAGAAGGAACAAGTACATGGAAGTATGCACATGAAAAAGGCAGAAAAGAAAATGTTACTGCCAGTTGATTGTAAGCAGATGGCTAGTCAGCAAATTTATCCACTCAGAAATAATGAAGAGACAAATGTGAGTTAGTTGCTGAAGCGACCATAAAGAAAGACAAGGGGACCTGAAGGTCAGTAATGGCAAAGATCATCAATCTGGGCAACTTACCGGAACGAATTGTTGAGGAAAGGGAATGTAAATGTCCTGAGTATGTATATGTATGTAATGACAAGAAATCCAAACACCATCAGCTGCAGTGGGGCTGCAAACCTCAAGTTCCTGTATGTTCTGGTGCGGGTGGCAAGGGAGACTCAAGATGTCTAGAGGGAAGCTATAGACTTGAGTGTCTAAGGCCACTGGTGACTTGAATGCCTGAGGCCACTCAGCCTCTGGAGTGATCCATATTGTCTACTCACTTTTGTGCAGTAGCTGACTTCAGTACTGCACAGATGGAGAGGAGGAACAGGACTGTTCCATCTGTGTTTTTCACATTTGTGGGAATGTTGTCTTTTTTTCCTCCTGTGTATTCTGCTAAAGTAACATTTGCTGCATGTCCAGCTGTGTATGTACATGTGTCCACATGCATGGGTAGTATGTGAAGCACAATTTTGCATATATTTACTGTCATCCTCAATATTGCCCAAACCTGGGGACATGTACCTGTAATGTCATTACATCTGTTAGTCCACTGTATTTTTTTTTGGTGAAATACGAGATAGTAAGGTAAATATAAGAAAAGTTGTACTTCCTCAAACAAATTAAAATGAAAGCAAAACAACAAAAAGTTATCTTGTGATTGTTCCAAAAATTAAATACTAGCCAAAGATAACTTCCAGAGTTTGAGACTCCTGTAATTTTTAATAGAAAAAAGGTAATCTCAGAAGAGTGAGAGGGAAAGTAAAAATAGAAGTCACAATCAAATGTTCATCTATTTTGCCTGTATATATAGACTATTTATAAATACTGGAAGAAAGTGGGGGAAAACCCCTTTAATATTGTTGCATACTAAATCAAAGGGAAATCTTAAGATGTTGCAAAATAATGTTGTAAAATTATTTCAAGCATGTGTGAAACAGCTGTACTGAGAATAAACAATGGACAAAGTTATGCCTTTCAGAACCCCTAGACAGCTGAAAGTTCATCATCAGAGATGGGAGTAGAGACTATAGCTTCTGTTCCTACAATACATGGGTAGTGCTTCATGTTTTGTGTAAAGTTAAAGAGTAGTTCCAACTGACCTGCTAGATATGTAAAGATTCAGCAAGGAGTCACTGAAATTTCTGGTAAGACACTACTGGGCAGTGAGGACCACAGACAGAGAATGACTCAAAATATATTGGCATTCCTCAAACATGGGCCCAATGAACACACTATTTAAGTAAAATACTCCAAAACCTCACATTGCAGTTTTTCCTATGCTTCTCCAAGTTCAGGTGTGATGATGTGCTTTTCATTATCTGACAGTGGTACTGGGAAGTGATTCTAACTGCCGGTGCAGACTTTAGCAAATTCATTTTTTTCTGTGTGAGTTTCTGGTTGACAATTTTACTTAGCAGTAATTTACTTTAAATGTTTGTTTCTAGAACTTTATATTGTTTACACCTCCCCCATTAGCAGCCATGCTAATCCAGCAGATTTGTTCCTATCTGTTAACGAAAAGCTAAGAAAAGAGAAAAACACTTCTCATCTCTGAGTTCCTTGACCCCCGAAGTCCCTTTCTTTCTCTGCCCAGCTCACATCACTGACTTGGTCTCCTAGTTTTTCACCTTATGATATGTAATTGGGACCCTGGGTTAAATAGATAATTCTATTTATTTGGGTTCTTCTTATGGAATGAAGCCACAACTACAGGATCAACTCTCTTGATGTGTCTGTCTGGTTTGTATTACTTATCTGTGAAAGTCATGATAAAAATACTGTAAAGGGCAATTAACAATCAGTTGTTATTTTGGCCAGGAATTTGGCCCTGTGATAAACTGGTGAGGAAATTCCATCAGTATTTTGCGATCTTAATCTCCCATAATCAAGCACTTCCAGTTTTAGTCTCTTTGATTTCATAAGCACTCTCAGATCATATTTTGGTCTGGCCCTAAGATTCTGTATCAAATTCCTATTACTGCATTAGCACTTTATTCTTGATTATCCTTTTACAAAATTATACAGTCATATCTGTTATATCTATTAAGCCTAGATTCTTTGTAGTCTTAGACATCATTAACACAAATGTTAATTCACTATCTATACATTTTTACTGGCTTGCCAGGATAGAAGAGTATCTTTAAATACTTCCCTTCTGTCACAATTACTTCACAGCATGATTTGTCATGGAATGTTGCCATGAAATTCATAAGGAAAATTTTGTTCTGTATGCTTAACTTTCAAACTCCAAACATAATGCTTCCAGTTACTTTACTTGAATTGTATAATGTCTGCTATTGTTCTGACAACTAGTGCAGTAATAAAAAGAACAAGAGTTTGAAAATGGAATATTTTGCATAGGTGACTTTAAAATTGATCTTATTTATAAAAGGAGTTTTTAATATTATATAAGTTTCAAGTTTAAAACACAACTGCATGTGGTTTCTCCAATTATAAAATTCACAAGGAATATTAAGAGTATTTTGCTGGGAGCTAACTTAGCTGAAGGCAAGTATGTGTTTAGCTCAAGTATTATACATGAATATGATTTTGCTAAGAAAATCGTTTCCTATTCAGTTGAAATTAATAGGTGAGTTATATTGTGTTGCGTTCTGTAGCATCACGATCAAGTCAAACCAGGAAGGTCTGGTGACCAGCACGAGACACAACGAGATGGGTTTCTGCTCGTTAAGTCCAGGGATCCTTTTATTTGGGGCAACACCAATACTGGAACACACTCAGCTTATCCCATATGAGAAAAACCTCAAACTGGAGCAGCGTGGTGGGTTTTAGAGAAGGGTGGAGTTTTACTATTCTTGGGCTATTCCCCAAGGCTGAAGGGCGAAGTCCCTGGGGACTCAATGCCATTGTTTACCCTGGGCAGGAGAACTCTACAATATTGAATTTCTTTGAATCATAAGCTTAAAACGTCATACTTCTTAGAAAAATCCTGATTCATGTTTTGGCAACATATAATGCTTTTTCTTTGCTCGTGCTGTTTGTTAGCCAGGGGCAATAGCTGTGCACTTACAACATTATTTCAATCAAAGCAGCAAAGTAACTTTTGCTGGTTATGTACATCTCTTTTAGGAGGAATTTCTCTGTAACAATTCTTTAATAACTGCCTACAAAATAAATTAAAGCTTATAAAATAGTCTGGGAGAATGAGAGAACTTCTAAAATTGTAAGGGAAAGCCAGAGAAAAAGATATTAAATAATCTGCTACAGATTTGGAATTTTTATAAGTGTTTCATTATGTTATTAATGTTCCATTATGTTATTAATTTCATGCATTATTATTTAAATATAAATTTATTAAATGTCTGAAAGATCACTCTTTCCTAATCCAGCCATAACATGAATTAGGCACATGTATGGCATATATCACTTTATTCTTCCCTTGGAGAAACAGAAAATTCTAATAAATTCTCATATAATCTATGAATTTTATATATATTTAAATATATATAATATATAATATATATTTTATGATATATGTATATATATATCTGATTCCTATTTTCTTAGTTGAACTTGCTAGTAACTATTGTTTTTTAAGATTTTGTGGCTGAATTGAAAAAATAAATGTTGAAAAGAAGAGAAAGGGGAGTAAGGTATTCCTAAATATTCTCTAATATTGCGCTGATTCTGGACAATGATGTAAACTTAGACACTATTCATGTCTCAGAGCTGGTAGACAGTACTGTGTCATGCAATTTAACTTCCTCTTTTTACCTATGGAGGAGAATTTTACAGAGTAATAATGAAATCTTTCTGTCAATTTGGTTATCGAATTACTTGTTTCTACAGTGTAAGGATTCTGTCACAATGGCATTTATAAAAAAAAGTTTCAATTTTTTGGCCAGTCCTTCAAGTGGGTAAAATAGTCATCACTTAACCCAGCACTTTCAAGTGAATTGCAGTGATTTAAGCTTGTATTGTGGGTTATATTTTGAAAAGCATAGAGCTACATATTTTCTAGAGGGGCTGTGGCTGCACAGATTTCTATTTCTTACTGAATCCTTATAATAGGATTTATAACTACGGTCATTCTGGTGCCTTATGAAGAAAGTTTAATCATCACTGGAAATACATGTGCTACCTGACTATACAGCGCCACAGAGACCAGAGATTCAGGGTGAAGAGCAGAAACAGGTATGACCAGGTCAGATCTGTTACAGTTTCTGGTGATTGACTTATTCATAGCTTTACCCAGGAACACAGAGGTAGACCTCTCTAGGAGTCAGGGCACATTTAGGCTTTGTGCAGCTGCTGGCCTGCTCCAAGAAGGAAGCGGTCAGAAGTCAGTTCTTCTTGTTCTGATTTGCAGAGTGAACAAAGAGGTGTTGGAGACAGAGCAGAAGGTATTCCCAGCACCCTCACATTGGAAGCAAGCAGTAGTTGAGGTGTATCAGGGCTACGTTGTTGTTCCAGGCCTGGGAACACATTGCTCTTAGCAGAGTTCTACTTGAAACTGCAGCTCATTGTGTGGCCATCCCAGCAACAGAGAAGAGCAGTGCTGCAGCAATTGCATTTCAACCCATAGACAAAGCAGCACTGCCAGCTGAGGTCAGGGCCTGACTGGAAATGTTCCTCTTTTGTTAGGAGACACCAGCCTCTCTGTGTTCCTCACCTCTGAGACTGTTTCCCTGTTACAACCAGTGGAAGGAGGAATCTTATGCTGAGAGACAGTTTGGGAGCAGTGGCAGCGTTACACTGCTCCGTGCTCATTGCTGAGCTGCTCCATGGGGGCTACGAGGACAGCGGTGTGCTCCATCTCCTGCCTGGCACACACCACCAGTACTCACCACCTTTGCCTTCCAGCTTGAACTTGTCCGTGCTTAAGCAAGAGCTCTGTCACTGACCTTAAATTAGGCTCTGTTCAAGACAGTATTTTCTACCTGGTAGTTCTGCATATAGTCTGAGCAAGATGGGGCTGTATATGCCAGTTCCGACATGCATGCTCAGTCTATTGTCTGGTCAAGACAGCTGTGAATGTATCCCTTGCCAGCCACTTCAGAACTCATGAACAAGAAGTTATCCTGTTTGGGGTAAAGGACTGGAGAATTTATCCTGAGGAAATGGAAAGGTGTTTTAATGTCTCTGAACAGGCTTTTAGTCTATAAAATGGGACTGTAGTAATTGTGAATGCTAAAAGGTTTGACAGTGTTTGCAGGAAAAGAATGCTACTAAGTGTGATGCACTCAACACTTGAAGGAGACAGAGTAATAGGGAAAGAATCAGAATTTACATGACATAGTCCATCCTATTTGGCACACGGTAAACAGTTGTTCAGATCCACAGTAACAGATACTGCTCCAACCCAGGAGTTTAATTACTAATTGATGCTATGCAGGGGTGACACAGTGTCGGAGCAAAGGGGGTGGCTAGCTCAGCAGATAGAAGTCTCCAGCACTCACGTCAGGAGTGGGCCAGCCTTGAGCACAGGTCTGGACCCAAATGCTGGCTCAGAGCCATGTACTCTGAACACTCAAATGCGGAGGGCAGGAGTAACGATGAAAGAGAGGCCTCTCATGGGATTTGCAAAGATGCTTATTCACTTGAAGGTTGTCCCACAAGAGAGCCCAGATCTCCCATTACAGCCACTGATATACGAGGGAGGAGCAAGGGGAGGGGATGAATGAGCCTATGAGGGAAACTCAGGGGAGGGGCTTACAAAGTATAAGCCAATAAATGATCATTGTGGGAGGGAATAGATAACATTAACTCAATGAGGGACTGAATAACAGAGGATAGACCGAGAACATTGTGGAACAGAGGGCAGTTTTCAGAGTGGATTGGCAGCTGGGATAGAAGGGTACGCTGGGGATAAACTATTAACATAACAGGGGTGGGAGTTTACAACTTTACAATATGAAAAGTAATTAAATCAAATGTAGGGCCATGTGTTAAACGTGACTTACGGTCCTTATGGTCCTATTATCCCTTTTGTTTTGTTTGCTCTTATATTTTTTAGAGAGTCCATTAAAGTCCTCTGGAAGAAGATGGGAAATTGCTCTTCTTTTAGAAACTATTGAGCTTGCTCAATAAGTAAAGTACTTAGGAATTAAGAGGGTAAGGCTAGAGAAGAATTTCTATTTGCAGTTTGAAGCCTGAACCTCATGGATATCAAGAAATTTTTCCAGACTAGGAACTGAGAGGCAGACTAGGGATGGCATGAGCTATCCAAGTAGCTGCAACTTTGAAAAAATATGTCTGTATTGACTGTGTTTAAGGCCTTCCCTACAAGACTGCAGTGTGGAGTACTTATCAACCCTCCTGTTTACCAACATTGCTTGGTGTTTTCTGCATTTAAAAGTTTATAATTTCAAATTCAAGTAATCTCTGGGGCTTTCCTATTTCAAAAACCTTTCAGTGTTTTGCAGAACATCTAGCCACAGTCATCAGTAAACCTGCAAACAGACTAAGAACCACTTGTCAGTAAAATTCCTCATGTTCACTGTGCTCAAGGTTTGGGTAAGCTTAGTTTTGTCATGAAGTGCAAGTTTGCTGGAAGCAGTGGAGATGGAGTCGGACTCTTTGCCTCAGTCATAGACAAGTACATGGTGCCTGGGACCAGATTTCAGCTGAAGGACATGAAGAGAAAAGAGAGCTGCAAGCAGGGAAAGGGGCATTATCTGCTTTATTCACACACACTGTGTGCTCCTCTGTTATAGCTCTGCTGCCATGAGGGATTCCAGTGGAGCCAAAAACATGAAACCCATTGAGATGGTGAATATTAATGGTTAAAAAACCTTTTACATCTCTCAATAAACTGTTATCTTAAATAGACACATAGAGAGGAAGTCCTGTGCTGAGTGATGCTCCTCAGGGATTGGTATCAGAACCAGTGCCATTAAACATTTTAGTCAGCAACGTGGCAACTGGGATTAAGTGTACCCTCAGCAAGTTTCACAATTACTCCAAGATGTGCTGTGTGGTTGACATATTGGTGGGCAGAAACGTCAACTAGAGGAACCTAAACAAGCTTCAGAGAAGGTCTCATGCAAATCTCATTAAGTTCAACAAGGTCAAGTGTAAGGTCCTGCACCAGGGTCAGGGTCTGATCTTCACCAGTGATGGAAATAAAATATAGAGGAGAGATTTTTGAACCAAAAATTTGCATTTTGGACTTCGATATTTTTTTTCTTATACTGATGTTTCACTTGCACTCTTTAAAAGATGTGCTATCACTTTCAAATGTGCTTTGTAATGCAGTTATGATTTCTTAGGATTTGTGCTATAGAATTAATTAAATTTTGGTTAGTGCAATGTACTTTACATGTGAGGTTCCTCAAGAAAATTTCCCTAGGTTTTTATCTTTATCATCTAATTAACAGTAAGCAAATTTGTTTCAATCATAAAAATGGATAAGTCATATAAATATTTGTTCCATGTCTTCTGTTTTGCTTAATACATGGTGGGATTGCACATGCTTTAATTTATTCTGGATTCATCCATTTGCTTATGATCTTCCTGCATATTTTTCAGGTATCTTAGATTCTGGTTGGTGTCACAAATGGGGAACCCAGGTACACCTCAGGTACACCCTTTTAAATGAGTCTTATTTTCTAATTTCTTTCAAAGTGCTGTCAAAAGTCCTGTGTTCTCTTAAACCTTATACATCAATGTGCTAAAAAATACAGTTCAATTTGATATTTATTCTATTTGAAATTTAGAGTGTTTAAACAGTAGCTGCACTTATGGTAGTAAGCTGTTCAGCAAGCACATCCAGAATGGGAATTCAGGTTTCTCCTTTCAAAGTGAAATAAATGCACGTTATAAATGTATACTGTGGGGTTTTGCCACTCTAATTTGACATATAGCAATGATTTTAATGCTTATTTTTATGTATAATCTTTTCATTAAGAAAAGATTATCTAACAGCTGGATACTTGTGGTTGCTCAAAAAAGTTCAGTCTGTCCACCTGGACTGTGATGGGCTTCAGTAAAAAAAGCCTTTGAAATCCTATCCTTGACATTTAAAACAAGTTGTATCCCTAAGATCTTAGTCACAAATCCTTGAAGTTGGTTAGATTGTCCTGGTTTTCTAATAGCCTTATGGGCTCAAATTACTTTAAAATTCACTCCTAACAAAGACAAATTTCAATCCAAAATGTGTAAAGCTCACTTTAGCAGAGAAATTTGGTTACAGAGAGTATTAGCAGCATTTGGCTGAGATCAGCCATGTTATACCAAGTAGCTTTCAAACCCTGAAGCAAAGAAAATTAAGTACAGAGTTTGTTATAAAATGGAGAGAGATGAAAATAAGGAGACAATGAGTATCAGGGACAATTTGTAATGCTGAGATAACGTGTTTTGTGAATATAATGAAAGCCCTTTGATTTGGATCCTCAGTGCTGCATAATAGTTAGAAAAGCTATAGAGAACTGTTCTGTGTCTGCAAACAGATTTACCAGACTAGTTAATAAACTTGTTCTGCATCCAGCTTCCATGGATGGAAGCTTCTCAATTGATTTTAATTTTTCATATTCACAAAAACTCTTCTACTTCATTCAGAAACTTTGAAAGAAAACTGAAAAAATCAGTTTTCAAATTAAAAAATTTGCAGTGTTGCAAAATATTTTGAAGGAATTTAGAAGTGTCTTAGAGGTACTTGCCCTTAATATTCCATTTAGTTCAAGTCCTGAACTTGAAACTTTTTATCTAGCTAAAATGTTCTTTAAAGTAAGCATTAAGCATGCCTGTTTCTAGAGTGTGTATCTTCATGATCCAGTCTCTTCTCAGCCTTTAAAGAAATACATTTTTAGGCAAATTAAAAAAATCAACAAACCAAAACCCCAAAAATGCTCAAGGTAAAAGTTCGAGTGTGTTTAATATTGATGTATATTCTATTGCAAGTTTTTAAATGTGCCTTGTCAGAGCTTTGAGGTACGTGCACAAATCAATTTAAATGCACGCATAGAGTCTAATGTGGAAGCATGGAAACAGAATCTTCAGAAGAATTATCAGTCTGAGGAAGGCTTATGAAACCTTAGTAATTGAGAAAGGTACAGTATGGTATGAAATATATATGCTCATTTTTGTTTTCCTTTTGTAAGCTTAAAATTGAAAAGGGAAAGTCTTCATTACTTTTAGCACAAGTAATGAGCTGTACAGAAATTCACTGCTAAATCTCAGTAGCATTTTGATAATTCATTTGCATTCATCCAGTATAATGCAGTATAATTAAATAGCTTTTTAGACCAACAAAATATTTTGCTTAAAAGAATATTTTATGTTGAGGAAAATTTAGTAAGGATAGAGTGCCAGGAGAGGATGCAAGCTTAACTCATTATCTCAATTCAGGGGGGAAGAATAGCTGTAAGACTGCAGCTGTGGGGATAATATGGGGTTAGTCCAAATGTCCTTGTGCATATTGTCCCAGAAAAGTCTTCTAGGGTATAGTAGATAACTAGCATTTAGGGAGGAAACCTTATCTTTGCTCTGGAAATAATATCTTCATTCAGAAACAAATGTTGATAAAGCTAGGCAGTGGTTAAATTTATGTGCTGTGCTGTTTTTACTTCCAAACTGTGGCCTTTACTGTTCTGGATTAGATATTATGTTAAAATACATAGAATTCTTTAGGCCAACTTAAGGTGAGGTATTTTTTAGTGTTATCATCTATTTAAAAGCATGTATAAGTTTTTAGTTAAGCCAGTGTGTTATTACCAGAATTTTGGCAGAATTGGTTTAATATGTATTATTATCTCTTGAAATTAGATTATATGCTGAAACACATTGAATCTCACAGACTAACTGGTGATGATTATCAGAAGAATATCCTTGAATGTATTTTTTTTTGTGATATATAAAGTCCAGAGTCACTGCTCTGAATTAATTTGATGGTTGGCATACACATGTCAATGATGTCAAGCGCAATGATGTAATTTTTCCTTAACACTGAATAAAATCCATGTAGATCTCCCCTATGTGCCTTAAGGGAGACAATTAGTGCACCTTATATGAGGTTCCAGGTTTCCTATGGCTTAACATGAAGCTTTGGGAAGTACATCTCAATCAGCCTGTCACTAGGATTACTTTTACTTTCTAAACCTCTAAGGCTGTGTCTATGCTAGTAGATTAATCAACAAGCATTTCTAAACACTGATATATGACTGTCTAGTCCATCAAAGTATTCCTATGTTCCCTAAATATAAATTAATGAATCCTAAACATTTTCTTGGCACAGCTTGAGGTTTATATCACTCCAAGGGTTGTTCCCAATGTTCAGCTTCATACAGCAATTCCTGTGGTGGAGAATAATAGAATTTGATCATATTTTTTTAAATACTATAAATCCATCAAACTACTCCATGCTACTTGCACTTGGGGAAAGTTCCTGGGCACATTCAGTTAAGTAGTGTAGCATAGACATCGTCCTGACAGCCTTCCTTATGCAAGAAACTGAAAGAGATATCTTGTGTCTGCAACCTCTATATTTCTGGAAAGCACAGGATCTAAATAAGAGTCTTTTCTAACTTTTCCATTAGTAAAATTGGACTAAAACTCTTGTAGTCCTACTGCTAAAATAAAAATTAAATAATCTATCTGCAGAGTGAAACAATAGCAACTGAGAATAAACAGACCCCAAATATAATCAAATTCAAATTCTACCACTTCGGTTATGTAAAGAAGTAAAATTGGTGAAGCCAGTTTGATGCTAAACCATGTTAATTGAATGGCACGAAATAATACTATTTGAAAAAGAAGAAAAAAATACAATAGATTCCTTTTTCTACAATAGATTTTTTGGGTTTTATTCACAGAAAGTACAAGGCTTAGAAAAAAATCAAAGCTTCCTTTGGAACATTCTGAGCTTGTGAAAATTGCATTTCTTAAAAAATCGTTCTGATTTGACAACTCCTGTCCTGTTCTTCCTTTGATGTATATGTACCAAATACTTGTCCAAATTAAATTTATATTTCAGAATCTCTCCCTCTTCAGAGGCTTTCTGCAGTTAAGAGATTTTCAGAATATCAATAAAATATATTCATGCTGCAATATCTGTAGTTATTACTGTGGGATTAAGTGCCATTTTCTTTTCCTTTAGGTAGGCTTCCTAGGATACAAGTGAAGAGGAGATGATTTAAAGGCAAGATTACCATTAATATGTGTGTTTATTCATATATTTATCTACAAATCGTATGTGTTAAATTACATGTATTTGCATTAATTTAAAATAATATATTTTAAATATCATGTGTTTTTTCCCTTCCAACCAGAACTGTAACTATTACTGTGCAGTAATCTGAACAGAAAACTAATTGTAGATCTGCTAAAAAAATATGATTCTTTAAAAAAATATTTTTCAAGAGTAGAGAAATGCTTTATATCTACATACATGCATAAATAATTGGATGCCAGTAGATGATGCTCACTGTGTAGTATAATCTCTGGGGTTACCAAGACCAGTAAAATTTGTTTCTGTGCAGTCAAACTGGCATCTGTGCAACTCTTTACGGCTACTCTGAACAGATGATAGGAATGTTCTGGCTAATTTAGTGTGTACTAGTAGCTTGAATAAGGATCCATATACCACATGAAGACTTCTGAGGGAGTCCTTTTGCTGGCAATAGAAAGATTTCTACTGCCCCTTTGGGTGACAGTTTGAAGTAAACATGGTAGCCCAAGAAGTGAAGATATATTGGGAGGGATTCAAAGGAGCAAGGCTGTGAAGGGACACTCTTGAAACAGCAAATAACTAATGCCAAGAAGAAGAAAACAAAGGTCACCAACAATGGGTTGAAGAGAGAAAATAAAGTGATAGGCAAGTGGTTACAATATTTAAGGAAATACTGAAGGAGATGGGAGAATAGCAATTGAAGTGGAATAAAGAAGTCTGAATACAGAGAAAAGACATAAAAACCAGAATATAATTAAGAAAATTAATAGGCAAATATTAAGAAGGTAGACATTAAGAGACAATAATGCATACAAGAAAAAAAGTCAATATGAGAAAAGGCAACATGTAGTGGTTATGTGTACTGCTAAGAAATAAATATTATTGACCTTCTCATTTCACATTAGCCAATACTATGTTGGTGTAAGATTTGAACAAGAAGAGCAAGGATTAAATGTCTAGCAGTTCTTGAATTCAATGCACTGACTTGTGCTCTCACTTAAAAATTTGCTAATAGTAAAATACCTTTGGTTATTTTTCTTGGGGTAAGTCTTTGTAGAGAATTGGTTTCTGTCTTTCTCCCAGTAGACTGTGACATTTAGAGGCATATTGTAAGTGATATTGTTTTCATCGTGTGGTAATTTGCTGTGATGTTACCTTTAGTTGTGCTTTTGGTCCCAGGGGAGCTGCCTGGTATTCCTCAGCAATACTGGTGACTGGACTGTGACATGGGAAATGTTCTTTGGTTGGCATTTTCTGCCTGGCAACAAGGTAGATAGATCTAGAATATAGCAGCTGGAGAATGCTACTAGTTCTTTCAGAAGGTGTCACTTAATTTTTCTGTAGCAGAGGTGTGGGCAATAGGATAACTATGGACCTAGAGGACTTCTGTGCAGAAAACTCCCACTGAGAATAGAGGAAGTAAGGAGTAAGGCTTTCTTCCTCTCTTCCAGCAGTTCACCAATAGATGGAAGCAGAGATCCTTCCCTAGACAATCCTCAGTCTGGTTCCCTGTTTTCTGTTCTGTGGGGCTGAGGTCATGACCTAAAAGTAGCAAAATGTCTTTGCATGGTGGAACAAGTGATGAAAGGGAGATAGGACTGTGGAAAGTAATATTAAAAGAGCTGAGAATGTCAAAGCTATTTGTTGGATCTGTGTACACTAGTGCAACTGCATGATGTGGAGAAGTAAACAGAACTTCTATTTAAGACATAATTTGAATAGCTAGAACTCTAAAATGTTTACAAGAAAATTACTTAAAAGTTAGTTTAAAATATTCAAAACTCTTAAATTTAATGCAGTTCTGTTTTAACATCTCCTTCCATCTATGTTCTGCTTTATATGAAATTAAACACCTGTAAGAAAAGGCTAAAAGAAATGTAACTAAACTGTAGAGAAAATAAAACTGTAAAATGTTATCAGTATTGCTTATTAGAGTTGCAGTTGTAGAATATCTTTAAATCTTATTTATCTCCCAACCCTTTGTCTTTGCTCTTTGTGTATATCTTGTAAGAATTACTAGCACCTAAATTTAATGAACTCAGCTGATTACATAAATTTGAAATGCAAGATGATCTGATATACAATGCAGTCTGTTTAAGGTATATAACAGTGTTTAGCTTAAGCATCCTGAGGAACCTTGGTTGTGGAAACAGAATAATCCTGCTCTGACCATAGAAATGGTATATCAAAGATACAATCTAAGTTTAGTCATACTTCAGCTGTTTCTACATCTTATTAATAATTCTTGTGTTACATTATGAATTACATGTAGAATATTACAATTGTTCTTTCATTTTGATATTTATTTAGCTGACTGGTTGCTAAATGCACAATTTTGTACATTTAGAGGTTTTATACAACGAAGTTGTATAGGGTAAGCATACACATACCACTAGTCAGAGTAATAGTGTTTATCTGTCTAAAAGAGCACTGCATCTGTCTGGCAGCCCATTGTTGATTGGATTGCTGTGTTTGGGACCTGGAACCAGCAGCCTGGTCACCCTTTGATTCAGCCTGGGCAGGTGTTACAAATAGGTGGGTACATGGTGTGATGTGCCAGTATACAAGCTGGAGAGAGACTGAGTCCTGCTCCAGCTCTGATTCAGTCTTCCTTTTCTAAGTGTCCCTCTCATTAAAAATATAAATACTTCCTTTGAAATCAATGGGACGATTCATGCATTTAGTCAGGCATGTACTTTAAGCAGATTGCTGAAGTGGGACCATTCTGCACCACTGAAATGACTATGCACTCTTCAGGACAATTAGAAATCAGTCTCACAGTTATTTTAAACATGACTGAGAAAATGATTATATTTGTCTTCAAATGTCTTCTGGTGAAAATGAATAGTTCAAGTAAAATATAGAGAATCATCACTCACATCAGAAAAACAGATATAAAAACATTTTCTCAGGTCATTTTGACAATGTTACACTTGATTTGTGGTGCTATATCAATAAAGTCAAGGAAGTGAATTGTTATTCTAGCATTACTTGTTTGAAGTAAGTGCTTGAAAGAAAACTAAGTCGTGATTATCATGTTTCATCTTTTAAAAGACAAATATAAAATTGTGCACCCTCTGTAAATCTAAACACCTGCTGATTTTCAGTACTGTTTTTCTTTCCTAAAGAATATAGGTCTCAATTTGTACAGATCTCTGCTCTGATTTCTTGAAGTGGTTACAGTATACTAATTCTTAACAGAGATAAAATTTGATCTAGTAAGAAACTCATGTCGTTTTCACAACACAAATATTTTGTTAGTAGAATAAATAGAAGAGTGAAGATAAATAAGAGTTTAAACTAGAGTTCACTGTTATGCTGACATAAACCAGCTAATGGTGGTTATCAAAGGTCCTTGATCACCCTTACCAAATGTAGCTTAGTGCACTATTTAACTGGAACCCAAGTAAAGCACCATAATGGGAAACATCTGAAGTTAAAGACCAGTGTGGTCTCTCAGTATGTATTGGACTCAAGGTACGGTTTTTGTCGTTACTCTAAGGAGTAGCAGAATTCATTTACTTGTTCTGTATGCTTGGATTTCATGACTCTGAAATCCCATTCCTGTTTCATTCCAGATTTTGCATTTTCCTCATCCAGAAAATCAACCTGCATAATTGCAGGAAGGTCAATTTTTGTTTTTATTTTTCTTCAGCAAACATTAGCTCTCTATATAATTTTACTTGGTAGCTACTGCTTTCCATTATACTAGAAAAAATTTTATTTATAAAATCCTCTTGACCTGTTGAACTTCCCCCATCTCTCTTCTTAATTGCCCAAATGTAATTAGAGGTCTGGATAAAATTAATCACCTTGGCAAAAATTCATCCAGCTTTATTGCCAAATGTAAAGACTGAGTGAGGGGAAAACGGTACACTGGCACACTTGATTTAAAAATAATTCTAAATGTAACTGTGTGTAGTATTAATTCCAGATGAAACTCTGGAGACTGATTAATTAAAATGTATTGTTATAAATCCTTTGTGATGCACTCCAATACGAAATGTAGCAGGCCAGACTGTGGTTCAGTGTCTGTATCTGAGAAGAGAGTAAATTATCAGTGGTCTCCTTGCATGGCCTTCTACCAGAAGGAGAAAATGGGATAGAAGCAGTAAATGTCTAGCTGCTATTTTTTATTTTCTTAGCAGTGGCCAAACAGTGGCAGAAAAGAGTAAGGAGCAAAGACTGATAGCCAATATGTTTACATTGAGTCAAGAGGGACCTGAGACTGCTGCAAAAAAGCATATATAGCACTTCAATTAACTGATAAAATAGGAAGGAGGGCAGGTCATGAAATTACCTTTTTTTTTAAGTGTGTGTCATTCTTTCTGCCCTCAGAATGTCACTTGAGGAGATTGTTTCCACTGGTCTGAAATTTCTGCCTTGCTTTTCCAGAGCATGAGTCCAGAGCTCAAGTTTGGAAGAAGATTTGGGGTGCACTAGCTGTGGTGCCCAGGAAAAAATAGGTGCTTGCTGGAGGAGATGTAGTAGTATGGGCTCTGCCAGAAATTGAGTTAGTGGAGGCAGAACAAGCAAGAACAGCTCAGCAGTTTTCACTGTAACAGAGGGTTTGTTCTGCAGAACATGGAAATGGTGAAAAAGGAGTAGGTGGAGAATTTAAGGGGAAGGAAATGGTAACTTTACTATGGTTAGGAGAGTGAAAGCAGAAGAAAAACTGAAACTCAGAGGTATGTGGTAAACAAACTGGGAAAGCTCTGGGAAGAACAAAGATTTGCAGCAGTGGATTGGAGATGTAGGGAACAGCTCCCTAGGCAGTCTAAAAGACAAAAGAAGCAGGTTATTTGAGCATTCAAGCAGAAGGGGCTTAGAACATCACCTGACTGCTCCTGCAGGAATATTAGTCTGGCGGTAGTATATCTTTCACTTTGCCTCATCCTCTGAAAGAAATATGAAAATCGTAAGTGAAGAAAAGAAAGTGCCTTTCAAAACCACAACATTTTTCCTGAGGCAATACAGTAACCTCCACTGGTTACTGCACTGCTGTGGTTCAGTCTGGCCCCCAACATTAAATTACAGTTGTTCCTACAGCAGGCCTCTTTCACAAACACAGGTAATTGGACACCCATGCTGGATCACTGATGCATATCATGGAATTCCTAATGCTGATCTTAGTTTAGTTCATTATAGTATAATTTACCTATACAAATTTCCCTGATGTTGTGCTTTTTAGTATTATAATCATCTCAAGTAAATCTAGGTTGTATTTTCATACTACCTGCTATCACCAACTTATTGTTTAACCTTTTGTTTAACTTAATGTTTTACTCTATTACAGATGCTGCTTGGATCTCTTGGAACAATTAGTTTTCAAACAAGGATTTATAGTGTTCTGTTCCTGGGGACTCTTCACTGCAAAGGATGAAAAGGATCCTTTGCATCCTTCTATCATGGTTATAAGACAAAGCCATAGTTGCTCTGAACTTTTTAGTGTATTTTAAATTTTGTCCGACATTATTCTCACCTCTTTCCATAAAATAGACCCTTTTGTTTTGTTTTCCTTTAAATACAAACTTCTGTGTTTCAGTTATCAAAAAGTCATTTTGCAGTTAATATTCAAATGTTTTCAGGCCAGACACAGAAAGTTGACAGCACACCAAAGCCTTGAAATACCACTCACTGAAAGGTTCCCACTGAATTCAACTTAATCTTCAGCAGGATGTAAACACACTAACCAGAATTTTGTAAAAGTGAGTGTCCAACTTGGAAAGCTAAGCCACAAACAGCAAACACAACAGTGTTTACAGGATGGATTAAGAAAAAACCTAAGACCTTGCTATCAGAAAACTTATCCAGAACTGCTTCAAAATAGACCTTCAGCTTTCTTTAGGTACATTTTTTTTTAATAAATGTGAACTAAAATTTTTTACTTATCTTCCCCTTCTTTTTCCCTGATTTTTACTTTTTACTTACAGCTGCTTCTTTCACACTCACTTCTTTCACTACTCCTATTCATAAGCATGCGACAAAAAAAACCCCATCTGATTTGATAATTTTCTTCCTTCTGCTTGCTTCCTTAGAGGCTACATTCATCTTTTACCATTTTTATATTCACAAGCTAAAAGATGATTGTAGGAGGTGTTTTGACTGCGGAGAACATGCTCTCCCATCTGTGGCAGTATACAAAAGCATCTTTTTACAGAAGAGTTGTTTGGGGTTCTTTCTGGATAGATACCAAGATGTGTAAGTTTATTGGTGAAACATGCTTAAATGAGGAGAGATTGTAGCATAATTTTGTATTTTCCACGTCCTGCATAAGAGATATGCTTCAAATAGTACTCCACCTGCTCTTGGGTAGGTTTAGTTTCTTATGACAATTTCATCTGCAGTTTCTTTGTGTAGGGTTTGCATATAGAATACAACATTAAACTCCAGCATTTAATTTCTGAGTTTCATCTATCTCTGTTACCCATTAGGAAAGCAAGATGCTAGAATTTGCTTATCTTTACAGAGGTTACATATGAGACAAACTAACCAGAAGAAGGATTCTCATACTATTTGACACATTTCTGAATTCACTATTAATTCCATTTACAATTTAATCAATTATGAATGATGTAGACAAAGTGATGGATAAAAAGTAGGAGCAATAGAAAAATGCCCTTCCACGTACTTTTTAGTAAGGTTCTTTCAAATAATTTCATTTTCTACATACTTTTCTCATTCTCAGCAAAGAAGGAAAATGACACTACCCAAATGTTGGGTTTTGTCAATAATCCAAGGATAAATTTCTAATCAGACTGTACCACAGGTAGAAAATAATATTATATGAGAATATAATATTATATTTACCATCTTTAAGGATGGTAAAAGCTAATGTAAGATCATTAATTCAAACTTGAGCATATCACTTTTATATATAATATCTGCATATTCACAAATGCAGATGCACAGTGAATGTACTAATGGTTTAATTTTCACAGTATAGAACTGAAGAAGGAACTTCAGGTTATTAGCTGACAAAATCTGCTTCTGAGATGAGACTCTGAGTCATGTATGTCAGTCACGCATGTGTAGCAGAAAAAGGAAATTTAAGTACATAGAAACGAAACCTTAGTTAAGTCTTGGAGAGAAAGTTAGATTGCAAATCTGACATCTTCAACACTTTGTGCCCCTGCACTGGATGCTAAAAAGGAAGCAACCAAGCCTTACAGAGCTGCTCTCTCACTCACAGCCACTGGGGTTGGGAGAGAACCAGAAGGGTAAGAGCTAGAAAACTCATGGGTTGGGACAAAGACAGTTAAACAGAGAAAGCACAAGCTTTGCACACAAGCAGAGAAAAGCAAGCAATTCATTCACCACTTCCCATGGGAAGGCAGATGTTCAGCCAACCCCAAGAAAGCAGAGTCCCATCATATGTAGCAGTGACCTGAGGAGACAAATGTCATCACTCCAAATGTCCCTCTCTCCTTCTTTCCACTTTTTATACTAAACATAATGTCATATGGTCTGGAATATCCCTTTGATCAATTGGGGTCACTTGTCCTAGCTGCATCTCCTCCCAATTTTCTGTGCATCCCCAGTTTCCTCACTAGTGTGGCAGTACAAAAAGTGGAAAATACCTTGGCTCGGTGTAAGTCCTGCTCAGAGATTGGGAAAACATCTCTAATGCAGCTCCATGATAGACACTGTAAGGAAAATTAGCTGCATCCCAGACAAAACTAGCACATCTGGGCCACAGAGGTGAGCATTGATCGCTGTACATCTTGCAACAGCCAGCATCGGTTTAAGCAAGGTTCTCAAGCTTTTCTTGAATCTGTATTTTCTGGAATCAAGGTCTGTGTCCTGACTGGTAAGAGTATTGTGGGGAGTTGGGGGAACTGCAGCTCGGTAATGTGTGGATATATTTGTAGAAAAATTTACCTTCTTTTTAAAACTGCTACTTGCTCCAGTATTGCTATTATTCTTGCAAACCAGACGACCTTGACTTCATCACCAAGAGAGAAAACACCTTTCTTCACTTGAAATTAATACCTAATGATGTTAACAATCATTTCTATGATTACAAACCTCTGGAGAGATAGAAACCTGTAAAATCTTGTTCGTATTGTAGATAATTTTATTCCATTGAAAATTAAGTGTGCATATCAGCTACTTTGTTCTCACATCTGTGGAAACGACTCAAAAATATTTTTCTGAAATTAAAAAGTCTTAAAATCAATGGAGCAACAGATATTTTGCAGCATTAATAGTGACATCTCAAAGCATAACAAGGTAGAAGGTTTGAGTCCCCTGATAGTCTTATTTGCCTGTAAATATCAATAAAATAACATACTACAATTTATGCTACAAATTGTATTCTGAAACAATGTATTAGCACTATTATTTTTACAAGCAGTTAGAAAGGTATTCTACTTTAGCAAATGGTTAATTCTAACAATTTGGGTGTGTTTTCAGTTCTAGAGGCATGTAACATGTATCAGGAGCAAATTAAAGTGGAGTTAGTCACTCTTGGAAGACCAGCAGGACACTGTTTCACAGTTGTCTAGAAACTCAAAAAAATTGACAAAAGAATGCTTACCAGCCTAGAATAATTACTTCTGAAGATTTGAAGAGATTGGGTCCTTTCAAGACCTGGCCTGGACAGATTTTCAAGAACTAGAGGCAATTTGTGAGTAAATATCAGTGCTTTAAAAGCTAGACAAAACTCAGGCTTCCACATTCTCCCCCAGAACTCTGCCTTGTGGTTTGTTCTCCACTCATCTGTTTCTGCAAACCTACTTGTTTGCTGAAGGAAGGAGGTAGGAGCAAGGGGAAGAAGAGATGACAAGACTGCAGCTGTGCTAGTATAAATTACCTGAAGAGAAGGAGCCAAAGCCACGGTGTCACAAGTAGTGGAGAAAATTAAAACTTGAGGAAAATTCACATCTTGATAGGGGATGAAGTGCTCCTTGGAAGTAATTTTTCCTGGCTAAATATACTGGGCAGTTTAATAAGATTGGGCATTTGATTGGAAAACTTAGGTGACATAAATTTCATCCTAAGCATAAACTATGAATAAAATTGAAATAAATAACAAAAGTAATGATTTCTAATGAGGGAATTAGAAAATTTGAAAAATGACAGGTAAGATAACATACATATGGTTTGAAAAATAGCAGAATTGTGTGTGAGAAAAATAAATACCACTGCTACCCTGCTTGATCCATGAAATAAATAGCAGTTAAGGCAACCTAGGAAAATTTATTCATGGGGAAAACTACAATTAACTGTATTAAGTAAAAAAAAAACCATGTTTTTTTCCCCCCTTTTTTCTAAACTCTCATTTGACAAGTGCTACAACAAAGCATAATTTGATTTTACTTTATGGCATTTTGAAGTAATATTAAGACACTCAAGAGGATCCAAATCTTTGGTCTTCTACACATCTTCATGTAGACTGTACTATTATTATGCATGCCTGCCCATTTGAAGAAACTGGAAGTTCAACTTAAGTTGGAAATATTTAAATACTTGCTTCTTTCTTGATTGCTTTAAAAAATAAAAAATTTAAAAAAAAGTCATGTTACTTACGTCTGGATTCTTATGTATTTTTATTCCTGCAGCTCATGCTCCAAGATTCAATCTGTTTGGAGAATACTTATCATGTCATTGACTTATAAAGAAGGATTTTCAGGGAAAATTTACTATTGTGAAACAGCATAATGTTTTCTTATAGAATATAAGATGGCAAGTAAGGATTATGGTAAAGAATAATTCTGCTTTTTCCATAGTGGTTGCTTTAATAGGTTCTCTTTGGAAGGCTAAAAGGTATAAATCCAGAGGAAAGCATATGAGAGCCTCTGACAAAGCATAAATTGTGGAGATTCCTATATTAAATAATCTCCTATGGAAGATTACAACAAGTCAAAGTTTGCCCAGTTTTATATCCTTTTATTTGGTCTATATAATTGGTTGGGGCTTATTATTTTTATTAATTGTGTTACAATTATATTTATACTCCAACTTAGCACCATATTTTGCTATTTTGTCCTTGAGAAATACGTAGCTCATCAGTCCCAGAAGACTGCAGGCTGAATAGACCAACAAGAGGCTAGGATGAAATTGGAGACACAGCTCTGAAGGTCATACAAGAATCTTGCTAATGACAGAATCCTTTTGTTACAATGGGAATCAAGAAAACTCCATCTCAAAAACATAAATTGCTGAAACCTAGGAAAACCTAGAAAAAGAAATAAACATTAATGGTCATCTTATGTATCCTTGTGTACCTGATATGCCTGCAAAGTAGCATGAACTAATCTGATTTATAATATTAAAAAGCCATAATTATTTGAAAATATAATTGATTACAGCATTTTGGTGCTGAAGTGGTGAGGTTTTTAACGATTTATGTTACTATACAGAATTGCTAGTGTTATCTGCTTTTCTTGATTAGGAATTTTATTCATTATTTCTCTTTAGTAAACATAGAGAAGATTGGGGAAGAAGTCTACTAAAAATGCAGAATAAGTTAATGCACACTAAGTTTGCACTGTGCAGTTGAAAAATAGGTCTTCTAGTTTTTCAAAACAGGACATTGAAGTCTTCATTATTACAAATAAATATGAATATACATGAATTTTTTTATCATGGTGGTGGTAAAACACTGCAAGAGGTTGCCCAAATAACAGTGGGTGTCTCATCTCTGGAAACATTCAAGATTAAGCTTGGTGAGCTTCTGAGAAATGTGATCTATTTGAAGATGTCCTTGCTCATTATATGGGGACTGGATGACCTTTAAAGATTCCTTCCAATACAAAGCATTCTATGGTTCTGTGATATCATCACCAATCTGTTTTTTTTTCTTAAATATGACTGTTTCTAGAAAAATGTTTAACTGCTGTTTGTCAAAATGACACTTGAAATGCAAATGATACTTTTGGAAAGAAATGTCTTCTAAGCCAATAGTTAATACTTTCAGTAGTATGGAATAAAAACTGCAAACCCTAACTCTGAAATACATCACAATGTTTCAGCCTTGGAGAACTCTTTTCACCATTATATACTGATAGTATGCTTTATATATAATTTTCCAAGGGAAATTGACTTGTTTTCTGTGAAGTGTGTGCACCGTGGCTGTTATTCTGCCTGCTATTTTCCAACAGTATCATTCTTTCTTGGATGAAATGTATCTTTAAATTTTTTCTTTTTCCTTAGTGTCTTTGCACCATTTCAGCTCCTGTGACAGATGTTTAGTGCCTGGTGTGTTTGTATGTAGGAATTATTTGGCACCAAAGAAAGTCATGGTTAGTGCTGGTCTATAGCATGCCCTCCAGTCTAGCACATCATTGCTTGCTAAAGTACAGAGATATAACTCAGGTCATACTTCATTAAGGTGTCTTCACACAGGATGCTTAAATTCACATCAAAGCTTAGCAACTGTGTGAAAAACAGTCATTTAGCAGACAACATGTGTGTTAGTCTGTCATTATGAGATCTTCCTTACATTTCCTTGATAATAACTAGAGAAAAAGAACAACTTTCATCTTCACCACAAGCTGAAAGCTCATGTTGTAAAGTAATGATTTTGCTTAGGTTTTAATTTCTCTTATAACATGTACCATGCAATTAGAAACTTCATTTTTGAAAAGCACTTGCTTTTCCAAAGACGGTAGTCATATGTTTCTTGTAGAAGAAATTCCATTCTAAAGTAATACTGACTTATCAGAATTCTTGTGTTGGAAAAACCATTACATTTTTGAGGATCATCTTTCCTTGCAGTATTTCCACTATTTACTCATTTGGACTAGATGGGAAAGAATCATTTCTCTGACCATTTCTTGCAAATGAGTGTCTTAGGTTGTTCAAAAGATTAGCAAATGTGTCAGCAAAACCAGGTATGGTAATAAAGTGAAAGAGTGACAAGATCTATTGTAAAAGTTCACTCTACTACCTACTAGATCTAAAACTAAAATCAGCTAAAATTATCTGTGTGGAGTCTGGAGATGTAAAAAGGGTGAGAATGGAAAAGGATAAGGATAAAAAGGAATAAAAGATTAAGTCACAATGTTCAGAGTAGACTCCTTTACCAAACTTAGCCCTGAACTTGACCAATGGTTTAGGCCTAAAGGTTTTAATAGCACTTCAGCTTAACAAGTACTAAATTTATAGCCTATTTTAAATATTTAACACAATATTTTATAGAATTTATTATAAGCACAGCAGTAATTTGTTTATAGGCCTATCTTACTTAGGAATCTAAAAGAGTAACATTCATAATAGAGCTTCTATTGTGTAATCACAGCCACAAACATACAGACCTAAAGGAGCATGCATGAGATACATACCTGTGAAAAATTCCCCTCAAATTCAGTGAAGTACTCACATGTTTGCATCATCACAATGGGTAAAAGGTAGAGCTTCAAGGAGTGGAGTTACCAGCTCAGGCTCTGTCATCACTGTTCAGTCATCCAAGTACAGCAAACTCGAGAGCTCACTATCTCTGAGATGCCCCATGCAGAGGGAGATTGCTGGTTTTGGTCCACTGGGGTCCAGGAGAGCTCAGAGCATCTCACTTAGAACTGCTGTTCATATGTTTGCAAGAGCACTGGATTCAGTGATAGTAGTTTTCCATCCTGGCAGCAATTTATGTCCCTAACTTCCATTGAAAGTTCAGTAACAAAAATGTTCCACTTGGGTTGTTATTCAGGCAACAAATTCAATTTTCTAAAGCTGTTGGTTAAAAAACAGGAGCTCATTAGACAACACTAGTTCCTGGGAGCTAACAGTGTTTCTGAGAGGCTCAAGAGGAGCTTAATCCAGGTGCAATTTGTCAAGGCCAAGGCCTAATGAGCATTTCTGAAATCATAGTGTGGAACAAGGAGAGGATGTGAGGGGCATGCACCATCACAACCATCAGTTGTCCTTTCAGTCCTAACAGAAACAGGGAACCTAGCAGAACATGGACATGATGTCAGTAAGGCACTAA
>VWYI01010616.1:0-80683 GCA_013399455.1 Anthoscopus minutus
AAAGGAGATCAGGTTGGTCAAACATGACCAAACATGACCAGCCATGCTGGCTGGATCTAATACCCTGCCCATCCTGTAAGTGCTGCATGATGACACTCAGTATAAACTGCTCCATTACCTTACCAGGTACTGAGGTCAGGCTNGGAGGACAGCTGTCCTGGGGACAAGCCATCTTCCCACTAAAGACTGAGGCAAAGAAGGCATTAAACACTTCTACCTTCTCCTCATCTGCAGTACTAAGTTCACAAATATTGGTCTTACCCTTCCTTTTACCAATAATATATTTGTAAAAACAATTTTTATTATCCTTTACAAAAGTTGCCAAATTAAGTTCAAACTGAGCTTTGGCCTCTCTAATTTTTTTCCCTACATGCCCTAGCACTCCCCTTAAATACTTCCTGAGAGACCTGACCCTTCTTCCAAAGGTGATATATCTTTTTTTTATTCCTAAGTTGTTGCTAGATGACATGAAATAGAAGAGTGGACTCAAATCACAACAGAGAGGTTTTGATCCCAGCTGAGGCAGAAGCCTTTATTTCAGGGTTTTTTACCCTTTTTATAAGGTGTTCCAATACAGGTTAACATGATTGGCCAAAGGAACCAACTCTGGTCCCACTGGTGGAACAAGAGAAAAACACATTTAGAACATCTGTGTGACATTGCTGTGAGAACCAAACTCTATTTACAAAAAATAGTCCTTGAAAGAGAAAGTTTCCCAAAAGACTTTCCCTTGGGAACAGATCGGCCACTAACAGGCTGAAAACTCTTTCAGGCTCAGAAAATCATGTCCACACCAAATTCCTTCAAAACCTTGTTGCCCATCCAGGCTGGATGTTTCCCTCATCGACTCATGTTGCAGCATACAGGGGCAGTCTGCTCCTGTGCCCTCAAGATCTCTGTTTTGAAGCATGTCCACCTTTTCGAGACTCTTTTGTGTTTAAGGGGTGCTTCCCGAGGAACTCTCTGAATAAGTCTCCTAATAGGCCAAAGTCTGCCCTCCAGAAGTCTAATGGAAAAGTCATATTGATGTTCCTCCTGATTTCACCAAATACCAAGAACTACATACTTTCATGACCACTGTGCCCCAAGTGTCCTCAAACCACCACATCTCCCACCAGCCTGTCTCTATTTGCAGACAACAGATCTAACATAGCCCCTCCCCTGGTGGCCTCACTCACTAGCTGTGACAAAAATTTGTCCTCCTCACACTGTAGAACCCGCTGGTCTGCCTCTTTTCTGCTGTATTAAGTTCCCAGCAGATGTCTGGTAGGGTAAAGTCACCTACAAGAACAAGGGCTGGTGATACTGAAACATTTGCAGCTGCTTATAGAATAAATTGTCCACCTCTTCTTCCTGGTGGGGTGGAAGATAACAGACTCCCAGCAGGATGCCAGCCTTGTTGGCCTTCCCCTTAATTCTTACCCATAGGCATTCAACCTCATCATTCATTTCAATGCCCATGGCATCAAAAGCCTCCCTAATACAAAGGGCCACCTTTCTCCCTTTCCTCCTCTTCTGAAGGGCTTGGAGCCATCCAGTGCAGCACTCCAGCCATGTGAGTCATCTCACCACGTTTCTGTGATGGTGACTACATCACAATTTTGCTGCTGCACCATGGCCTCCAGCTCTCCTTGTTTGTTACCCATGCTGCATGCATTGGTATACATGCACTTCAGCTGGGCTGCTGATTTCACTCCTAACTCAGATTTATCATCCTTGGGTCTGCTTCNGAACTTCAGCTGGGCTGCTGATTTCACTCCTAACTCAGATTTATCATCCTTGGGTCTGCTTCCAGACAGCCCAGCTGCATCCCCTTCCCCCTTCAAACCTAGTTTAAAGCCCTCTCAGTGAGTTCCACCAGTTCATGAGCTAAAATCCTTGTTCCCTTAACAGAGAGATGGAGCCCATCCAGTTCCAATAGGGCAGGTGCCAAAAAAGCTGCCCCATGATCAAAGAACCCAAATTTGTGCTGATGACACCAACCCTTGAGCCACTTGTTAACAATGTTGGCTCTCCTATTCCTTTCATTGTTTTTCTCTGCCACAAAAGGGACTGAGCAGAAGACCACCTGTGCTCCCGCCCTATGAAACACTTGACCAGTGCCCTGAAATTCCTTTTAATTGCCCTGACACTCCTCTTTTCAGTCTCATCACTGCCAGCCTGGAGTATCTACAGTGGGTAATAATCAGAATCAGCCCAGGAAGTCTCTCAGTGATATCCCGTACCCAGGCCCCAGGGAGGCAGCAGAGCTCCCTGTGGGATGGGTCCAGTCAACACATGGGGCCCTCTGTTCCCCTCAGGAGTCACCCACTACAACTGCCCTTCTTTTTCATGTCAGAGGTGGTCTGTCCTGTGTCTGTCCTACAGATGAAGTGTAACTGGGAGGCTCACTGGGCAGACAATTTTCTTCTGCATCCTCTGGCTGACCCTCTAGATCCAGGGCCTCATACCTATTCTGAAGTGGCACCTGGCTAGGGGATGGGAGTTGGGAGGAATTCTTATTACCTCCCAGAGCAGGGACCTTTTTCCACTCCCCTTCATCCACCAGGTGTCCAGTTGCCTGAATGGGAGGCATGGGAGTCCTCTGGCTCCTGGTGGGCCTCCCTCAAGGATGGAAGGGCTGAACACCAATCTATTTCCCTTTTGCTTTCCTTGTTACTTCTTAGTCTTTCAACTTCCTCTGCAAGCTCCCTCAGGGAAAGGAGATTGTTCATCTGTTCACACCTCAGGCAGGCTTCTTCTGCAACACCTCCTGGGACCACTGACAAGCTCAAACACTCCGCACAGGAATGGGTCTGCACAGACACATCCTTTTTGGAGGGTTCCACCTGGCTACATACACTTTTACTAATTGCAGTTTTCGATAGTGTAAAAAACATTACTAACCAGAAAAAACAACAACAACCACCAAAAAACCCCACAACCAACCAAACACCAAAAACCCCAATCAATTAACAAACGAAAGTCCTCACTAGGAGGGGAAACCTGCAGCCCTGTCTGCGCAAAGAGCCGCACCCCGCTCTCAGAGCGGTGTTTGCCCGCTCCAGGTCGCCGCGGTCCCTGGAGCCCCTTTTAATCAGCCCCGCCACTCGCCGCAGGAGAGCCCCGCCCTGCGCCTCTGGGCTAACAACAGCAAATAACAGGTCTAGCTATCCAGTCGTCCCGCTGCCCTTTTGTGTTTAGCCTCAGCTACGGCCGTAAGGAAAATGGAAAGATTGAAAGGCTAAACATTTTATACTAGCTCGGGGCTCTTTGGGGTGTTTTTCCAACAAAGTTGCAACAATTTAACAGAAAGTGATTAAATGTATAATAAGGAGCGGCTTCTGTGTGGCAGGGTTAAAGCCCAGTGCTACACTCCCTGGCTTCTCCTTTTACCTGAAAAATGTTTTTTCTCATCAGGAAAAATCATATCGCATTAAATCAAACAGAAACCAAATGCATCAGGAAATAGAAACATTAAGCACGTAGGGCATGCTAAACTTTGAAAGTATCTGCATCCAAGAGCCCAGCTTCACAGACAGAATTCCCAGACTTTCTTTCTTAAGGCACAACCAACAGATAGTACCCATGGAACCAAGCAGACAGCTGTGGGTTTTTTCTCCACAACATAGCTTTTCTGTGGGCAGGTGACACAAAATTTTCCAGAAGAGAGTAGTGTGTAGGCTCCTAGGGATGACCCTGATTCAAGGGAGAGGAAAAACAATTCCATGAATTTGTGTTGAATACTGTCTTTTTCCCCTGAAAAAGGAAACCCTGAAGAGAGAAGGTGTTACTGCCCTGACAATTGCTGTGATGAGTGATCCCTTCAGATTATGTTCACATATACAGGTTAGCAGGGAAAAACTAAAGATCTCCAAATATCAGTCAGAATGAGAGTTTGGGGATTTTTAAAAAAAAAAAAAAAAAAAAAAAGAGAGAGGGAGAGAGAAAACACAAAACCACATTTTTCATTTCCTAGTGCTTTGCAAGAGTTATTCTGAAGGTCATTAGAACTTTCAGAGGTGATGGTTCTGTAAAGGTTATATTATGCAATGTAAAATGCTTTCAAAGTTTTAACTAAAGAAACCAGACTGAAAGCAATTTCTTATCAGAAGTAAAAAGTAGACTCAGATGCCTTAGAGGGAAAGCTGAAGGCAATTCCAGGATGTTCAGAGGCAGTCCAAATAAGTCTCCAAAAATGTAAAGGACCCTTATACACCTGGACCCTCTTACTGACCCTGTTATTATAAATGCCAATTATTTTTTATTTTTGAAAGGCGTTTATGGGAATCAAAGTATTAGTCTGAGTATCCTCAAATATGGATCTCATTAGCAAGGTGTTACCACGGCTCTCTTGACTAGCAGCTGGTATTCCTTTGGGTAATATTAACAGCTGCAATCAGAGACTGTTAACTATTACCCAGATTAAATAGCTTGTCATTCAGATTTATGTAATCTGAGGGGAGGAAATAAGGATGAATTCCCTTCTAGCATTCACAGGTCAAATATTTATTGTTGCTTGGCAAGTATAATGGGCTTGAACCACGTCAAAAGCTTGAACAAAGGCAAGATAACATAATATCTCTTCTGTAGCTCCGCTCCGTTTAGGTTCTTCACTGTTTCTATTAAGCAAAGCAATGAGCCTACGCATGTTATTTTGCAGAATTACCCTTTAGCACAAGCACTACTAGAAAACAACAAAAATTCCTCAGCCAGAACATCTTTTCAATTGTCATCTTCACTGATGCCCAGTAATCAGCTTCACTGCCATACAGTAATACTTCTAAATCAGCAAGAAACTTCAAGATTCTTGTTATTTGTAGGGGAAAAAAAGGCCTGGAGTTATAACACTCGATCAGTTGTATGAATATTAATAGTGCTGAGTGCCTTAATCCAGACAGTTCTCAAACTTAGCAAGTGATGTTTGGTGTTGTGCTCATCAGGGCTCCTAGGAGCATGTCTCGGTGACACAGAACTGAGAACACTTGCTACAACTCAGAAAAAGCTCCTGCTGGCTCCTGACACCACTTGCAATGCCTCTGTGCACACTTTAGCAGTAGAATTTGCAGTGGACAGGAGTAACAGAAACCACAAACTCACACATACAAGGCTGTGCAGGAAAAGCAGCATGCTAAGGCTCAGCAGACAGCATTGCTGCTTCCCCGTGGGAGCCCAGGATGCAGCGGGAGCCTTTCCTTCAGCCTCTCATTTGGTGTGTTAATGATGCTGTACACAAAGCATGATGATCCCTAGTAACTGCTGCTAGACAGGCATGGCTTTCTGGGTTCTTGTTAATGCTGATGCCAAAAAAACCCCTATAGCTGTCTAATCAGCTAGGCTAGCCAATCTGAAAAGGCAAAATCAGTTTCAGGGGTTTGGCTTTTCACTCAAGGATGAAGGAGTAGTAAAAAATACTTTTGACACCCAGACTCTGTTAGGGTCCTCTTTATAAAAAGTCGTGTCTATATTAGTTTTGCCCCCTGACTTGGCAGCAGAAAAACAGGCTGGGCTTTCCCCCACGCAACTGCGAAGGGCAGGGCACTGAGTGTCATGCTGCAGTTTTGGAGTGTGCCAGCCCTGGGGGCCCCTCTCACCTCCTGCTGCACAGCCCTGTCCCCACCCTCATTGTGATAGCAGCTTTTTGTACAGCCTTAATGAAAAACAGATCAGAAATAACCCTTTCTTAGGAGGTTTATTTTGCAGTTCAGTCAGCTAACTGCTCCTTTTTCTTCTCTGATGTGGTGGTTCTGGGGCTGGTGTGCTGAGCCCACCTGAGAACAAGTGACCGAGGAAGTAGGAACTTGCCAAACCCAGCCCACAGTCAAACCTAGTGTGGGGCAGGTTATGTTTCATTCCCAAAGGCTTCATTTGGTTCTTTAAATGGTTGTTAAAGCAAACATAACACAGTTTCCCGAGCTGTTGGCAGAAGTCACATTGACCTTACTAGGGCTAGGGCTTTACCCATTTAAATAAAAAGGCAATCCAGTATGTCATGCAGTGTCATCATCAACTTACCCATCCCACAGCCACCACCAAGCCTTCCAAGCAGGATGTACTCTGATCTTCTAATGCAGAAGCTGCAAGACCATATGTATCTTAACTTTTACTTTCCCACAAGGAAGAAAATATGCAAACTCCTATTGGTCACTTGGATTTTAAGCACTTGATTCAGGGCTGAGTCTCTGACTGGAGCAGGGGGAAGCTTGTGCCATGAAATTCAAGTCTGTTCCATGTCCTTTGGATCTGAGATTTAGTTTCACCTCTGCTTTTCATTCAGCATTCATATTCCATACACTTTTTTTGGTTATACCTCCAGGAAAGTCACTGAATACCTTCTGACAAATACTAAGTTACATACTTAGTTGTGTGTTTGTGCTTATTTCAGAGATCTGTAGCTGTAGTTCCTAAAATCTCAACTACATCAACAGAATTGCAGGTGCAGCTCTGATCCCTGAAGGTATTTACCAAGTCAGAGGGAGAGATTTATAACTCTGACTTCAATGGTGATACACTGATTCACGTCAGCCAAGGAGCCTCTGTGTGCTTTTTAGAGTTATCTGCTTGACAACTTGTCCATCTTCTCATGTGACTCAGCTGTTTTCTGTTCTCGGGTTCTAACCTTCTGCACATTAGTGTGTGTCATGGTAACTAAGGAGCAACCACACGTAGCAGGCTTGCAAAAAAAAAGCCAGAACTGCTGAAGGTTAAAAAGTAAGTGGAAGAAATATTTCAGTTATGTAAAAAAAGAAAACAAACCTCCCCCCATCCCCAAACATGAAAGACACTCTAAACTGAACTTTGTGTGTTTTTCTGGTAAAGTAACCCAGTGGCAATAAATGAATAGCACAGCTGGAACATCTAACAGCAGTGTGATGGTTCAGTTAGGCATGTTGGCAAGCAGCAGGCTATGGGTTCAAATTTGGGCAGTTCTTTTGCCTACATAGGAAGGAGGCTGAAGACAGCAAACTCTGGAAATGTTTAGGTTCATGTTTTGACAGGTGTCTGTGGCCAGAGGAGTAAAGATGAAATTTGCCTTTGCACAGCTAGGTAGTGGATAAAATCTTTTTACAGCACTTGTTCCCAACAGGAATGTAGAAAGTGCAGTGGGAACTTTGCTGTGGTGTGAGTTTGAGAAGAAGCTCTAGGGCAGGATGTGCTATGTGCTATGACCCACCAGGGGGCTGGGTGAGGTTGGTGATGGGGGTGATGGCAAAGAGGCTCATTGTGAACTTTAATGCAGTGTGATATGTGCTGAGGGGTCACAAGTCTCAAAACCACTGATTTTATAAAAGCTCTGGTCTGAAATTCAAATAGTCCTAATTTTATGACTTCTAGATAGTCTAAATGTGAATGAAATATCTGTCTGTCTGGAAATATCTTCTAATGTCATCCAATCAAGGCACTCTAGAGCTCTAGGCACATTCAATGCTGAAAGAACATTTACAGGGGTGAGGAGCCTGAAGAGCTTCTTGCAGGTGCTGTAATCAGAAGCCCTTTTCTCTTTCTGTGTTAGTCACTTTCAGACTGAGCAACTTGAAATCACTGTGTTGTTCTGGGTTTTTTCACAACAAAATTAGCAACTGCTCTGCTTACTTTTTATCAGTCACTAGAAACTACATGCCTGTGTATAAAGAAAACTATCATGATGTGTAGATGTCATCTAATTTTGGTGCCTTTTTATGGAATAAGAATTTATTGAGACAGCAGTTGGATTCTTTGGCTCTTGCTTTTCCTCTCCCTCTTCTTCTGGGCTGTTACACCAGGGTCTTTCTTGCACACTGCCCCTTGGATGTGAACCCAGCCAGCCTTGTCTTCCCATCTATCCCCATCCCAGCATTTCCCTTGGGTTAACTGCTGCCAGCTGCTTTCAACAGTACAGGTGGACATATTTGCCTCTATTTAAAGCACATTGGTTTAGGCATGGTTTTGGGATTGAAAATGTGTAGATTTAACTGGAAAAGATTAACAATCCTGTTGGTTTTATCTTAAAATTAATAATGAATACAGGCTTAACCATGCTTGTGCAGTCTGTATATAAAGATCTTCTCCCCCATCTGCTTATAGACATCCTGTGGGTCTGCCTTTCTGCTAGTGCTGCAAATTTGAAATATTCTCTCTGCCACTCTTAGCTCTCTGCTTGGGCTGAATTGTATCAGTAACTCCCAGCACTGACAGATCAGGTGCTGAAGCTGTTGGGTTGGGTGAGAGGAGGTGTGCAGCCCTGCTCTGGAATCTGTGTGACCACCCATCCTAGCTGTCCAGGAGGGAAGGGATGCAGCTGAAAATCACTTCCCTGCAGCTATAGGAGGTGACCCTGCCTTGGGGAAGGGGATAGTATAATGCCTCAATTGCCTTTGTCTCAGAAAAAATGACAAATTGAATTTACAACTGGGTAGTGATTTCAGTATTCTTTGTATGGGTGGAGTGACAGAGCTTTAAGACTTATTTCTGCTTCATCCCAGCTCAGACCTAGGAGGAGGAAAACCCAGCCCCAGTATAACCTGGCATAGACTTCATTCTGCTCTAAATTATCCCCTGCTGCCAGAAGAGACAGCCAAAGCTCCCTGCTGCAGCCCTGTGCCACTCCCTATGGATAATCTGGTTGCAGAGTGAGGTGAAAGGGGAAGAAAAACAGAGCAGCAAATTATGCCAGGAGGAAAGCTTTGTTATATTTATAAGGCAGCTGGGTTAGGAGCCAGGGAGTGAGATGCTTATGTAATAATGGAAAAAATTCTATAAATGTAGTTTAGAGCGGATGGGAGGATGCAAGCAATTAATTTGTTTTATTATTTTCAATTTCAGCTTTATATTCAAGCTTAAAATATTTTATATGCACAGATGCAAGAATATGTAGACTGAAAGTAAAATCAATATATGTGAATTTTTATATTACTCTGAAAGAGGTTAGATGTTTATTGCTAGAAAATCACCAGGGGAAGTGATTTTTTTGAAGCAAAAAGATGCAGGCTATGTCTCTTTAGGATCAAGGACTGTGTTAAGACAGCAGGCAGAGAAACATCAGGAAAATAAATAAGGCACGGAACTGCATGCAAGAAAACAGCAAACAAAACCATAAATTTGTGGTCCAAAGTAAGATGAAGGTAATAATACTAGCTGCTTCTGGGAATAAAAGGCTTATGTGTGTGGATGAGGTCAAAACTCTAAAAAGGATTTCTACAAGAGAGGAAGAAATCGTTAGGCTTCTTTACATGGAATTTTTAATAGATTGATAGGAAAAAAAACCACATATGGCAAAGAGCTGAAAATTAATTATAAAATTACAAACTACTTTGAATCATGTCTCCAATGTCATGTGGGAAAGACCCTAATAATGAAAGTGGGGATGTCTGACCAGTGTGTCTCCTGTGGGGACAAACTCCTCACTGCTCCATGCCTTTGTGAGGTTTAATGAATGAGGGGGAAGGCAGAGATGGGATGCAGTGAGGGACGTGCCAAGGCTTGCTTGTCAAGTTATATTTGCCACAGAACTGCAGGGTTGGAGCTTGAGGGGTTCTGGGACTGACTGGGGTGTGGAGGCACTTGCCAAAGCCCCCTGACCTGGTGAACCCTTGGACCAGCCTGCCTGGGCATGAGGAGGGGGCAAAGTGGCAGCTGCTGGGGCACCCCTGCTTGGGGCACAGGGGTTGCATCAAGGAACAAATTGGCTCCAGAGCTGGCATAGCCGAATTGTCAAGTGTCACTGGTTTTTAAACAAGTTTTGTTTGATTTGGTCATTTTGGATTGGGTGTTTTGGTTTGGGGTTTTTTTTTGGCTATAGGTTTCCCAGAGCTGCATTAGTGTAGTTGATTTTCCCAGCTGATAGTTAATGACATGGAGATGGGAGGAAAATGAAGCACCGAGGCTACAGGAGAAGTTTTTTCAGGAGAACAATAATGCAATATATCAACAAAATGTTTTGTTCTGTCACTTGGTAGCTCATTGGCCATGAGACACCATCTTGGGATCTTTGTAGACTGAGGGTAACCAATGGCTTGTCTACACCTGAGATAGTAGAAGATAAAAAAAGGCTTCATGATTCTTGTATGATAGTCATAGAAAGAGTCCTATAGAAATGAATGGTAGCTGGATTGAGGCCAAAGCCATCACATGCCTCTTTGTAGTAGCTGCATAAACAGAGGATGAGTAGATAATTTCCCGCTCTCTTCTGCTCTTGTCTAAGATCTGTCTTGTCATAGATAATTAAAAATCAAAAATAATGAACTTCCCCTTTAATACATTTGGAGCTTTGGCATGAAGTGGTGTAAACAAGTTCTGAAGTCTAGTATATGGGAGCATTAAACCTAATTATTAATACATAAATAACTCTTCATCAAAACTGAGGAAGGAGTTTGGGGCTGGGAGAATTTTATGCTAACATGTATATCCATAAATAGCAATAACTTGAGGATCCTGTGACTAACCTTGTGTTCACAGAATAGATGCACTCTGTGCATAAATAAATAAAACAGAGAAGAGCTAGTTTTAGTGTGCTGCCTGCCTGGACCTATGAGTCCTCTCCCAGACCTCAGCTCTTCCCGTGCTCCTGGAATGCACAAGGATAATACTTCGATTCATGCCTCCTTCTGGTTTGTGCTTTCAGTTCAGTGATTTGGCTCAAGTGAGGTAACACAAGGATCTGGCCTTTTCAGACTATGTTCTTTTATGAGCGGACAAATTCTGCTTTTATATATTCGACTTTTCCTACAAAGCTGTTCACAACGCTGAAAACTGGGAAGAATTATCTATGGTTAAATTAAGTGTCAGTAGTATGGTTAACCTTGGTATTTCAATTTCAGCAAAGAGGCCTTTCTTTGTTCATGTGTTTTCTAAAAATAAATTTCTTCCGTGAATCTGACTAATGCATGGCTGTACAAATCCTTGTTTTACCTCTAGGGTTATAAACTCCTTATTATACAACCACTTAATTATTTCTCCTTCATTACCCCTTTTATCTGCATACTCTAGCAGTCACAGCTCCCCGGGCAGTGAAGATCATTGCACCTATACCATTGCTATTGTGCCCCTGTAGCAATTGTACAATGCTATTGTACCCCTGTAGCATTGTCATCCAAACCCTGGATGAGCCACCTTCAGAAGGATTTCCACTTTAGCATTCCATGAGTCCAATTTTCCCTCTGAATAAAGACAGGCCTCTTTGGTAGGTTTGGATGTATACTGATGAAAGAAACAAGGCTTCTTAAATAAACCTGTGCTTGTGATTACTTCTGCTTTAACTTCCTATACAAACACCACACAGCCTAGTAGATAAGAAGTATTTCTTTCCCCCAAAGAAAATGCTTGTATTTATTCCAGGCACTAAAAGATTTGTATTTTTTTGTTCTTTATTAAACAGCCCTTATTTTGCTACAAAATCTTATTAGAAATTTTTAAAATTAATATATCGGAAAACTAAATGCTGCAGTGAAAAAATCAGGCCCAGCCTTGTAGTCTGCACTGGAGAGAAGTCCTGCTTGAGGAAAGTGGTCAAAATGCAAACTGTATGGATATTTTTCAATGCTTTCACAAGACTATTCTTGTATAATTTGGACTGGTCTTCATGACCCCTCAGGCTGAAAAGGTCAGGCTGAAGATTATACAGCTCCAGTGTACAGATGTTCCAAGGTGACCCCCTTGGTGGCAAGAGTTTTCCTCTGCCCGCGGCACCGAGCAGCCTCATGGCCCGGGGTGATGGCCCTTCCAGCGGCTGCGAGCCCCGGACTGAAGGGCAGCGCTGCTCCCCACCAAGCGTCGGGCGCCCCTTTGCTTCCCTCGCTTGGTACCGACCCCGGGCCAACCCCTGGGGAGCAAAGCGGGTAATCCAGAGTGTCCTGCGGGAAGAGCACTCCCTCTCTCCTGTCCCTGTGCTGCAGGCACTGCTGCCAGGGCGAGCTGCCCCAGCCCGGGCTCCGTGTGTCGGTAGCGCGAGTCCCGGCTCCGGGCGGGAGCTGCGCTCCTGCGCCGCGGGTCGGGGCTGCCTCCTGGGGGTGGCAGTCACCGCAGCGTTCCGGACCGGCGCTGGATGCATCTAGGCAGAGTGAGTGCCCTGAGCCGTGGTACGGCTGGGAGAGACCCCAGCAAACCAAAAATGGTCCTTTACTGAGAGCTGGGCACCCAAAATAGCTCATTTTCTGAGTGCTGAGCGAGATTCCAGCTGCTGTCTAGAAAGACGCTGCTTTGGTGCATAATTCACCTGTTTATAGTAGTTTGCTGGACTTGTGAGAACCTACTAAAAATGAGATCAGAGAAGTGATCCAGTACAAAACCAGACCTGGAGCAACCTCTTTGGAAGGGAATGAGAGTCTGCAGCCGGCACTGCCCTTTGCTGTGTGTCAGACCGTGCTGCTACTATTGTCTTGTCACCGATATTCACAGAGAGTACAACTTCACCCATTCTTAAAGCCAGAACAGAGAGTAAGCGCTTGGGATGTATTTTTACGTACATTGCTGTTGCTTTGGTGCAGGATGTGTCCTTTGCTCACCCCTCAAGCTCCCAGCCAAGCCGGCTCTCCCACGACCCCTTCCAGCCTTCTCTTAGAGCACGTTTGAGGAGCCCCTGGGCTGTGGGTAGAGATGATGGTACTAGGAGGGGCACAGTGGGGCAACAGCGAGTGCCTGGGGACAGGAGAGCAGCTGCGTCACTCCCCAAGGTGACATCACACTTTCTGGGACTTTGTAGACCAGTTCTCTTTTGCACCTCCCTTGAGACCTAGACAGGCATTGCCCCAAAGGGCAGATTTCTAAGTCTGTACCTTAGACAAGTGTCTGGCTGATGTGCTGCCTAGGAAAGAGAGAAAGAGAGAGAAGAAGGTGACTAGTTTCTGCCCAGTAATTGCTGTGGTGTTCTGGTACTCAGGTTGTTTAAGAACATTAAGAGCATTACATGGAATAAACATTGTCTCAAGCTTTCTGGATACTCCCAGGCCATTATACACCTCTCTAATGAAATGGTCTGTTACAAAAATAGATGGAAATAATACTTTAGTTTATTAATATTTTCTAACTCTCTGGCTGGAAATACATCTCTCTTTTTCATCTTTTTTTTTTTCTTTTCCCTTAAATCCTCAACTGAAAATTACTTTAGCAGGTCTATCAGCTTGGAGACTCCCATTTGAGTGTTTTAACTCAAATAACCTGAGAAATGATTGATCATTAAAGAAAGATGGCAACAGTCACCCAAAGACAAATCATGGGAATAATTCACTACTTTTCGTGGAGTCAGAATTGATCTATTGATATAAACAATCTGAAATACCCCAACAAAAATATAATGAAATATAAAGCAGCTCTCTTATTTTTGGCTTTGTGTGAATTTTAGAGAAATAATGAGAGTAAGATATCTATGTACAGCTGTGCACATCTTCTCAGGCCTGAGTAATTATGACATTAATTCACAAGTAATTAGCATCCATAGACTTCAGTGGATTAGCAGGACTATGGAAAAAACAGAACCTGTAGACACTAAAAACTTTATTAGAACAGGTTGTTTAAAATCCCAAACTCTTATATACAAGTAATTAATATTGTGTCTTACAAAATAGTTTGGAACAACTATTTGATAAAACAGTTGAATACACAGCAATCTCACATCAGAAAGGTAACAAACGTTCAGTTTAGGGCTCCCCCAATGAGTTTATCTTTACAAAAAGTTATTTTTTCAATCTCAGAGCAAGAGTTATCTACAAATCTATAACTTATGATTATCCAGAAACTAAAAGAATGTTCCTTTTTGTTCAGGTTAATGTTAGGGTTATGTGCTTTACAAGTTTGAGACTCTTATGGAATTAATTAGCTGCTGTGGTAATATTAGCAACCTTATGTTTGTAACTTTATGGAGGAGTTGTTTCTATTTTGTTAAGATCCTGATTTGTAGCGTATCTAGGAGAGATGTTTGTTCTTAATTACGCTTCTTATTATCTATGTATTTCTCAAACAAATTCTCCTTTGGAACTGTAGCTTTTCTGCAGGACAAAAAGGCCTCACACTGTAAATTAGATGTCAAATTGTCTTGAAGTGCTGGCTAGCTACTGAAATTATTGAAGAAAAGGAAGCAGCTCTTTAGGGATCATCACATTTGTGAAACATTTTAGAACAATACACAGTAGGAGATACTTCCATGCTTTTTCTCATTTTCTACTGAGGGATGATAACTTGGGTTATGAGTTACTCATAGTTGTTGCAAGGTGATGGTGAGATGGGTTGGCTCAGATCAGGCTAAGGATGGGGATATCACCACAGAGGCTTAAATACTCTGTAGTGCATGGTGATTAAATTATTTTTAGAGTTTTCTGCTGTCTTATTTGCTGTCTGGTTGTTCTTTTTATTTTGTGGGTTAGAGGACCTGACTGTGTGAATGATTTAGGGAGAATGAAGGTGCACCAACAGAAGGGATACAGTTAATACTCATGAACAGGAATATTATAATGTTTTGGCTGTGTTCATGTAGGCATGAAATGGTCTAAATCCCCTGTAATTCAATCCACCCACAAAATTAAAATACTGAGGTAAAACTGTGAAAAAGGAAATGGCCAGGAACTGATGAAAAGTGTAAAACAAACAGGAGAGCAAGGGGCATGCGGGCAAGCAGAAGAGGAAAATACCAAATGGGGTGAGGGAGGAGAGGGACCAAAACAGCACCCATGGTGAAGCTGCACCCCTGAACTTGGTGTCCACAGAAAGGCTTGGCTGTAAGCGTGGGCAGTGGCCATAGCAAATGCAGACCTCAGGGTGGAAGTTATGATCAAAGAGAGAGAGCAGCGGGGTGAAACGGAGCAGCACAGAGCTGGGCTGAGGAATCAGATGAATGAGCGATCCCCTCCGTAGTAAAAAACTAGAGGAAGAGTAACAATGATGTATAAATGTTCTGGGAAAAGAGAAATACTAAAAATTGTATTTGTCTACTACCGAGGGAATCTGTTAGAATTATCCATAACTATACTGAAATGCAAATTATTTGACCCTTGTTCTGTTTCACACAAGGAGGACAGGCCCTGATGACAGGTGACATTTAATGGAATGGTACATTTTTCAGTAGTAATGCAGCATATATTAAGTCCATACTTTTAAAAATCAGTGGATAGAGAAAATTTCTGTCAGAATTGGCCAAGAAAGTGTCCAAATTATTGTTTTTTATTTTTAAATACAAAACAAGAAAAAAATTCCTGAGAGAAAAGTTCCAAGATCCTGAAGAGGCAAATAAATTCTCTAGCATGCCAGAATTTAGAGAGGGTAAGTGACATGAATAATTATAAACCTCTAACCTAGATATTAGTTCTGGAAAAAATAATTTTAAAGCTTTATATAGAGGTTGATAATCATGAACCCTGGAATAGGAATTAATGCTTAATGGCATAAGATTATAGAAAATACATTCTCTCAAGGTAAACTTGAAAAATAAAATATATAAATGAAACTTAATCTCTGAGAAACTTATTTGGAACTGTGCAGCCTTTTATCTGGCAAAAGGACCATCTAGAATTAACATTAACCCCAAACCATCAACATGCACAAGACAGGCTCTTTTCAAATGCCACAGCAAACTGAGCTAGTGCATTGCACTATTATCAATGTGTGGCTCGGACAGGGTGATGGATCATCAGTGTGCCAGAACTGAGTTAAGCCATACAATGTCACCCTTGGGAGTTGCTTAATTTTCAGAAGCAAAAAAAAAAAAAAAGAGAAAGGCAAGAGCTCCTTCATGTCCAGCTGCACTTCAGCTCTCTCCAGGGAGAAGGCAGCAGCTGTTGGACACAGAGCTGTGTGGACTGGAGCGTGGTGTGGTGAGAGTGGCTGCTGGACACTGGGATTGTGAACTGCTGAGTCCCACTGACTGCCCTCCAACCACATAGCTGGTAATGGTCTTAAAATACAGCCTTTTATCTTGTAGCATTAAAAAAAAAACCCCAGTCTCTCTGTTTTGGGCATCTTTAGGCTACTGCTTTGCAGCAGAAATATTGTAGAAAACCTGAACAAAACAGCTTTGTTGGGAAGAAGTAGCTAACAAAACTGCTACTGGAAAATATCTACTCCAACATTTTAAATTTTCTAAATTTCAGCCTTTCAATTTTTTCTTTCCCTTGTGACTGCATTTTTTAAAACCAGTATTCTACATGATGGGTTTACTGATGGGAAATAGTGGAAATGTTTAAAAAAGAAGTTGTGAAAGATGATCTTAAAACACTTCTTTCAAAGTTAAAAATCATCCAAACAGGGAAAATTTATTTACCACCACTCATTTACTAAATCAAATATTTGCAATAAATTGTTTTGGAACAGTGAAGAAATCTTTTATTATTTGAGGAAATTACTAATCAAGTCAAATTCAGTAATGAATGAATGTGGTTAGCTCTAAACATTTTTTCCTTCTGTATTTTGACATGTCTTTAATTATTCACAAAGCTGAACCATCCTCTGTATTTGTCAGCTATTAGTGATACTTAGAAGCCATCACAGAGGCTTGGGACATTTGTTTTCTCTTTTTAATCAAGCTATGCATGCTGACTGATTAGTGAATTATTTGCAGGCAAAAGAAAACTGATCATATTAAACATGTATTGAGTGGGAAGGCATTACATATTTAAATAGAATATGAGGATAGGTAGGATATAAGATTTGGTAGGGTAAGAATCTGCTATTTTAAATAAGGCATAAGAAGCTTTGCCCAAACAAGGATCCACTTTTATGTGTGTTACATATTTAAGCTACTAATCCCTAAGAGACATGGTATCTAAAATCAGTGGGCACAATCAAAACATTCATATTCCCACCTTGAGGTATCCCAGGAGTCTGATTTTTTTCATTGTAACTAAAGGTGACCAGGCACACTTAGAAGTCCATGTCTTTCAGATATTGCAGGCTCAGTATTTAAAACCAGAAGCAGCAGCAAACCTCCTGCATCTGAACACCTTGACCAAGTAGTTTCACATAACACATACTTATTTAAATCTGCATTTAATGGGAGTACTGAATTGTTCAATTTTTCAACCTCACTCATTTTTTAAAAAAAGAAATGCTTTTTAGTTGAATATTCCTGAAATAGGGGGTTAGAGAACAGCCCTGAGCAGGGAGAAGAGTTTCATGGGGAGAGCTAGCCCAGGGCACTCATCTGTGGAGATAACAAACAGAAAGGCAGTCTCAAAATAATATTTCTACTACTACAGTGCCTTTCATCTGAAAACCAAAAAGCACTCTACAGAGTCTGTGCCTTCACTGGGCTGCAGTAACTTCTGGCTATTCCTTTGAGAGGCTTTTCAGCTGCTGTCTGTCCTCAGAGCTGGTCCGTCTGTCCTAGCCTGGTACCTCCCCAACAGCAGTCCTGTGCAAATCAGTGCACTGCTCAGAAAAAGCAAATTGAGAAATGAATATTGCATAGGCACGAGCTTCATATCCACCAAACCAGGGCAGTCCAGAGCTATAGACACTGAAACAAACACCCACAAAACCAAACCAAAACAAAGAAACCGATCAAACCTGGAACAGAATTGGTTTTAAGTGCTCCACAATACACATCTGCAGAACTAGACAAACACGGACTGCTTTGACAACTTTTAGCAGGGGTAAAAAAGAGGTTTGATTTGTGGTGAATCTCATTGAAAAATAATTTAAATCAGTCCTTAATCTTGCTATAGTGCTTTTATTTTTTCATTTTCTTTTTTCTTCTTTTTCTTCTTTTCTTTTTTTTCTTTCTTTTTCTTTTCTTCTTTTCCTGTGATGATGTTTCCTTTCTGAAGACCATATAAAGCAGGACACAACGAATGCATTTGCTTCTCTGGCCTTTTGAGATGAATTATATTTATATCCAATTCTTCCAATATGTGGGGGATAATGAGCTTATGTGCTGCATCCCTTTAGCCAGTTCTTTGCTGTCCTGAGGACTTCATGATTCACCATCACTGTGTACATGTGGAAAACAAAAAAAACACCAGTGTTACACTGTTGGGTTAGTTGTCTCAGCAGGAAATGACATGCAAGAGTATCTCTAGAGTTCATGAGAAGGTGTTACCAGAAAATAAATCTGTCACCCATGCAATGGATGAACTGATGCTGGCAGTGAGCTCTGCTCTGATTCCTGTGCTGCCCAGCACCGCCTTTCTCCTGCTCCCGGCTCTCTTTCCACAGCTGAGGATAACTTTGGAATTTTTGGTTTACATTTGACCTCATAACAGGTGCATTTTGTCTTTGTCCCACTTGTTTCTGCCCACGTGGCTTGCTCCCTAGCACTCTCTTAAAAATGTTTGGCTCATGGCAATGTTAAAAAACGTGACATTTTATATTGGCTGATTTGAATTCAGTCAGCAGGGATAACAGCAGGGATGAACTGCCTCTGAAGCTAAAAGGGCCACTCATAATTTTAATATTTCACATATTTTCTTAAGTCTCTTGCCAAATTCAGGCCCATTCTGCAATGCAGTACTTCTTTCTGTACTGACTTACCATGTACTCAAATCATTTCTACATAGGGAGTCATCATTTTTCAGACAGAAGGACTCACAGGGTGCCCAGCAGCACCCAAGACAAACCAAACCTCTCAGGTGGTAAAGCACAGGGGGATTGCTTGTATTCCACCCCCTACAATGACCTATGCTGTGAAGGTGACAGGCTGCACTTATTTTTCTGGGACAGTAGAGGTCCCTGGAGCAGAGATGGTCTCTACCTCCTTGTGCTCCACAGATCATCAGCTCTTGCCTGCTGCCCCTGCACACACTGCCTGCTCCTTCCAGCAGGCACAGGGTGGGAGCCCTGGCCCAGGGCACCTGCAGGGGTTTTGCAATCCTGTGCCCAGGCACAATCAGGATTCTAGCATTATGTTTCAAAGGCATGAGATTTTAATTCAAACACATATATTTTTGAAAAGTGTATATCAGTTTTGAAAATGTGTATATACATAGGTTTGTAACTTAGCCTGCAAGGCCAGGGCAGGTCACGTCCATCTATCAGGGATTCCAGGCTGTCATATCTTGCCTCCTGTGCACAAATGTGCAGCCTTGATTTTCATGAGTACAAATTTTGCCATAATAATAGCTTTGTTTCATTTTATTTCTTAGTCTTTCACTTTCCCTGCTTGAAAGAGCTGCTGAAAACATCTATTTATCTGTATGTAATTCTCCTTCTGACATTATTTATTAATCTAAGAATTTGGTTGGGAAAAGCAGCAGATCTTGGACAATTAAGGTTCAATTGCAAATAAACAGGAAGTAATTTTTGTTTGTTTACCCATAAATCCCACCACTTTAAATATCTTTGTCACTCTGAAATAAAGCATATTTCAAAATTTCACATGAAGTGAAATTTTAAAAAGTAACCTTGGGGTAAGGGAAACACTCAACATAGAAATATTTTACCGCCACACATTTCTGTTCTTCAAACTTTCGAAAAATTTTATACTGAAAATTCGACTACTCTGAAGAGTAGTTTTGGAACAAACTTCATTCTGAAAATGTCAAAATGTCTTTATTGAAAGGTTATGTCTCGTATGTTTTCAAAATTATATCAGAATCATCCATAGTTCAAGACATTTGGGTCTTGATGAAGTCCTCCTAATCATCTTTGGGAAGCAAGAAAACACCATCTCTGTTCAGTGTAGCCTCGAGAGGTTTCCCATGCTGAAATATCAGTAAAATCTAAAAAATAAATTACCCTAATTTTAGAAGAATTTTGCCCAAACAAAGCAGTCTTTCAGAATCTTAAAATGAATCTAATCTTCTTGTACTTTGTATTCAACTAATATTACTTGTCTAAGCAGCTCTGAAAGTTTTAGAGATTTTTATTTGTTTGCCATTCTACAATTTAGGGGCATAAATTTTTCTAATCTAGTCTGATTCTAAGATCTCATTCACAAGAAAATTTGCTTAAATTATGCATGTGCCTTTGCTCTGAGTGAAGCATACTTATCTGGACAGGGTTTCTTTTTTGTATCAAGGCTTAAGCCTCGCTGTAGTGCTCTAAAATACCTCTGTTTTACAGGTGGAGAGCTTGAGGTAGGGTATAACCCAAAGATGCTTTTTGATAGCCAGGAGCAAAACCTCCTTCTTCTGATGAGGTTAATGCAAATCCAGTACAAAAACACTCCTTTAGCAAGGATGGTAAAATGTCAGCTCTAGCTTGTAGGCCACGATGATTTTCTTTTCTCCATAAAATGAACTGTTAAAGATTTGGAAAGTAAATTTGATGCTAAGGGTGGTGTTGTGCCTAAAAAGCCTTTTACAGTATGACTTCTGCTGGTTTTAACCTATGGCTGAAGCATCCTTTGTCCTATACTCCCCTCTGTAATCAGTGGTATGCTCAGCAAATCTGCTTTTAGAGAACTGCTGAGCAGCTGCCTCTCCTTAACAATTTTCCCCCCTCTGAGTTATCATTTAGCAGCAGGAAGGGAAGACCCAGATGGCTAGCAAATCCAGGATCTTTTCCAGTTGCTAAGGGTAAAATTAACGTGCTTGCTTGCATCCAGAACCTAGGAGCTAAGCCTTTTTTTTTGTTCAGACAAAACTGAACTAAAACAACAACATTGATTTCACTTGCAATAGATGTAAAAAGAAACCTTTTATATGCAAGTGGCTGTAGTGGACAAGACCCATCCAAAGGTTCCTCTGAAACTGCAGCTTTGGAGCAAATGAGCTGCAAACTCTGCAGCAGTGGTGATTTAACATCTCTATTTCACTCCTGAGCAAGGAAATTCAGAAATGAGGATTAGAATACTATGTCTACAGCGAGAGGTGAGATTCTGCCAGAGAGGCATGTTCAGCAGAATTGTCTGATGCCATGGGAAGCAGAAAACCTAGGTCCTCTCTGTGCTCCTGGCCTTGCCTCATTGCATCACTGCTTCCACTGCACCAGAGATCTCTTGGCACACAGGCTGTCTTGTTTGTTATCATAGCCTGGCACAGAGAAGCTGCTTTGCCCACTCCTCAAAATGCAGCTGCAACACAAGGGTGCAGGCAAGGGCAATGTACAGCCTCTTGTTTCCAGCTGGAAACAAGCACCAGAATTTTTAATTAGGGAAAATTGTGAGGGGTTTAGGAGTTCTGGCCAAAATTCAGAGGAAAACAACCAGAAAGATTTCAAGTTTACAAGCTGCAAGGTCTGAGGCTTTGCATCCCACTGAGATCTCTGCTTGGACTATCAGCTGGTGCCAGCTCTGGAGGAGTGCTGCAAGGGGGCACCAGGAAGATCCTTCATGTCTCTCATTCTCATTTTTTTTCTTGGAGTCAGACAAGTCCCTGTCTGTCAGGTCACAGCTCCAGCCAAAACCTCTGGCTGTGGCTCCCAAAAACCTGTAGGCACCAGGTGGCAGAGGGGAACTGGGTGCCTTCGGTGAGAGTGCCAAGGAAGCTATGCTGAATGCTTGTATTAACACCTTGGGAAACTGTGATTAAAGTCTGATCACTGAGTGAAACTCCATCTGTGCCATCTGGTTGTCTGTCTTGCACCACTTTACAACTGTAAGATTATTTAGCGGTGCAGTTTACAGGAAGAGACCTTTTTAGAAATAAGAGTGTCAAGCCTTTAGTTGAAGTCAAAGTTTCTATATATAAAAAAGTTAAGAGTTAAATGGACCAAAGAACAATTCTATAATTACACACAAGAAAATATATTTTTTTAGAATGACATTGACTGTATTTCTTCAGATAATATAAAGAATTAAAGTACCTTGGGTTGGCAATTGATTCTTTTTCTTCTTCTCTTACAGTAGGCAAACATTCACATTCACCTGGAAAACATAAGAAACAAGACTATAGTTACTCTTGGCAGATGTTCTACATTTATTTCAAAAATACAACAACTTCTATCATGCAGTCACCCTGGAATAGAGATCCACAGGTGCACTTCTGCACCCTTTTATCTGCATGATCCCCATAGCATAAATCTTATACCTCCTTGCCTTTGATAGGTGTTGACAAAATTTATTTATTATATATATTCCAGTTCTTTTTGTACGCCTATAAAAATGGAATACTTTTGTGGACTGTCTCCTACACACTGCCACGGGGAGAGCTGCTTGTTAATCTTCCACTGCTGACAGTTGCACCTAGGCTTTATAGTCCAGCTGGAAATTTGGGGGCTGGAATTTAAGGAACACTAAAACACACACATAAAAGTATGTAAAATATTTGCTCCCTTCTCTTCACAAAATTCTAAAATATATTTTATACCACTTTTTTCCCATATAGTACAATTAATGCTTCTCTTTCACTACTGCCACTTAGCACATGTTTTCTACAAGAACTTACAGACCACGAAGGTCAAAACCCCATCATGTGGAGCACTGTGCTAGCGCAAAGAAATGCTCCAAAGAGCTTTATGTCCTGAAAAACAAAGCATGCCTAGTAGGTCAGGCAAATGAGCCATTTAGATAGAAGGCAAGGGACCAAGTATGAAAAAAAAATAAATGTTTCAGCATTTCCTAGCCAGTGAAAAGCTGTTCATGATGCAAAATTAGGCCTTGGTTAACTCATGGTTTACCAAAGACCTGCATTTTTTGAGACACCCTGGAAGAACAACGAAGACCCCTTAGAGATTTTAAATCTCTAATTTATTAAATGAGGAATTCACCTGGGTGAAAAATGAGGGGAAAAATGCAAGGTACTTATAAGTAACTGAGAAGACAGCTGAGGATGCTGCTGCTGGTAGTTACCATATGTTCTAATTGCTCCATGGTCTGAAAGCCTTGCAGGGGAGGGAAGGGCATATTCATGGTTTCCTGGCAGCAATTTTGCATAAATGGTGGTCTGAACTATGAGCAAATGCCTATTTCTTCTACAACACCTCAATGTGGAGAACAAAAATGTAGAAATTCTGGAGACTGAAAGGACTGGATGCTTCAGAGAAACTAGTATTTAGCATTAAAATGTGTATTTAAAAATATAAATAACATTCACGGCCATAAATGTGTTTAATATAAATGTCTACTGGAAACTGAAAACACTTGTGAGATTCTATCACATATTAAAAATAAACTCCCACACAAACTAAAATACTCCTCTTAAAAAAATCTACCCTTGACATTTGTTCAGTTATTTTAGTAGGAGGGAGTCAAGAGCACAGCTAAAAATGTTGTAGGAAAAGCAGTGATAAGCATACAAAACACCTTTCATTGATTCCTATGCATGGGAACTATGTTAGCAGGCAAGAGAGGGAGGATGGAGTAGAGGGGTTACTGTGTACCATTTTTGTTCATGCTGTTCATCCATTTATCAAGCTCTTCCATTTCTATCTCCATAACAGAGGGTGTGTCTTCTTCAAAAATAGGACTTGAGAGAAGAGAGGGAGGGGAAGAAGCATTACACAAAACATTTCAAAGTTTCAATTGCAATTCAAACAACTTACAGTATAGTGATTTTGTATAAAATACAATAATATTATATTAATAATATATATTATAATTCCAGACACATATATTAACTCTGGAAAGCCATCCTAGCCCAGTAATCTGGGGAGAGGCCAGCCCAATGGGTGTGAACCAAGGGGCCAGGAGCAGATGCAAGGGAGTGGCACCAAGATGCCAGTCCTGGGCAAAGGTAGGGCCAGCTGAGACTTGACAAGCAGAGGGACTCAGATTGTGCAGCCAGACATGCCAGAGCACAGGATCACTGCAGATTCTTGAAAACTGTCCCTGCTGTAAATAGAAAACTAAAAAAAAAGATAGTACCATTGCTCCAGTGTTAAAAGCTGAAGACCTAAAATTTCATCACAGTTATGACTGACATTTGCAGTGACTTCAAAAGGAAAGGTCATGAGAGCTGCATTTATTTAAATGCCTGTGCTTAGCTTCCTTTTGCTTATCATTCCTGCAGTCATGATAAAAAATATATTTTTAGCAAAAAATCTCCCTTTTTTTAGCTTGTAGAGTCAATTTGTTAACTTTAAACATTGATTAGCAAGAAGGAGATCAATAAAAGGTAACAGTAAAAATTATGACTCTGATAAGAGCCTCACAGCTTCTGTCTAGTTTTCCAAGCATCTAAGGCATTGCTCCTGTGGCAGCAGGAGCCTTTCTGTCTCACCTCTGAGTAAGAATATAAACTTGAAAAACAGGGGAGCAAGACACAGAGCTTATTCTGAATAGCAAAAGCCTGTGATGAGCCTGGGAACCGATCCCCTTTGCTCATGGGGCACCTTGTACCTCTTGTGGCTGATGGAGCAGGAGATGTCTAAGAGCAGGCTCAGTGAGGACTGTGGGTGTCTGTGGGGCAGCCCTTGCCTCAGTCACCACTAACTCTTGTTCTCCTGCTCTAGCCTTACATTTCAGCCACGTACCAAAGCCACACTTTATCCACCTGTTGAGATTGCTGGTTCAATTGATGGCAAAAAGTCATGGTGTTTAGTGTGCAACTAAATTGAAAGAGGCAGTGAAGGAGAAAAAGGTTAGAGTAAAAGAAATTATTTTTAAAATAATGATATTCATAAAATTTACCTTTTCACATTTTCGCTTCCCAGCTCATCTGGAAAAGAAGAAAGTTGGTGTTCATTTTTCTGCAGGATATTTACCTGTTGTATCTATAGGGTCCAGACTGCATGCAAGCCTTGAATAGGGTCAAGTAAAAGAGCATTTTCATTTGCATTTTCAAAAGGCATAAAAACTAAATTACAGATGAAAGACAAAACATCTTATCCTGTTAGCAGTTTTCAGAGGAGCGCATTACTTTGAACCTAAAAGCATCTTATTATTAGCTCAGCCATGCTGGGAGGAAGCACAAGTGTTGGTGTTGCAGTGGGCAGGACAGGGCAGATGCACCCTTCCTTCGACAAAACAGATGTGTTGAGGGAAATGGTGTTCTGAAAAGGAGCCACTTCTGCATAAAAATTGTTTATTGGAAGCATTAGGGCATTTTTCTACAGATTACACTTGGGCAATTCAGCTCTGTCTGGAGCACGGGGAGAAGGGTGGGGGGGGAGCAGTTGGACTGCATGGCAAATTAGACCTCAGGCAAATGAAGCTGAACTAGCCAGATGTCAAAAGGGATCCAATCTACTTATGACTCCAAGACAAAGTAAAAATGAGGAGGGGCGAAATGGTGTCACAGACACAATTCTGATAAATATCTTCACCTCCAGAAATCAAGTGACTGAAAAACCTGTCTTAAATCACTTTATTTTTAATTCATTGTTGTTAGTGGGTGATATCTCCCAGTTGTTCCCAGACTGCAGAGCTACACCAGAACCACAGAGCCATCTGCCCCAGCCTTGAGGATGCTCAAAATCCCAGCCTGGCACAGGGCATGAGATCCTAGCATTGTGTTCCTGAAAGGCACCACATTTCCTAACCCTCTGAAGAGTGTACCTGCATTTCAATCATCCAGAAACAGGCAGACAACTGGGTGCCTAGTTGCAAATTCAGTTTGTTAGAGGGAAACCCAGAGATCAGGCAAATGCAACCTAAAAATGCCCTGAAAACTTGACTTAAAATCTATGTTGAATGTGTTGCACTGTCTGCAGGCTGATGAGCTGACAGCTGCACTCTGACCATGCAGAGACACTGATATGACCAACTCAGAATTTCACTTACCAACCATGCGGTTTTAATATGACACCTCAGTTTGTTCTCCTGTGGTTGACACTCCAAGTTACCAAATCCTTTGTTAACAGATTAAGGCATCTTCCTGAAGCATTGCTCACCCTACTGCAGCACCCAGGCAGTCTGACCTAGCTCATTTGCTGTGATGTCTTCATAGCAGCCTCCACCCTATGGAATCAGGATTCCTTAAAATTGTTCCTTAAAATTATTTTTCTTATTCTTATTTCATTAAAGCTCCAAGTAGCTTTACCTTGTGGGCACTATGTGCAGTAGAAGCATTAATTTCACCTTGCCTAAAGTTGTTGAGCATAAAGACAGAACAAGCATTTGCAGCCACAGTTACATCCCTGTGCATTCTCAGCATTTCCAGGAGCCAGAGATTGGTGCTAGGGCTCCCATGGGTGTGGCAGCATAAGCAAGCCAAGAAGCAGAAGTAGCTCCTGCCCAAGGAGAGGTGTGTGACCAGCTACTGCTGGCTGGGGAGGTTCCCTCTCTTACTTGTCAAATGTGCAACTGGAATCAGAGAAGGGCGTCCTACATGTGGCATCCCATGCCTCAAAATAATGTTCTATTAATGGTGAACATATCCTAGAAACAGCCTTTTGATGCACAAGAAGACAAATTTACCTTGCTTGGACTTTTTCCTTTTATGATGCATTACAAAAAATGTGATCAACAAAATCAGCAGGACCAGCAGTGCCACAGGGACAACATATATCAAGATAGACTGTTCTGCTGCTTCTAGGCTGTCCTCATCATTCACAGCATTCAGTTCAGTACTTGGAGAAGGCTGTGCTTCAAAGCTGCTCTCCGTAGTGCTTGCAGTTACAAGTACTGGCTCATCCACGGTCGAAGGACCCGTAGCAGGAAGATGTGTTGCTGTAAAAGTGGGTAATATCATTGATCCATCTCCTGATCCATCATTTCCAGGGTCTGTCAAATAGATGAGGACAACTTAACATTTTAAGGGTTTCATTAGTATTATCAGTAAGTCACAGTATACAGCTTTAGTATTTATTTATAAAACATCAGATGCCCCATAGACACAGATTGGAAGTTGTGGGCATGGGATGTAAAATTAGATCTCAACTTTGTCACAAAATCTTACCAGTCATGACCATGTTCTTCAGCTGACTTTTAATGGGACACGTCAGCATGTGTCATCACAGCTGTCTGCACACAGCTGCCTTGCACAAACAGACTTCTTTTCCTGCAGGTTGGCATCCAGTCTTGCTCGTATGTGAAATTGTTCTGCTTCTCAATAAACCACACCAGCCTGTTTGGCTTCTCAGTCTTGGCACATATGTCACCCTCCAAGGAGTTAGGTACTGCCTTCAGGGAGACCATTAAACCTGGTTCACCAATTCCTTTGGTTCATTCATCTCCCTGTTTCTGTGCCTTTCTCAAATTTGTCTCATTGTGAAAAACAGAATTGGTGAAAGGAAGTCTGAAGGATGCAAAAGCTGCTGACTTCCACATCTGCATGGACTAGAAGAGGTGGTAGTAACACAGGGAGCTTACTTCATACAGGTCCAATTAACTATTTCTCTGACTGATTCTTCAGGCTGGCTGAAGGAGTGTGTGGCAAAGCATCAGTGCTGGATATTTCCCATAACTTCTAAAACTGGGGGTTTTGAACTTTGATCTCAGTTCTGGTTTCATTTTTCATGCATTTTGCAAGAAAAGTGGTTAAAATTGGCTGTGTCCGTAATACTGAAACAAATGCTTTTTGTGTGTTTTGGTAAGAGCCTATTGACTGTCACAGATTTTAAAAGCTTTAAAGAAGTACAGAAAATTCTGGGCTGATACACGTTCTATGCTGATGCCAAAAATCCTGTTGTAGCCAAAGGTGCAAGAAGCAGTCTTTAGATAAATTACAACAGCAAAGCCTTCAATAATCTTCTTGGCATTAAATTAAATTATGGGCTTTTTTTGTGTTATCTGCCCTTTCAGATACAATGCCGGCATGGTGCACATCTCATTTTATGCAATAAAGCAGGATGAGATTTCTTGACTTTTGCAATTACATGTTTCTCTTCGTTCTTGTAAAGTGCTGGGCAGTCAGAGTTTCCACTAGAGTTAGCAAGAGCTTAAGGTTTTCAGCACCTCAGTGCTGGCATTTCCAATCTCACAGGACTGGAACCAAAAGTACTTAGCATTTTAAATGCTTTCATAAACACATTAATCTTCATAATGGCCCTGAGAGATGAGCAGTTATCATCTCCATTTTACAAATGAGAAATCAGAAGGACAGGGATACTGTCCTTCCCGGGGATGCCAAGTGAGAGAGAAAAACTGGGATTAGAGCGCTATCTCATGCTTAATCCACTCTGCAGCATCTTCTCTCCCACCAGATTTGTCTCAAAGAGGAGATGAGTATTTCATGAGACTGTGTTCAATGAAACCAAATTTCAGATGAATAAAATTATTTGAGTGTGACAGCAGTGTTTTATCTAGATTTTTATGCTGCACATATAACACAGGCATCTGATTGTTTCATCCTTTCCTGAAAACTAGGGAAGAATTTGAATACTCAATGTAATACTGCAAAGGTCGCCAGACTCCTGTACCACAATAGGACAATGAAAATGATAGCTCTTGTGTGGCAAAGCACTTTGCATCAATAGCCTCTCTGTCTCTTCTGTATTTAGAATTTCAGTCAAAAGCAAAACACTATCTTTGCCTCCCTTGCAGGTAACAACCCCCTTAGGTGTGTACTGCTCCACCCCTTCCTGTGATCTGCTGGCTGTCCTTGTCACAGAGGAGAGAGAGCTCCTCTCCCTTATTAGTTTGTCCATTTGACTTTTCTTTTCCAAGGCAGTTTGTAGTTCCCAGCGCCTGCAGCCACTCCATTTCAATTGCTGCTGTGCAGAGCGGCGAGGCAGCATGAGAGGTGTCTGCTGCAGACTGTGGCATGATGGACTGTGCCACAGGCAGAGCTGATGGCCCACTGCAGCCTCACCCAACCTCTTCAGGGACCTTGCTTCGTTGTCCTCCTCTAGCCATTGCCCTTGAAACCCATCGCCTGCCACATCTGATATATTGAGAAGGGCAAGCCTGTTGCTTAAAATAGGGAAAGGGTGTGGAGAAAATGCCTTACTTTTCATTTATTCATAGAGCTAAAATGGATTTTTCAAATATCTAAGGCATGGTGTGGCTTTAAAGCAAAGCAAACAGTCACACCTCATTAGCTGCAGTGATAAACTTTCAGCTGCAGAGTATGCTGTGCTTGATTTCTGAGAGATTTTTCCAGTATCTCTGCCACTTTGCCTGGTTTTGAACTATGAAGTGGACCTCAAATCATTTGTCTCTGTGTGAAATAGAATTACCTTTTCTAGTCTCTAGGCAAAGAAAATGGCAAATCACAGGGAGTGACCTTGCTGCCACATATTTTTTTCGCTTTGCATAATTCCAGGGACAAAACAGCATCTCTCTGGGAACACCATTTCCTCTTACAGACATCTTTTCTCTGAGTGAATTAAATACATCTTTCAGCAGAAGGGCAGCCAAGTGCACAATGTTCTTGCAAAGATATTGCTTTTATTTCCTGCATTTTACTTGCTGCCTCAACATATCTCGCTCCCCTGTCACCTCTGAGGAACAGAGCTCAGCCTCAAGGGATGCCTCACATGTCACCCAGCAGTTGTTCTCACTCTCAGGCCACCTACACATCACCCTTTTTACACTGTAGGAAAGCACAGCCTGCACCTGGGTTGGCCCAGTGGCTTGCATCAGGGAAGGATTTGTGCCTCCAGTCCAGCAGGGAGAGCTGGGCTCAGGCTTCTGGGTGCAGCTGTAGCTCCTGCCACAGCCACCCACCCAGGCCACACGAGACACAAGTGGTTGACCTCAAGATAGTTGCTATATTTCATAGTGTTTCAATTTAAAGTGCTCAAAATAGCAAGTGGGCTGTGTTGCAGCTGGCCTGGGTGGCTGTTTGGTGGGGTGAGTGAAAGCTGGGTGTTACAAGGTTTGGAAAGAACATCTGAAAGTTGGAGGAGATTTTGTAAAGTGCTGTTCAAACATTTCCTCCACACCAGATTTACACTGATAATTCATACCATGAACTATCTTGTCAGCTGTGCTGGGGTTCTATCTTGCAGACATCTACTAGCTCCCTGCAAATGGGAATTGTACAACAATGCAGCATGATGTTCAGGATGGAAAAGCAAGGCCAGTGGAGTGTAAAGAAGAGCAAGTCACATGTGACCATATAGATATCTCCTTGACTCTGCAAACCTGTGCCCTTTCTCTTGTGGAGCTCAGCCTCACGCTGTTGGCTACATTCCAACATCCATACTCATGCCTCTGAATATGTTGTCCAAGGAGCAAATGCTCATACAACAACCACATGGGCTTCACCTTTGTCTGAATGAGGCAAAATGCTGGTGACTTCTTCCCATGTCAAGGGAAGTGGATGGGAACCCGCCATAGCTTCAGCCCAGCCTGTATTGCCACTTTCCATGCTTCCAGGTGAAGAAAGAAGAGGAGCTGGCATCCAGCTGCATCCCACCCTGATGGGAAGGTGGGCATAACTGGAACTGGAAGCTAAGAAGCTGGAGCTGGAAGTCAGGAAGTTCTCAGGGTTCCACAATTGAGGTATTAGAGAACCTAGAACTCAAGGGACAAAAATACTAGAGCAAGCACTAGCAGAATCTCATAAAAGATTAAATTAACAGTTCTTACAAATTATGAAAAAGCTATGTCCCTGTACGCAGATACCATGGTATAAAGTATGACTCAATATTTTTTACTTTAAAAATATACTTGGATCACTAATAGACTTTACTTAAGTTTTGGGGGTGCTCCCAAAACTGCTTTTCATGGGAGACAGAGGTAGTTGAATATTCCCAGGGGTTTTACAGATTGGAGTCCAAAAAATTATGTCTCAATCAAACAAACAACATTTCTGTTGCTGCAGCATTTCTACCTCAGGTTTGTGCTGTAGCACTCAGAGGGGGTGATATGGGCTTTCTGATGAAGTAAGCAGGCAAACAGGTTTCTGAATTCACTTGGATGCAAGGCAAAGGAAAATAGCAAAGGAAAATAGCTGGGAGTCAGCACATTCAGTTTTGTTGTAGAGCCATCAGTCTCTGCTGCCTTGCCATCAGACTGGGCAAGGACTGGGTTATTTCAAGGGAATTTTTCAAATTACACTGTGGTGCCTACTGACAGAAGAAAAAGCCATGAGATAGAGAAAAAGCAAGAGTTATGTCAGTGAGATAGCCCAGGCTTACTAGTTTGAAAGGAAAATTTTTATTTCTCCAAACTTTCCCATAAGCTATAAAAATGCAGTGAAAGGAAGTCTCACAAGAAGGTGACAGAACAAGAAGAGGCTATAAGGCTGGACTAAAGTTACCATATCCTATACCATTTTACTCCATACACACATTATGCTGGTGGTGCAGCCACACATCTCCACATGGTCTGTATGTATGAAACTCCCATGTATTGCTTGGCTTATCCCTGCACTGCTCCTCTCTTCACATTTCAGCTTGCTGTAAGAAGGGCTGTTCCTTGCCACGGCCAGGGCTTGCCTGGCTGCCTGTTGTGGCAGGTCTCTCCTGTCAGTCTGGCTGGAAGAGGAATCCTTAAATGCCTGCAGGCTAGCTGTTGGGAGCACACACCATTCTGATGAGGGAGCACAAGCATTTCAAGGTGGCTAATCTGTAAACAAGATCCTATTAAAACAAGGTGCTTAGAAAGTGTTATCTAGGTATAACCTGAAAGAGGAAACAACTGTTTAAGCTCATTTATACAAGATGGAAAGTGCTTTTCCTCACTGTATTTCTATCCAGCTGAAGTACTGCCTTAGCAGGCAGTGTTGCAAATTCAGTCACACATCTTAGAGTCAAACTGTGAACCTGTAGTCTCATTGCTGACCCCCAGTACTAAAGGCTTTCCAGACCAATTTACGCATTTAGTTGCTTCCACTTAATCTGATGGCCTTCTAGCTCTGTCTCTGTGATACCCATGTGACCTCCCTGTGATGCAAATCCCTCCGTGCTCCTTGCTCTCAGGAGGACCCTGAAATTAAAGATTCAAAAGCTCTGGATGCTTTCCAGCTATCATAAAAGCTCTTGAGGGAAAAGAGACTGGTGTCACTGAGTGAAAATTATTATACACTCTTGCTGATGTAAATGAGAGATTTTCTGAAATGTTCCTGAAGCAGCTGAATAAAACAGTGAATGTTTGTGTGCATGGCTAAAATGGAGGAATGGTAGTAAATATGTAGGAGAAGTTGATGTGTTCAGCAGAAAGGATTTTTCATCTGCTTTTTAGGGCACTGAACTTTGGAAAGAGAAAAGGTAGCAAATCCTCATTTCTTACATTGTTGCTCTGCTAGAAAATGTTAACAAGTGATTGTAACAGGTTCAAACCCATTCTCATTTCATTACTGGAGAGGGAAACAGGTCAAAGCTATTGCTCCCTTAGAGACCTTGGCTTTGCAGGGAAGGTAACCTAAAAGACACTTCTCTGCATCTTCCCCTGCAGCAGAGATGATGCCCTGCACTGTTACCTGTAGGGCTTTCTGACTTCATTAAAGCAAGGGGAAGGAAACTGGTGCAAACCCCAGTTCAGTATGGAGCTGGGAGAAGGCCAGCGCCCAGAGCTGGGACCTCAGGAATGCTCTCAGAGCTACTGGCTTAGAGTGATTGTAGCACTGCAGGGAGAAAATCATCCATAAATCATAATCCAAACAGCAAGGTTAGGCTTTTATGAGGTTCTGACATGGTATGGGAACAGGACTTATAAAGACTTTAATCTGTCTGTGCTGCAAGATTTAATCACACTCTGTTTGCCTATTTTATAAATGGTCTCTAGACAGTAGACAACTTAAAAGGTGAAGACTGTGTCTGGCAAAAGGTGAAAAATCTCCCTTAAAGGTCCTGCCCTGTTGATCTGTAAGCAAGGAAGGGTGAGAGCAAAGGATGTCCCTGGGAAGCTGTTCTCAGTGAAGGGGTTCCTGATCCACCAGTGCCTGTTGGATACATAAGCCCTACATAAACTTTCCCTCCACCAGTTTAATTTCCCCCCCTAAGGCTCAAGTTCACAGCTTCCCTGTCCCACCCTTGCAGTCAGAGTAAGCCCTCATGTACATTTTGGAGCTGGTTCCATAAGCAAAAATCACCTTTGTATGTGGAGCAAAGGTGGGTGCTCTCCTTCCCTTCCCCTATGACTGGATTGGCTCCATAGAGTCAGAGCTGACAGGGCTTGGGGAAGGCTCTGGCAAGACTGACTCACTGCCAAAGAGGAACTATTCCAAAATCAATCAGAATAAAAGTGTCCTACTGGTAGGAAGTGGGGAGTGTGACACACCTGGTGTGTAACATCTGCTTGGCACTTCCCACAGCCCCTAATGCCCATTGCAGAGAAGGGCGGGGGGCACCCAGTCATGAGCTGAGGGGCCCCGGGCTAAGGTGTCCCTTCCCTCCATGGGGCCATGGTGATGAAATAGAGCTCTCAGTACTCTGCACAAGAGCTAGGGAAGCAAGAGCCTGATGACTCTGCATTGCCTTCATTGCCTTCATTGTACTCCTCCATTTCCCTGGGACCTCCGTTTTGCTCTGCCCATGGCAAGATTTTTGTTCCCCTGACCGCTCTGATTCTGAGCTAGAGTCAATGCTTGCAGCATATTTTCCTAACGTGGCTGCAGTGTAGCAGGGCTGTAGTAACACAGCCAAACCCAAAGCATTTTACACCTCACTTAGCTCGCTCGTACAGTTAAGCAAGTCTCCTAAGTACAAGCAGCTCAGCAGCTCGCCAGGAGCCTGCAGTGCAGCTCTACACCCGGCTTATAGTACAGTTTTTCAGGGAAAAAGCACTCACACAAAACCACCGATTCCAGCAGTGCATTTTAGAAGATGAAGAGAAGTCCAGTAATGAGAGTGACCAACTTCTTTACCTGCTTTCTATAGAGCTCCCGCTCGCTACAGCAGCACAGAGGCAGCAAACACTTCTAGTCCATACCAAGGCACTTTGGCAGGGATTTGTTTGACACCGAAAGGCTTACAAGCACTACCTCAGCAAGTGGTAGGTGCATTCCTGAAGAATTGCAGCTGCTTGTCATGTTCAGTCGCTGGCTGCCAAAATGCCAGTGGAACAAATGACCCCTGCAAACAGGCGAGATTCTCTGCAATGACACCCCAGCGCCTCAGTGTTTTGTGACAAGCTGCTTTTCACTCACGGTTCTTCTCTTCAGAAGCCAGAACCTAAGTCCATAGTGCCGGCCACTTTGTTCTGCAGCTGAGAGTTCAAAACATTTGTCTCCGGAACCGGCTGTTCCTTTGTTAGACCAGTTTCAGCGCACCGGGACTAAGGAAATCGGCAGTCACCTTTTGAATGGAAGCAGTGCTTTGCCTTTAACTTTGCTATTAAATACCGATGGTATGGGTGTGGGGTTTTATAAAGCTCAAAAAGTAACTAAAAGTAGAAGCAAAATGCCTGATGGGTCAACATGGAAACTCCCGGTTCTATACACACCTGCAATTTAGGAAATGTGGGAATTGTAGCATTTGTTTGCCGCTGCTCGGGTATAGGTCTAAGGGAAAAAAAGTCAAAGCTTTGAAAAAAAGAGGCAACTGAAAACAGAGAGGGTAAACACAGCAAAAAGCAGCAGAGAGCAAGTCCCCGCAGATCTCCTCCCAGTGCTCAATTTGGAGGGTGTTGCCGTCCAACTTGGTCCCATTGCTGCAGGCAAGACACGCGGTCCCACCTCGGCAGCGAAAGGCGCTTTTCTTACTCACCATTGCCGGCGGATCCTGCGGCCAGCGCCAGGGCAGAGAGCAGGGCCATGAGCCCGGGGCTCCGCATGCTGCCCCAGCTGCGCTCCCGGCCGAGGGGCGCTCCGGCTGCCTCCCTGCTGCACCCGAACATCTACATTTCCTGCTTCCTGCCGGGGAGCATCTGAGCTGCATTTCTTCAGGAGATGGACTCTCTTTGATGGGTTTTAGGAAGTGATGTAATTCCGTCTGGGCCTGTCAAGTGAGCAATGATTGCAAAAGAAACGAGAAGGAAAAAAAAAAGCAGAAGTTGCTCTTCAGGCGCACGCTTGGCTGAAGCACCTTTATGCTGTAGGTGAGAGAGCTCCCGCTCTCTTCCTCTCCTTTCACTCCTGACTTTACTACCTTCTGTCTTCATCTACACACCGTGCCACAGATCATACAAATACAAATCAGACACAAAACTTCATATATGTATGCTAGCAGGAAGGTTTTATGTCACTTTTCAGGGTGGCTAAGCAAGAAAATTCAATAATGCTTCCCCTCCTGCCTTGATTTTCAAGCTGTAATTCTCCTCACATCAGGGTGGGAGACTGCATGTATTTACAGTCCCAAAAGGCAACCTCCAAGTGGGCTGTCCACAGCAAATGGGATGTATGGCTGGCTCTCTTAGGAGCCTATAACTGAGTATTCTGTGCTTTGTGGGCTGGTGCATGCAGAGGAAGAGGAAGAAAGCAGAAAACCACATCATTTTTTGTTTTGAGCAGGTTGCTTAGCGAGAAAGTGCTGAGACACCCGTGTGAAGATGACTGCAGATGATGGGACAGAAGGTTTCAATCCTCACCAGGATGTAGGGCCTGGCATGGGGGCCCACAGTGCCAGGGCTGATTGAGGTGGCAAGGGGAAGGCAATCCTGCCTCCCTTCCAGACTCCTCTTTATTTTCACTTCCCCTTGGCAGTCTCTGTCTGGGTGTGCAGACCTTGGCTCTTGCCCCTCCCCAAACACTGCCCTGTCCTCTGTTTCCACCACCTCATCACTGTCCACACACTCAGAAGCATGTAAGAGCTAGCCAGGGGCTTCCATACATTTCCTGTTGGGTAAGAGCAGTGGAGAACTTAAAAATTAAACCAAACATTTTCAATCTTTTTGCTGTATAGGGTGGGCCTAGCCATGGCCCAGGATTTGGATCTGGATCTAAACCATACATGTACCCAAGCCAGGAGAGTGGTTGGGCCGTAGATTTGGAGTAGAATCCAGGTCCATAGAGTGAACATGAGTTGTTCCACTGTAGAAATAAATGCTAGGTCTAAAATTAATCTCTCTGAGTTGAGGAGAGTCTGCACACCAGATTTTACTCTGGAGCATCCCAGGTTAGAGCCATTTTAAGTACTTGCATAAAATTTTCCAGTAGTAATCCAAGGAAGGAGGGTTGAATGGTGACTGTGTAGGAGCTTCATAGTACTTCCCCTAGGCATCAGTCTGTCAAAATCTGATTTCTGCTCAGAATGTGCTGAGTTCCAGAATTTGTCAAAGCTGGCGAATCTTTCTGTTCAGATTCATGGAAAGTGATCAAATGCTGCTCTGCTTCTTCAGCCAATAATTTTTCTTAACACACTGATGCTTTTATAGGTCATCAATTATAGGTTATTTGGCTTGAGTGGCTGAGAAATAGGTCAGTGATTAATTTAATGATCAGCTTGTTGATAGATTTAAGCCACTTGAATGATACAGTTAACTAAAATCTGAACTGGTTTCTTAGTATTGGCAATGTATGTTTATGAACCTCATAGAATAGCGGGGGGAAAAAGCAAAGTTGCAACATTTGCACCTACAAGTAGTTAAAGAGGAACTCTGAGTTTTGAAAGCAGTACACTGACCAACTAATCAAATATTTCTAGGAGAAATTCTTTAATATGATGTCATAGTCATACACAACAACACATCAGATAGAAGTGTCAGAGGCGAGACTTGCCAATACTTTTAAGATTTTTCTTAAAAATGACAGAAACTCCAAGGATTAGTAATTGTATCTAATTGACATAAATTGTTCGAATGATAGAAGTCCAGAAACTGAGCCTGCCTGTCTGTGCTCAAAGGTGATTTTATCTAGTCTGGCAATAGGAAAACTGAGAATGGGCTGGTGGCCAGCACAGGTAAAGCCCATCTGTGTTTTCAGAAGCAGAGCCTCAGCTCTCAAGGCTATCACTATTGTCCATCCTCAGCTTTCCTTGAACTTTAGTCAACAATATGCAAAGTCTTACTATTTAACAGTATTTTCATTGCTTTAATGTACAGAAAAGATGTGCTATACCCTTTTCCATTCTTCCCCATCTTCTTTCCAACTTTGCCTCTCTAATATGGACTGCAAACATGTTCTTCTGATTTATCCTGCCCTGAATATTTGTGGTTTTGCACCATTCTGGCGACTCAGTCCAGCTCACTCATCCATTACAAAAACATAAACCTAGACAGAGAAACGAAGGGAAAACAGGATAGGATTTGTGTTTGTTTTGTATCTTTGCTGCATTTTTACACTGTATTTCTAATGTAAAGATCTATGCTTTTTTCTTTTTCCTTTCAGTCTTTCTACATAGGTTGTAGCATTTCCCCTCAACTATTATTGACAAATGTTTGGCTAACAACTCATCACTGCCCCTTGAAAGAAAGATAGCCATCTACTGCTGTGTACACAAGTATGATTTCTAAGGCAAATAAAAGTACAGGAAATGTGACTCTTGGCCACAGTACCTTTTAATCAAGATTTTAGTGGGATACGAGGCAGTTTGGTATGCATTTAACTATTCTAATTTTTAAAAAATAGTGTAGAGAAGGAGGAATGAGGTATTTTAGTCCATCCTAAGCAGTACTGGGATCATCCTCCCCTGAAGTACTCCTGGCAGGCTCCTTTTGCCTGCCTGGGAACCAAAGGTGGTACCTTTGCCTTGGTTGCTGTCTTCAGCCTCATGTGTCTCTCTTCATAGTCAAAATACAGAAACCAAAAGCAGTAGTGACAACTTCGCTGCAAAACGAACTTGTGTGTTTGGAAACCCATGTAGCTTCAGTCAAGGATGATTTTGTAAGAGGGCTAGATTGTATCTGACCATTTCACAGGCCTTAGTGCATTTGCTAGGATCTACAGTGCACCTTAGCAAAAGGAAGTGTCTTTTCACAGGTAAAACCACTACATTTTTGGGGTGCTCACCATGTATGTTACCCATCTGGAAACATCTGTGCATGTTTAATGTTCATGTTACTATTTCATCAGTTTTTAGAGTATAAAGGGCATTTCTGACCACAAAGCTAGGTTGTTTGCTATTGTTGTTTTCTAATAGAGAAGGATTTGCATCACTGAGATTACAGGATGTTCTCAGAGCGACATTTTCAGAAAAACAGAAATGTGTTGCAGTGCTGCAGCCACTTGGCTGATATTCTTGTTCCTTTTTCCTATGAGAACAACAACAGCTAAACTTTTTCAAGCGATTTGGCAATTTGATGGTTAGTTACAGGGCTTTTATTGCAAACCTGCTAGTGCAGCTTGTCTGCTGCAGTCTTCAGCAGCTAATCCACCTGCTCTGAAGTGCAGGCTGGGGCTAGAGCCAGCCAAGTTCAGCTAGTCCCTTAATGACTTGTTTCTGTCTCTGATGTATGCTGAAAAAGGACAGATAAATTTTTCCCACAAGTTGCTGTGAAAGAATGGAAAACAGCAGTGTATTGCTATTCACTGCAGCATTTAAAAAAAACCCCAAAAACATCAAAGCAAAAGAGCTTGTGCAAAACCCACAGCAATCTTCTTGAGTCAGCCAAAATGTCAGCTGCAATGGCACTTCTGCAGGCTGCTGAGCTAAGTAAGATTTGCAGAATCAAGGCTAAAATCCATCCTTGTGCACAAGTCTCATGGGGACCTGGAACTGCATCCACAGTTGCACTTACTTCAGAGCAAGCAATGCCTGACTGAGTTGCAGGTGACAAAGCTCTCTTTCCAACAAATTCAAATCGAGGTTATATGAAACGACAAGTTACATTTTATTTCAGCCACAGAGATGCTTCAGAAAAAGTTTTAGATCTTTCTGAAACCAATGTCACCAGTATAAATTAGAACAAAGCTTAGAACAATGAGATATTATCCCTAACTGGGACAATGTAATATTGCTAAAATGACAGTGAAAATAAAAGCATAAAAACAAGTATCTGCCAGTTTGAAGAATCTCTTTTCTTAACTGGACTGGTAATTATATTTTATTTTTTAAATTTTTTTTCTTTCACGTGCATAACACAGGCTCTTATTTCATGCTGACAATATTTTGGATACTTCAATAGGAACAGAAACAAAATACAAAACTAAGCTTGAAAATATCCAGATGTTTGTATCTACAAAATTATGCTTGAAAATATTCAGATGTTTGCATCTAAGTTTCCTTTAACAAAATTAAAAATGCGTCCAAATAGAGACTTCTAAGATCAAAAATCTCTTAAATGGAAGAGGCCTCGGGGTGCACTGAGAGCACTGGCATATTTAGACTGAAGTGTAGCTGGACACTTCATTTCTACTCATTTTTGGGAAAGTAGTACATGCCAGAAGATTTCTACGTTGTTTGTAACTTGTGAAAATTCCTAAAATAGATGATGCCTCCATTCCATCATAGTACTGACTGTGTTTTGATAGATGTGTCTTCCTGGTAGCTCAGCTTTCCCTCAGGCAAAATCCACAACTGAAACTGCACTTCCAAAAGGAGAATGTCTAATCAGCAAAGTCATCTTGCTTTTTGACCACAAGAGAGACAGAACTACTAGCTGATGATGTAGGTAGTCCTCAGCAAATCTTTCCTCTAACCTAGTGGGGATTCACCCATAAAATCCTTCACACAACCTTCCTAGACTCCTATCCTTGAAATCTAGGTGGGACTCCATAAGGTCTATCTTTGTCTCAGTGCAGGCTGGATAAAGGTGGCACAAACACTCCAAAGTACAATTTTGTGGTTTCTTTTTTTTTTAAAACCTGCACTTAGCTCAATGCTACCAGCTTCACATTCCTTTTAGTAGCTAAATAATTAGTGCTTTCTCCTAACTATGCAACTTCAGAGTGCTCCTGGGCTCCAACAGTGGTTGTACCCTTTTCTGCCCCTGAAACTGTTTTAACATGGGTTAAAACATGGGTTTTGGGCGAGGATGCAGTGCCCCACTTATTTTCAGAACTGTGCAGAGCACCCTCATGAGACATGAAGCCATGAGCATCTCAGACAAGCAGCCAAGGCCTGAACAATACAATTCTGAGAATCGAATTTTCAGGCACTTTTATTCATTGTAACATACCACTACTGTGAGAGAAATTCACAATTTATTAATCTTTCATGTTTTGTTCTTCTGAGGCCAGTGCTGGAATGAAACTGAAATAAAAACCATCAGTTTTTAAAAAGGCTTGGATCACCTTCCTGACCTTTTATTTATGAGTAAATCAGGCTTTCATTTCTTTGGAGAACAGCACAGGGATTTATTAGTTAAATGTTTGTCTCATTCTTTGAAAATAATTATGCACATGTTGTATAAGGGTTTAAGCTGGAATTAGAGACTGAAATTATATAAATGGAAATATAAATTTTCTGTGGGGTTGCAGTATCCCAAACTTGTATTAAGTATACAGTCAATGTAAACAATCCAAGTCCTAGTTAAAGGAACAAATGGGTCATTGTGCACTGCAACTCTGCTGTCCAGAGAGGGTCTCCTTCCACTCTCAGTCAGGGGTTGAGGAACACTTCTGACCAGAAGTGGACCCCAAAAGATGAGCCATGTAATAAGATAGGAAGAATTAATTTGCTTAAGACACCTCGCAGAGGGATGTGAATGTGCTCAAAAGCCTGTTCAGAACAGGAGCTGACTCCTGAGTCTCTGGTATTGGGAATAAAGCTGTTTTGTACAGAAATGGCTGTGCAGGCACAGGAGAGCAGCAGACCTCCCAGCACAGACAGACACATGGCAGATAATTCAACCATAATGCTAAAAGGAGCATCCATGCAATTTAGAAAAAAACTTCAGAGAACTGAAATTCTTTGTGTCTGCTCCTGGGGGTGACAGAACATATCCTGGGTGTCCCATGCAAGCATCAGAGCCCTGTCTGGTCACAGGATTTCATGTGCCAGCTCACTTGATAGATGCATGGTCAGCAACTTAAATGGGGACAAAAGCCATCAGCCGGTGAATTATCTCTACACAAAACGTCAGTGCTGCGTGTCTTACATGGATGTGCCTACTCAGTAGTTGTCACTTACAAGTCAATGCTCGCTGAAGATCTGGCATGAAAAAATCCACAGTGCTCTGTAGAAATTGAAATATTTCTCTTAAAGAGATAACAATAAGTGAGACTGATGAAGTAAAGGATTGAAAACCAAACTGAGGTCTGTCTCCGGTGCAATCACTGGGGAATCTGGTAAAATGAAAAGTGGAGAGGCAAGGTACTCGAGGGAAAGTAAACTAGACTTTTTAAAATCCTCCTTACTTTCATTTCTAGGTTGCTTCAGCTGGATGTCTGAAGGTATTTTCTCAGCTGTGAACAATTCATAAGAGAATAAAATTTGAAAAGCACATTCCTTCAGGAATACTAGACCATAAAAAAACACACCAGCACATCCAAACTGTAATGTGAGTACCGAGATTTTTCCAGCCACACCTAAAGCATCTGAAGATAAACTTTGATGTCCTAAAATAATGCTGTTTAAATGTTGCTTGATACTTTTTTAGGCTGTGACAGCTCTCTCATTTGATCCTCCCATCTAGGTCCCTTTTTCTATCCTTGAATTAAATGTTCTCAACTTTTTCCTTTGCATATTTTCACTGTAATTACAGGATTTTACTTCACAAATAGTTTATATAGAGTCCAGACTCTAAAGAAACATTAAAGACAAGTTTTTTTAAAGCTTCTCAGATACCTAAAATTCAAATAACCACTAACTACATTTAAGAGTATGGATATCTGATCTGGGGCAAATTCTGTTCCTAGATGATTTGAAAAATTTATTTTCCATAGTTTGTCATTTAAATACCTTTAAAGGACCCAACCCAAGTGTTCAGTTCTAGTGTAGCGTTATGAACCAACATTTAAAATTATGAAAGCAGCCTCCAGTCCTGTCATAGCCCAGCTCTGCAGAATTTGAGGATGTATTTAAGCATATGAATAGTGCCAGGAGAATTAAAGAAACAGCATCCAGCTTTAAACCAGACAGATACTAAAGAAAAAAAAAGTGTGATAGTCTGCAGAGAGACTGTATTTATAATGTGTATGCAAGTGAGAGGCTAAATTAAGGCTATTTGGAAGCCTCTCAGCCTAGGTTTTGAGTCTGTGCCTGTTTAATTTCAGGCCCCTGAATCAGAATGTGTTAGTGGTTCTGAAGAAAATTTGCCTGCTCCTCTATGCAAGTGGAAACTAGGACTGAAGCAATGAAACATAGCTGATTATTAGAAAATAAATATATTTTTGAAACATATGTTTTTTAAAAAATATTCAGTTAAAGCACTTTTTGTATGGCATTACATTGTTAATAGTGGTCCGACTATCACAGATGTTAACATGTGATACATTCCTTTATCAGGGTGATTATGCTAAGTCAAAAGTTTTCAACAGCCTTTGCAGTGCCAAGGAAGCTGATTCAGAAATTTTACACTTTTGTCTAGAATCTGAAATCAGAAACCATGCTGAAACCTGGAAACCATGTATCTGCTCCCTCATTTTCAGATGGAGATGTGACTAGTGTCTTGACCACAATCTCTGAAAACCCCATCTCAACACAGGATGTATTTAATCACTGACCAGGTCTTCATCCAGGTGATAGTATTTTTGGTGATGCATCCAAAATGCCATCAGTCACAACCCAGAGAGTGATAGACCGAGGGCATTTGTGGCAGAAAGCATTACTTCTCAACACCTTGTGTTTAAATCTAACTTACATAGCTGACTGTAGTGCTGCAAGACTACATGAAAAAAAAAATAATAAATTTGGCCTTCTGATTGAGTCTGGTATGGGAAGAAATCCTTTTCTAAGAGTTGGATTGGATGTACAGCAGCACATTTTCAGGTGGATCTGTGTTTTGACCAGTATCTGTGATGGCAGTACAGGATGTCACACCTTCATTAAATATTTTTTTGGTTGCTGTGGAGAGCTGTGGCAGCAAAATATACTTCAGTATATATACTAGCAACACAGCTACACATCCTAATGGCAATACACAGACTGATACCTTTTAACTCCTGTGGCAGGAGTTCTATGCATCTGTCCCTGCCACATTCACACCCCTGTGCCAAAGTGTAGGTGCACCAAGAGTGGTCTGAAGTTCATGGCTCTGACAGGCTGCTACCTTGCCTGCATCCTGCTCTCTGAGGCTTGATCTTCTGTCAGAAGGTACAGGTTTTGTACTTAGGTGTAGCCTAAGTATGAGGCAAGCAATACTAACATTCTGTAAGGACTGGCCTTCAGCCAGTCACAGGCAGATGCAGCAAGAATGAAAGAGGTCAGTCCTAACTCATGGCTGCTAATAAGATCCCTGATGGAAAGAATTGTAGATATGATGCTATAGGAAACAGAAGCTTCCTGGAAGTGAACCTATAATTCCTCTCTTAATCCACTTTGGTTCTGAGTACTTAATTGTGAAGTTTTATGTCTTCTGCCATGTCTGCAAAGGTCAATCCACACCTAACCTGAGTCTACACCCCTCTTGAATGTAAATAAGGGCAGATCTCAGCACGGTTCAAAGTCTTATAATTTTACCTCCACAGAGAGAGAAACATGGAGTTCATTTGAGGCTCACAACTCATTCTTTTCCCATTAGAGCTGGACATGCTTATAGAGAATGCGAATATCCAATATTCAACAAATCCCCCCTCAAAAAACAAAACAAACAACAACAACAACAAAAAAGCCTGCCAAATATAGGTGCTATATTTAAAGTCTGTAAATCAGAAGGATTGCACAGAACCATCCCAGGTTTCCAAACTGGGGGACGGATTGGATCAGACAGGCAGCTGACAAGGAATTTTTAATCTCTGAGGAGCTGGAATGTCAGACAGGAAGAAAAGAGAAGGATGAATATTAAAAGCAAACCAGTACCTGCATTACTGCTTTTGGAGGATGTAATCTCACAAATATGCGCCTTGCCTGAGGAGTCAGCATCCTAATAAGAGGCTGGCTCCACCCACTTGAGAGGCAGAGCAGCAGTTAAACCTCCCACTGGCTGGATCCTATGGGCTGTTTTCTACACACTGCAAAATTTCTTCCTAATCTTTGCAGGTCAATATGCTTCTGAACACTAGCAGACCTCCCCCCAAAAAACGCTGCTCAAAATGATCCCTTTTGTGAGGCTGTGCCAGTGCAAGCTACTGGGCTCTCCCCCTGTGAGATGAGGTGAGAGGATAATAAAATCCAAAGGAATTTTAAAATTCATAAAGCTACCTAATCTCCATTCCAAACAATGTAAGCTTCCTACGGAATCTTACATTAATGTAAATTTCATATAATCTCATTGTCCAGGGTGCTATCTGCCATCCCAGTACTAGCCCTCAATAGACCATCACTGCAGATGCAGGCATTCCACAAGGAATGCAGGTTTGGAGTAGCATATGTGCATTATGACTGAGTATAAATAATGGTGTAGATATTGCTAGGGAACGATTAAGTCATTTTACTAAAGCTATTTAACCACAAACATTTAAGATGGAATTGCAAGATGATTTCTAGCCACCCAAGCGTTAAGTTTGCCAAATGCTCCTTTTAGCTTTGACAGGTAAGTTGTTGGCACCAGATTAGACTTCAACAAAGTTCCAAATGTGTTGTATGATTTAGGGCACCTAAATCTACACGAGATGAGTGAAGGCTGGGTGAGGATGGAACACAAAAAAACACAAGTTTTATTACACATTTTCTTCAGCTTTATCTTTTCTAGTTTGGATTTCTGTGGCCAACTTCTACACAGTGAAAGGGTATGAAGAACAACATTGACAACTTGGCAAGAAATTATGAAACCCTAAATTTCTTCGGGCTCCTAAGTGAATTTCTGTTGCTTTTTGAGAAGATCACATTGGTAATAGGACATGTAGGGGAAGCCTCCTGATGGGGCATTGGAGGGCTGTTTGTATTCATTCAATAAGCAGAGCCAAGAGCCTGTAGCTCTGTCTGCCTGTACTTGTATTTCTGTCCTGCTGTTGCATGTCTATAGCTTTTGCCATATCTGCTCCTGCTTCTCTGCAGATGCTCACTGTTTATGCACTGAGACTGGTAACCCTCAGCTCTCACAGGGAATTAAGGGTTTGTCTCTACTAGAATTTGAATTGTAATACAAATTTGAATTGTTTGTCTTTGCCTTGTGTTAAGTATACATGTTACACTCAGAGCCACTTTTTCTCAGAGCTGTAGAACTGATATCCATTGTGCCAGCTTTTCAAAAATAGTTCAGCAGTTGTTGGTAACAGCATATAATAAGTATCTCTAATTCAGATCCCCAGTTTATATTACCAAGTGTCTCTTGGTTAACTTCTGAAAAGCCATGTCAATTTTCAAGCTCATCTGACTCTTACTGAAACATCAAGACTCTGCAGAAACTCTTCTTACACAGAAATGCTGTTTCAGCCTTGCCTTGTCTCTAGGCAAATGTCTATTTGCTTACTGAATGTCAGTGACAGACAGTTTACACAGATCATGTGTCATTAGCTCTGGGGAAGAAAACTCAACCCCAAACTTGTGTCAGTTTTGAAGAGGAGCTGAATTGTGGGTAGCCATTTCTTGCTATCCAGAATTCAGAGAACTTGTGGTGTTACCTCTCATAATAATTTCTGTGAGCTAAATTATGTATGGAAATGGACTTAGAGAGGACTCTCAATGTTGATTTTTAATAAAAAGTTCTGCTTAACATGATTTAAAAATTCTCCTTGAGTTCCTGCAGGGGAATCTCAATAGACCAGGACCCTGCCTTTTAACTTCTCCTTTTTCATATTCTACCTGCCTGTCTCTATGATCTCAGGCCATATGGGCTCACCACAAAAGCAGAACACAGCACAAATATCTGAAGTCTCACAAAGAGCTACTGAAATAGCAAAGAGCAAAAGTAAACAACAAAAGATGTAGGCTCATATAAAAACTTTGATAGATATTAGCTGATACCTGAGCGGGAGTTTTTAATCTGACTTTTAAATGTAACATTGTAACACAGTTAGCTATGTCAACAAACAGTTCTGAACTCTCTTTGTGCAGGTTTTATTTGTGGGTTTATTTTTGACAACGTTTAAAAAAAAAGAAGAAAATTCATGCTGGTGATCAGGTGTGGAAAAGAAAGGTCCAAAAAAAATTGCATGACTTAAAATGACTAAGAATAAAGGATGGGAAAGAAATAAAATACCAAGAGGTAAATTAAGGGAAGATAACATACTTTTAATCATTATATAATCTTTGATGTAAAAATATCATGGAGACATGCCAAATAAGATAGGAAGTATCTGGTTGTCTGCAGAAAGAGTTAAGTATTTGTTTTTGGAGGAGAAGACTGGACATGAAATCATAGAAAGGAGGACAAGGGAGTTGGAAATGCAGTTTAAATATTAGATGGGGCCAGTAAAAGAGGAGGGAAGAAAGAGCCCAAGAGCTCAGGGTACGGGTATGATATTTAGAAATGGAAATGTAAAAGTGAAATGTGGCAAGGATGCTATACAGGCAGGTAGGAGTAAGAGAGGAAAGAGAAATAGGAGCAGTTTAAACCAAGATACTAAATGTCAAATTGAGAATTTCAAAAGAACAGGTCAGAAGGGACCACTGACAGAAAGTGAAAATGAATTTTCTCACCTGAAAGGAGAGAGAGATTTTGTGGTTTTTTACTACTTCTCTTGGACATCCCAGTGGACTGCTGGAAAAAGCACTGCTCACCCTCCTCTACAAAAGCAAATGACAAAAAGAAATAATGACATACTACATGTTTTCAGCTAAATGAAGCAAGGATTTGGGAAAGCCACTAAATACAGCAATGGAGAAATTAGGGCCTATGATCACGAGGATGTGTACCAAGAGGGTGATACTGCCTGATACATGAGACAACTCAAAAATATAACCTGCGAAAGATAATATTAGAAATAGGGAGAGTAAGGAGGAAAGTAGCTTGTCAGAAGGCTGGGCCAACAATCCTAACATTAACATTAGAATTGTCAGGTTATCAACGAATATAAAATGATGAGGGTAATTGATAAAAAAACAGGTTGAAGGGGGAAAAAATAGAATTTTGAATAGCAAAGTACCATGTTGCATCATTTTTAGGTTAGAAATAGGAGGCACCAACGCCGCTAGAAGAAAAGCAGCGCTTTCATTAGGTTGTCTCCTTGTATGCATGATACAGAGGCAGCCCCACAGCACATCTCTCAAGAGAAGTGGGTGACTTCAGATGAGAAATCCAACAACTAGTTACCACATGTCTAAGTAATTCTTGAATAGCGAGTGTTTTGTTAGAACTTCTCCAGAGCAAGAACTTCGCTTTCAGCTTTGCTACTGAGCAAGGAGCAGGAGAGCTGAGATACCTTAATGCCCTTCTCAACAATTCTGGGTGCCACAATATTCAAACAATAAACCGTGAAGTATTGCATTTGGCACTTGGGGTGAGGTTGCACCATCCCATCGGACCACAACTTTCTCAGACAGATGAGTCACTCCCTTGGTGATTACAGCCAAGTCCTGGCACAGCACGCAGCGCAACACAAGCGAGGAAGGGGAGGATGCAAAGCAGCCCTGGAACTCACCTCCCCAGTGACACAGCCACTACCCATGGGCAGGCTGACAACTCACATGGATTTTAGCTACCTGTGTGCAGACAGGAGTAACCTGTTCCCCTTGGTGTTACCCATGCACAAGGCTGGAATGTTGTGTCAGAGGTAGCATGACATGAAAGCTTAAGAAGAATGTGACTTTCAGCTAAATATTGTAAAAAATAGCTATTTTAAAATTACTCACCTTATCACTTGACAGATTTGGTAATTCAGTGTGCTATTTGTTCACTTTACTGATCACACTAATTTGCAATTTATTCTTTTCCATTCTCCTAAAAGAACAGAAGTGACACAGCTATGAATAAATTGGCAAGACACTACTGGCTTCCCCACTTTGCCTTAACCCAGATGTTGTCTGGTTTTAACTAGACCAATGCAGTTAAACAGCTACATTTGAAAGGAGAAAATTCAGCTCAAATACAGTAACTGTGCTACCAAAACCTGAGTTCCTGTTTCTAGAAACCAATGATGTGGTTATCCTGCAGTTCAGATGTATCAGGAAAAGGGAATCACATGTCTCTACCACACTGCTTTACCATAAAGGCTGTGTGTGAAATCAGGCTGTCAGATATGAAGTTGTTATATTTTCATCTGTTGCCAAGATTTTTTTTTCTCTTGTTAATGAATATATTGACAGAAGCACACTGTCACTCAAGCACTGCAAAAATTTCAGTTAGATTTGTTTGCTTATTAATTGACTAGGCTTGGTTGTGATTTTCCAGGAAGGGTCCCCCAAAACAGACATATTAAAACATCTAGATACAAATACTGACTTCCTTGCATAAATATAAAAACTCTGGCCACAGCAGCATTCAGTTCCCAATGACAACTTTGCAAGCCCTTCATTTAACACATGCCACCCAAAAATAGGAAGCACCAGCTTTTATTGACACTAAAGGAATAAAATAACATGAAACACTGTCACTATGTTCCATGGTTGCCCAGTCACTATTCATTCAATGAAGTCTTGAGCAGGCCAATATTACTCTACCATTTCAATAAACACATCCACCAAAACAACTTGAAGGTATTCTACTAATATTCTAAAGTTATAATTTAATTTTACAGAAATATTGCACATAAAATTTGAAATCACTAAAGACTGTGTTTGTGAGGGTATTATTCTCAAGATTTGGATAATAATGTGAAACCACCAACTCATTTACTCCCTCGATTGCATAGCTATCAAAACACGACAAATCTTGGATATACAGCAAACATGGATTGCTCTCCTATAAATTCCTGACTGCCTCCTCTCTTCCATTTTTGCCTAAGGGTGCAAAAAGTTATTATTTCCTTCTATCATTAGGGGTGAGCAATCTTCCTTTCAGTAAGAGTTTTAAAAGAAGATGTAGTTTTATAGACCTGAAAGGTATCCAGAACTGCACACACAGTAAAACACAAAACCCCAGTGTAATATTTCTTATAGTTTTCAAAAACCTGTGCATTTTTGAAGAGTACAGTTATTTTACATACTACTTCTCTAAAGAATGAATCTGAGGATGTTTTTTTTACTATATCAAACATACTTTCCAAATATATTTTTCTATTTTGGCCTTGTCTAGACATCAGTTGTATTTTTAAAACTTCATATTTTCAGTTCCCACTTCTAGAAGTCTCTTTTGTGTTACCAAAAGCAACCTCACTGACTTGGTGCTGAAGAACATAGTCATTATCTAACCATAGCATGAAGTAGAAAAGCTACAGAGAAAAAGCACATTGTTGTCCATTCTAAAAGCATTAAAGCAAAAGACAGCCTTAATTACCTGCCTTTTTTAGAAAAGGTTCTTCATTTTAAATATGCTGCAATCTATATTCTTCCTCTCCCTCCAAAAGATACCACCCCAAGATGTAAAAACACAGTGTCCTGATGGTTTACCCAGACAATGTAAAGAAATTTCCAGGTCAAACTGTGTGCACAGGCTAACCTGACAAACATTTACACAGAGCACTGCTTCCTTTTTCACTGTTAGCATTTCAGATCTGGGAGTCTGGATCTCCCTGGGACAAACACCTGAAACAGCAACAGCAACAGTGCTCCTGGACTATAATTTTATGTGAGTAATTACATAATAGAATATTTTCAAGATTTTTTTTACAGCCACGTTGAGAAGACATAATGCAAACACTGATTTGCTTTTAACTTCAGAATGGATTTAATTTTCACTCACTATAAATGTGACTAAAATCCAAGCGAGGAGAAATATTTGGGCTTCTAAATAATTTTGAGAGCTATAGTGTTAGAATATACAGTGTCTGACTTACAGAACCAGTTTCAGTGGGTGCATTTTAGCTTGGTTTCTCAGAGTGAACTAGGAGGCTAGGAAAAAGTCATATATTCTTTAAGATACAGGATTTCAATGGGCTGTATGTTTTTTAAAGCAAGTTCCACAACTCATCTTCAAAGTCCAGGCTAAATTAGTAAATCCTTCCTGTTGTTTTCACGAGGGAGTATGACAACATTCAGCAATTCACTTCCTTCCTTTCCAGCTAACGACATTATTTACCATCTCCTGATTTTCTAAGACTCTTCTTGCAAAATTACACTTCTTGTAGAGTGAACTCTTGTTTTACCAACATTTGCTGCTTACATACTTGAGTCTTTCTCATTCAGATCCAACACTTCCACACTCTTAATTCTCTCAGAAGGAAAGAGTTTCTTTATCCAGAACCCAGGCCAGTGAGGGCTACATGGAATCAAATCATAACAAATTACACATTTACTATATGGATAAAGAAACTTGTCTTTAGCAGGAGAAGCTGTTGCAAAGAAATAGATTATAAATCAAAAGATTACTATAAGAAAATTATCTACAGATGTCTGTGGGATTTAGATGAACTTCAAATAAGCTTAGTCAGACTAGAAAGTACTTTTCATATGCTTCTTCTAAAGTATTTAAGCAAGCAGAATGTGATACAGATTGCTAATTTAAAAGATTTTGTATCTATATTTAAAATAATAAATACCTAGAAGAGATAATTCAGAGGAGCACTTTTTTCACAGAATCTATAAATGTCCACGTAGAACTTTATTTATTGGGATTTCAACAGCAATTCCTTATTTAATCATAAAATCCTTTGTATGGAATTCACATAATATATTTCACAAAAAGAAATCAGAAGTTTGTGGGTTTTTTTCAGAAGGCATTCCAGCAAAATGTTCACACAACCAAAAGCTTTTTCTCATCAATTCTAATATTTTCACAGTCTTACAACAATCTGATACATTTTCTGAAATGATTTCACAAATGAATAAAGTGTCCCATACCAGAAAAAAACAGTAAACAAAGCTATAGCCAAACTGTTTATTTAAAATTGAAGATTCACATATGCATGAGATTTTTTTCTCATAGTTTAATTATAGGCAGCACAATAGAATTTTTAGTATGCAGGCTTCCTAAAGGGCATCCATAAAATATTATTAAAATATTATGCTTCTTCCTCTAAATTAGAAAAATTATCTCAAATTTTTGAACAAAAAACTAAATTTCATAGTTAGTGGAATAGATTTAAAACAAGTTTCAAAAAAAGCCACGAGGTCCTATACACTGTGGGTTTTGGCTCTGATATGGTTACATTGTTTGAAATGCATACACAAAGACATGTTAATGTACCATGATTTACATGACTTCACACTGCAATCATGAAAACAGCACCCTTGTTAATGGGACTTGTAGTCACAAACCACATTAGTGCATTGAATCCTACAGCAAAGCCTCCAAGCACTGAAAGTAAAACAAGAGCTCAGTGAGATTTTTACTGCAGATACTGGGGTTTTTTTCCTGAATTTACTGTAGAAATACATGGAGTTGCACAGAAAGACCTACATCAAATCTATGCACTAAATAGGCTGAAAAGGAGAGAATGACCTTCTTTTTTGACATCTTCAAAGACCAAGGAAAGGTTTGTTTGTATTTTGACTTGGAAAAATGATTATGCCATTCGAGTGTATCCGCACATGAGCAGTTTTAAGAAAACAAAACAACACATTCAAAGCTGTGGTAACTTCTGCTGTTCATCATCTGTTGCAAGAGTAAATGATAGCCAGAATTCTTGATGAAGGGCGAAAAATATTTCTTTTTAAAAAGCCTTACATCTCAGAAATTAAGCGTGTATTTTCTGTTACTCAGTTTTGTGTTTATGTATCAAAAGCACCAAGGTGATAAATATTTACTACTCCACTGTCAAAACCCCAAAAACACTGGTGAAATTATTGATGTGTAGAAATGGTAGTCTCTTCTTCAAGAAAGAATTCCAGGAGGTCAGCAGTTTATCCTAAGTGCACCAAACTGCTCAAAGAATTTCTTTTGCCTCCACTGTACTTATAACAGTTAGCATTTTAAGGGTTCAGCTTACTGCCTCTCTCCACCTCAAATATGTGTTATTTGCTCCTGAATTTGTGGAAAATTTCAGTTCATAGCCCTTTTCCACAGTTTTGTTATGTTTATCTAGGCACCTGAGCCAAAACACACCAGAGAACATTTAAGCAATGCTTGTTATTAAACTGCCTATCTTTGATTATATAATTTATTTTTTTTCCAATACATGCTTTCCTACTTTTCTAAAATATTTATTCACATGTTATATGTTGAATAAAATTCTCCAAGTCAGCTAGGGAATCATAAAGAGAATCATCTGTGTCTTGACTTCTGAGAAACTGTCGAAGGGTATCTAAAGCACTCAAAGCCTCATTTTTGGATGGTAAAGGCTGTTCAGCTCCCTGAAGCCGATCATCTTCATCCTTAACTTCATCACTAACAAATGTCTCAGCTTTATCTGATGAACTTTCTTTGGCACATATCTTTTCATTATTTGTGGGCACTTCATAAGTTTCCAAGCCATTATCTAGAGCTGCATATTTGTCCAAAGACAAACCTTCTGGAAACTCTACTCCAGCTGCCTGTGCACGTGCAATCAAATCAAAATCACTTTCAACCTCATTGGCGTTATCATTTGTCTCAGTTTCTAATTTGAAAGTTGCTCCATTGTAACTTTTTACAATAGTCTCTGGTGTTACTTCCCTCCAGCAAAGGTACAGCATCTCAATTGCATCAAGAAGGGTCAGCATAAACTCTTTATTACTTTCTACACAGTCAACAAATCTCTTGATAAGGCACTGCCTGTATTTAACCTTCAGACTTCTGATAATCCTTTCTTTCACAGCTATACATGAAGAAGAGTCTGGAGGAAAGAACACTAATTTGACAGACTTCAGGTTCTTTGCTTCTGTGTGAGCTGGGAGAGATTCAACAAGAATAACCACTCGGCGCTGCTGTGCCTGAAATCTGTTATCGAGTTTATGCATCCACTGTTCAAAGATTCCTGAAGTCATACATGCCCTGTCATTTGCTTCATAATCCACTGGCAGTGATTTCACATCTTTGAAAAAGTGTGGACTTTTGCTTTTCCCTATAATGAGCAGTGGGAGTTTCTCAGAGCCATCCACATTCGTACTCACCACTACAGTGATGCTCTCTTTGCTTTGTTTACCTAAAGAACAAATTTCCCCTTTAAATGCAAACGTGTTATGTGGTAACATCTGATACAACAACCCAGTCTCCTGTATGTAAAACACATTTTTTGGCTGATAATCATTTAAATAATAAGGAAGCACATTCTGGTACCAAAGAGTTGGAGCACCCACTGTAGGAGTAGCAGCTGCTTCTACAGGCTGAGCTCTGAAAACTAAACCATACCTCGACTTGAAACGATCGAGCCAGCCATTGCTGCATTTAAAATCACTGTGTCCAAGCTTCTGGGCAAAATCATTCGCCTTGAGGCGCAACATAGGGCCACTGACCGGCACATTCAAGCACTGTGCAATTCTGTACCACTTCATCAATGCCTGCTCCAGGTCGGCATAAAAAGCAGTCCTCAGTCTTTTCCTTTTAGGATCAAACCGTAAAGTTTCAAAGGCTTCCAAAACTTTTTCCTTATTCTTCATAATCGAAGACAAGGAGTTCCTCTTGATGCCATACTTGGCTGCAATGTCCGCCTTCTTCTTGCCGCTCTCCACAGCGCTTATGATGTCAATTTTCTCCTCGATAGATATGCTTTTTTTCCTCCTCACTGCGGGCTCGGGTTGAGCCTCTGCCATGGCACCGAGCAGCGTCTCCCAAGCGCGCTCATCCGCGCCCACAGCCGGCCAGGCTCCTTCTCTGCCGCTCCGGCCGCTTTCCCAGCCGGGGACCCGATCTCTCGGGCACAGCGCTTGGCGGGGCCGGACCAGCCTCCCGGGCGGTGCTGGCGGTGGTTGCCATGGCTGCGACCATAGACATGACGGCCTAGAGAGGCCGCCGCCGTCATCCCCTTTCCGGCCCGGCGCTTCCGGCTCCTGCTGCCACCGGAGAAGGAAGAAAATAAAGCTGGAGAGGTGCCGCCGGCGCTGCCCCGCCCGGCCTCCTCCGTCCCCCCTTCCCTCCCTCCGTCCTTCCTTCCCATCCCCCTCAGCACGACGCCCCCAGGGCCGCAGCGGCGCCGCCGGCAGGTGAGGGCCGGGCCGGGCCGAGCCGGGCCGGGGCAGCCGCTGGGCCCGGGTTCGGGGAGGGCCGGGCCGCGCCTCCCGCTCCGTCCCGTCCGCCGTGTCACCCCTGGGAGCGGCCGCCCTTCCCCGGGCTCCACGGCGGCACCGACGGTGCCCGGCGGGTCGGGGTCCGCCCGGCTCGTACGCTCAGCTCCGGGGGTGCTGGGCAGCCGGACAGGGAGGGCAGCGACCGAGCTCGGGAGCAGGCGGGTTCCACGAGAGAGAAGGGGAAGCTGGGTGTTGGTGGAGGAAGAAAACTGTAGATGCTTTGTAAATTTTGTGCCCCTGGGAGTTATTCCACACCCTGGCAATTACTGGTTTAAGTGTGCCAATTTGTGTTTTGCTTACTGTTCTTAAAGCGTGGAAACGCTTTGGCGTTTTGTGACAAGCAGGTGTTGCGTGCGGTATTGTCTCCAAACTAGAGGCAGTTCTTCCAGTATTTCTTATAGTACCTCTGTAATTGGTTATTTTTAACCGAAACCCCCTAATAGCCTTTCATCTTGCATGAAAGTCTTTGGAGGGGATCATTCTGAACATTCAGACCAGGATATAGTTTCAGTTTCTCACGTGTGCTTTGCGGAAAAGGTAGCAAGGAGTTTTATCACTGCGGTCGGTGGCTCTGTTACTTAAGAGCTGATTCTCTAGAGAAGATAATAGAAGGATTCTTTTTGCAGGACTGGAGAAGGATGTTATTTGATCAGTGCAACTCCATAACTTTCCGAATTGTGGGTATGTTTATGTATGTGTGTACATATGTTTGCATGTGTGTATGTACACACACAAGTAAAATGTCAGGAATAAGAAATACAGAAGAGTGTTAGATTGGAAAAACTGGAAGCTGAGGCAGTAGCTTGATCAGCTGTTTTTTTTCTGATTTGGTAGAAGTTGAAACCATAATGGGAGCCTATGGTTTAGCTGATCTGGAGATGAGCAGAGCATGGGTTGAGGGAGGTAGCACAGGGAGTGTGAAAGTCAGCAGCAGCCCTGTCCTTGTCTTTGTCTCCATCGTGTCTTCTAACTCCCAAGCACAATTAGATCTTGCAAGTGGAGCTGCCAGGGAATTCGGGAGCATTAAGTGAAAACTGTGGTGTGATTGCAGCAGGAAGTGTTTAATACCGTTCTTTACAGTCTTTTTTAAAAAGTAGTTGATCTCTGTCTTGACAAGAATTAGTGAAAGTGTTCTTAGTTAGAAACTGAAATTAAGAAAACATCCATAAAATGGTAGTTTTTCCACCAGCACTGGGATTTTCTGCAGTGTTACAAAATTTTATATTCTTTATGCAGTTGAAGTAATAAGGCAACAATAAGTGTGTATTAAACTTCATTTTACACAAAAGATATCTTGTGGTTGCCTCATTGACAGTTAATTTAGGGGAAAAGTAAGTGAAGGAACCAGTGCATCTTGGTAAGAAAAGCAGATCTGATTGTTGAGAATACCACGGTTCTTATTTCTGAGACCATAAATCATTTACTTAAGTCATGTAAGTATGTGAAGAGTATACTTCCTATTTAAAATTAATTTCTTGTTGATGACATTTACTTCATATTTTCATGAATAAGCAAATCTGAATTTGCCTTTTTTATGAAAAATACATAAGTATGTTCTTATAACCATTAATTATAAATGGTTAAATGTCTCTTTATGTCTCCGTCCTAGAGGAAGCTTACTGTGTTGTTTATAAGTTCTTGCTATGTTTTGCTTTTTACTTTGCCAGTTGGAGAAGTGATATATAAATCCCCAGGACTCAAAAATCATGTGGTTTTATTTACGGTGAGCTAAACTTAAAATTACTGAGGCTGTAATCCAATTATAAATTTAAGGTAGCTTCACCATGGCGAGAATGTTCTGCTGTGGTGCAGTATTTGTGTAGATTTGCAGAACTGATTTAGTGGGGTAGAAGAGAACCCAGAAGGGCAGGAGTGATATGTACAGGGTTTCAGTTCTCTTCAGAATATGGATCAAGCATGTTTTTTCCAGGTGGAATTTCTTTGAGTTGTTCTATTGCAGCAGATGGTAGCAAATGTCCTGGTACACCAGTCACCTAATGTGTTCTAAAGTTGTGACTGCTTTAGTGAAGAAATAAGCCAAGCCCTTGGTAACACAACCCATCCTGTACTGGGGATTAGTGGCCTCTTATAAAGAGCAACCCTTTGTCTGGCACCTGCAAGAAGTGCAGAGATGCAAAAGTCTGTATGCATTTCTGTATGCATGTCTGTAATGGAACCTTAAATGATATATGCGTGTAGATGTTGTGATTACCGCAATTTCACATGAGTGTCTTCACTTCTGAATCTTGGTGGAAGTGTAGAAAGTTTTCATCCTTGCACCCGGTATTTGATGTTTACATCCCCATTTTTTTTCTGTAGAAGCAGTAATCGGGAAATTCTGTAGTTTGAATGTGCAGTTGAACTTTTTATGAAAGCCACCTTTAATCTACTTTTTTTTGCTTTCTCACGTTTTAAAGTTGATCACTGTGATCCTGCAGAGCTGTATTGAAACTGTTAGCACTATTTGCAGGAAAAGAACACTGCAAAAAATTGATTGTAGAGGAGTGTTGTAACACACATGGTGAATTCATTTGGCTTTAAAAAAATTAATTATTTGCCTTTATGTAGTGTTTTCTGCACGGATTTGTGAGATGGTTCTTGCCCCTAGGTTCTTAAATCTGTCAAAAGTTCTTAAATCTATGCAAAATGTTTTTGCCTGTAGCATTTAATAGTTTAGAATAGTGTTACTGTGGTACATAGGCTTGTATGTGATGTACAGATATAAGTCTGGGAACACTGACGTGGTAGAAGTGAAGAATAGATTGTCTTTATGAAGGCTCTACTACAAAGATGAATTTAGCTTTTTGCTTAACAAGTAGAGCTGGGAAATCACACTTACACTCCTATTCTAGAATGTAATTTTTTTAGCTAGTCAGAAGCTGTTAAGCGCAGAGCTGTTAAACTCAGCCATAAGCAGAGTTTGGACAGGACCATGTGGGCAAACAGCATCTCTGTTGTAGAGTCTTCCATGTTCCAAAGAAATACGAAAAATTAAGAAAGCTATGTAAGTATGTTAAACTTATTTCTTAGTTACTTCAGAGGAAATTTTATGTTGATCCTAGAAAAATCCAGCTTCATTCAGTGATAGCCCTGAATGAACTGTTTTTCTGGAGAAAATCTCTTGTTTTACTTACTTAGTTTTCCAAAATAAAGTATTAGTTTATCCAGTGTAATACAATCTAGATGATCTAGGTGATTCAGTTTCTCAGCCTTTGTGTCCTTATTTTATTTCCCTTGCTATGTGAGCTGCTTTCCTTATTAATTATTTGCTTTAATTAGAATGTTTTATAGCTCAGGAATTCGAAATACAATATAAACACAAATAATAATCTCTTTATAATTTTTCTTTATCTGATAAGTGTTTGAACATGTGTGAAATGGTGCAAGACTTAATGAACTGAAGTCATGTGTGATTATATTCAATACTGGCAGATTGATTAATTTTTAATGATTGGTTGTCTCCTCCTCTCAAACAGCTGAGTGAATTGTGGTGTCACCTGTAGTTACCAGCTATTTGGAATCAAATTTAGATCAGATTTATACTTCCTTTACTTAAGCTAAAATTGTGTATGTAATTCATCGTTCATGCTCAGTTTATTCACAGAGTTGATCCTCTTGCTCATGTGCTCAGTGTTAACAATTTTTTTTGCCTCTGTAGCTGAGAAATTTTTGAGACTAAAAGGAAAGGGATTCTATTTCTAGTAAACACAGTAGGCTTAACAGCTTAATACGTTTCAGTGGCTTAGCATCGATATAATCTTGCAATGTTTGGATACATCTTATGTCTTAACAAAATGGTGATCTTTGCAGTGGTAGGATACAGTCAGTGTATTGTTGCAGGTGGCAGTATATATATATCAGCTGAAGAGCCTTGTTTGACTTCCAGGGTTTTATGTTGCAAGCTTAGTTGTCTGTGAGGAAAGGTTGCTTTGGCAGTAGAAGCTTACGCTAGACTGTATTCCTAATCTCTTACATTTTTGGAGAGCTAAAGACCTGGTTACCATCAAAAGAAGGAGGTTTCACTTTGCTTTAGCAGAACTTGTAAAAGAAATGCTTTCTGAAAGCCTGCTCTGGTTTCAGTGAGGTGCAACATCCAGCTCCTGTCACTACAATTAATGCATGCCAAACCTATTTGGTTTTCAGGTATGTCAGAACACAGCAGTGAATCCACAACACTTGATGAGTCTCATCCGTCTGCAGAAGAGGTCCATTCTGGCTCTGAGGTGATTGGGTGATAGTTATATTAGTGTAAAATCAACCAATCCTAACAAGTTTCAGCTTCCCAAAAATTCTGCTATGCATAGAACAGTGCTGTTTGTATGGGGATACGAGTTCATGCACAGGGTATTGAATGGATGGGGTTGGTTTTGAGACACCATTAAGAACAGTCCAGTTAATTCATAGCAAGGGATTACTTCAGCCAAAGCCTGTTGCTGTGCTGCACATCTGTTTTGTGAGTTGGATAGATTTAGGCATGGTAGAATATGAAATGTGTGAGTATTGTAGGAAGAAGGGGTTGGTATTTAAAAGGCATCAATCTTTGTGTAACCTCACTATAACAAAGTATTCTCTCTACTACTGAAGGAGAGAATCTTTTTTTCCCTGAGAGCAGATGCAGCTTGCACCTTCTCTGTGGAGAAGTCTGTGACATATTTGAATTATGAACAAATTCCTAAGGTTCCCAATACTATTTAGCTAATCATGTGTGTTTGGGATGCTCTTTCAGAAAGATAGGGTCAACATATTCCTGGCTCTTGTAGAGTAAAAATGAAAAAAACATAATGCTGACTTTATCACTATTGGAGTTTCAGTGACAGTGAGTTATTTTTAAACTTCCAGTAAGAACAGAACAGTGATTCTATTTAGCATACTTTCAAATCCAATATTTGTAAACACAGATGTACAAAAAAAATACTGATTGTTACTGAAGGACGATTCTGTTTCTTCAAAATAAAACATGCATCTGAAATGCTATGTTGGCCTCTAGTGCTTATGTCATTCATGCCTAATACATCAATACAAATTTAGGAACTTATTTAGATTTACTTTATGTTGTTTGTACATATGGTAAATTTTCTTCTGAGGAATCAGTTTCTTTGTATGCTTCATTTAAGTCAGCTGTGCGCTACACTTGCCAAAGAGACACTTGATTCAGCAGTCATACTCCTTGCTTCAACAGAAATGTTGCTGTGGTTTGGTGTTTAGTTTTCTCTTACATCAACAACCTTACCATGCTTGTGTGAAGTTACACAAGAGGTAAAGAGAAATGGCTGCTGGATTTGGCAGTAGCCTACAGTTAGAGAAAGTATTTTGATATACTGTACTACTGAAGTAAGCTGATGCTGTGGGCAGTCCTTCATTCTCAGTAGTTTCTTTACTGCATTGCTACCTGCTCTGTTTCACAGGCACAAATGTTGGAGGTGTGCTTACTTAGGAGAATTGATGGGAGTGGAAAAATTACTCATCCTCTTTTTGAGCACAGGTCATTTCTTTTGATCCGCAGTATTTCCGGAATCGTGTTTGCTGTACAAATACCTTCTGGCTCAGAATGGAGGTGAAGGGATGGTGAAAGCTGCTAGGGGGAAGAGTTGGGGGAAAAGGGCAAAAACTGGTTCTTGACAGCAGTGCAAGCTTAAACGTAAAGTAGAGTTGGTAGTTTCTTGTTATGTCTGAGTTAAATTAGCAGGTTTTCCCACTTCCTCCTTTCACCTGCTCATTTCTTGGCTTTGGTGCTTGTCTGACCCCATTGCAAACTGATTCAGCTCACTGAAGCTGGAAAATTAACCTGGTGAAAAGATCTATTGCAAGGCTAGTGAGTTGTATGTGGTGACTGTAGTCAGGTGAATGTTTAGGAGGTGAGGCACTGTGTGGTTCACAGTAGAGACTGCAAAAGTAGAATGGTGAAATGTCCCCTTTTCAGCAATGGGAAATTGTTGTAGTTCAAACATAGCATGGGACTGACATTAGCAAGTAATTTTTTGCTTTCTCTGAGCTAGATGCATAGGTCTGATTCAAGTGGGAATGCAAAAAAAATAGGTGAATTGCTTCTAGTTGTCCAGAGAAGCTGATGAATTTTTGTTTTCTAATATATGTATTTATTAGAGATGTGTGCATATGCACTGAGCATGTATTTCTCTGAATAAAAGCATAAACATATATCAATGTCAATATTTGCAAAATTATTTGAAGTTGTTGTTGAAAAGCACTTAAGAATTTGTTTTTCCTTTCCATCAGAGATGCAGTTTAGTTTGTGTTCCCTAGCAAAGTGCCCCTTGACAGTAGAGGAATCTCCCTTTGCACTCTGTTCTCTGATAATTTTCAGAAAGAAGAACAGAAATATCTGTGAGCAGAACATAGCCTATGCTAATGCTTCTGTATTGTGCAAGTAGCTGTGACAGGCTGAGCATTTTGAAAAATACTTCACTTGACCATATGAAGTAGAAGTGTAGTTCCTAGCAGTCTTGGAGCTTAGCACATGTGAGGTTTAGAGCAAGCTTAAGAAGTTTGAGCTATTGGACAGATTTCTCAAATCAAAATGTAGTGTGGCAGGTCATTTAGTCTAATGGTGTTTATAGCAACTCTCTGTGAGGAACAGGGAATTGGACTTGATGGTCCTTATGGGTCCCTTACAACTTGAGATACTCTATATTCTGTGAAATGAAACAAATTACTGTTTTAAAAGTACTCATAGATCTTTTGGTGTGCTTCAGTAGAAGCACATTTATTGGAGCCCACAGACAGTGACTCATTAGAAAAAGTCTTGAGAGGCCTCAAAACTAATAAAGGAAATCAGGCTCATTAATGTAAATGGTGACATGTGCAAGTGGAAGAAATATTAGCAAAGGGGTATGACAGAAGATCTTCCAGTTAAGAATGATGCAAGTGTTGCTCAGTAAGTACCAGTAAAACCTTTGTGTTATATTGGTACTCTGTAAAGCTTCAATTGTGCTTGGAGAAGCTGATGGTGCTTCAGATCCTGATCTCAGGCTGGGCCTCTTCCTGACCCTTGGACTGAAAAGGGCTGGTTCAGTTTGATAATTTAAGAGCTCTAAGGGTAGAAGGGTACCTGTTCTCAAGTATCTGTTAATGGTGTCTTGCCAGTCTAGCAGAAGTGTACGGGCTGGTTTGAGGACTTCAGACAACTTTTATGTAAGTGAACAAACACTGCCTCGGTTATGTGTTGATTTTTCTACTGTTTGCACTTTAGGTGACTGATGAAGCTGCCTTGCAGAATCAGGATTAGCTTTTTGAAAGGGATGAAATATTCACTTCCTTTTAATTGTGGAGTGTTAAGCTGCCATTCTCTCTTCAGGTGCTTGTAAATGATGTGCTGTTCTTCTGGGAATGTCTGTTCTATAAGGCTGTACCTTCGGTCGCACTTGAAAGCAGTGGTTTCACAGCTGCTGCTACTGTTCATGATGCAGCTGCACTTGAAACTAACTTTGAATCCTGAATTCTATTGGCACTTTTGAGTTCTTTGGGCACTTCTTCATTTCACTTCAGGTTTGCGGCTGTTGACTTCATGTTGTGCACAAACAGTTTAGTCAGAAGATGGCACTGTATTACAGTAAAATAAGAAGGAACTGAAACGATTTTAAAGTTTAGAATCATTGCTTTACTTGTAACACATTATTAACCATGTTTTTCTTCTCTAATATTTATTGTTTATTAATAGATAATTTTTTTTAGACAAGCTCATTATAATTTGAGATACAGAAACTACTCTAAGGCTCAAGTGTGCATGTAGAACATTTGTCTGAGCCCATGCCTCATTTGTGTCTTACTCCCCTGATGCCAATGGGTTAAATTTTAGTTTTCCTTTTCTCTTAGATCTGGAAACTTTAAATTACTTCTGACTGAGCTGTGCTAGAGTATTATTGTGATTCAATGATGTGATTAAATATATGCAGACAGAGTATATCAGAATATTTCCAGTTGGAGTTTGAAATAAAATTAACTGTTATGAAACCCATACATCAAATATTTCATATGGATTACTTACTGGAAATGTAAGACAAACACTAACCTGTTTCTTTTTACAGGAAAGTGCAATGGCTCAAGAATCTCCCAAAAATTCAGCGGCAGAAATTCCTGTGACTAGCAATGGACAGCTGGAAGATTCTCATGAACACAGCTTTAACAGGGTCAGAAATTTTTTGCTGTCTGCCATATTACCATTATCAGAAATGCTGAAGTTACAATTTGATGCATAGAATACTTCACTTGACATAGTTTTCTGGAGGTTTACTTTGAAGCTCACAGATTATTATCAGACTTAACACATTGTGGTTGCATATTAAAATGATCTGGTTTTGTATAAAATTTTTTTATTTTCGTATTTTTTTTCGATTTTCGTAGTGGCACAAGCCGAGTCCTTTCCCCGCCACTCGGTGCGCGTGGAACCATCAGTTTTGCCCGTGCCCGAGTGTCCAGCAGAGGGCGCTGGGGCACAGCGTGTGGAATTTGGGGTCGGGCTCCTTTTGTCTTTTCGTTTGGAAATATGAAGGCCGGTTAATTGTTCACGTTTATTTGATATCTACTGAGGCTTAAGTTTTAAGGAAAGCTCTTAAGTTTTAACAGTTCCATACTTACTTGCAGTGCAGAATTATTCTTAAAATAAATAACTCAGCTGAACTTCAACATTTTATTCTGTTTCACTAAAATTGGAGATTAAGATTAGAGGGGAGAACCTTCATAAAATATGTTGTTCAGCTATGATCTACCAGTGACATAATGTAAAAACTGGTAGGGTGCTTAATGAAATAAATTTAAAACCACATTTCTATAAAGATGTCTGTTTAGGGAGACAAGCTTGGGAATTGCATCTTGTAGTGGTAAGGAATTTGGGTTTGCCTCAAAGTAGGGAAACAGATTTAGTAATTTGAAGCTTGATGACCTTGCAGCTGCTGTGACTTGACTGCTTCTAAGTTACCTTTTCCTTACATAGTGATTGCTTCTGCAGTGCAGTGCATGCAGCACTTCTGCACAGCAGATGGAACTTGCACTCTTGGTAACTGCATTAGGTCCCTTGCTTAGGCAAAATGTGAAGCTGGAATTTTAAGGTGGTTTTTGTCTATGGCCATACGTGAAAGTTGGAGTAGATATTTCCTGCATGCTAATCATTTTGCTGACTTTGAGTCAACAATATTTTGAAACTTCTACTTTGACAAAAATGGGTCAAATCTTTGGTCAAATTGCAGAAAAACCTGTACTCTGCAAGCATATTTGAACTTGCTGCAATTATTTTTGCAGTGATTATTCTAAGATCAATGAAGAAGTGCGCTTCAACTATTTTTTTGAACTGTCTTGTGCAAGTTCACACCTGCCTGTGTGACCTGAAGTCAGAATATGTGATAATCAAGGCTTCTTATAAACAAAACAAAGAAAATAAACTTCTTGGAATTAACATCTAGGTCTGTTTACTAATCTGTTAGTCTCAAATTTTAATACTTAGCTTCTATTCATCTTGCTTCATGTTTGTTATTTCTAAAGCTTAATGCCATGCTTTCTCTTTTTTTCCTTGCCAGGTAATTTTTTGCTTTAACCCAAAGCAATATGCATTGCACCACAAAATGTATGGGGTCTTTTCTTCCTAGAACTTATGGAAATGACAAGCCAAGTACTGTTTTTTATGAGGTCACTTAAGAAAGGGGCAAGAAACCATGGCCACTCTAATTTGTACTATTACCACAGTGCTCAGTAAGAGTATGTGACCACAGTAGAATTTAGAAAACTCCAATATACTGATCTTGATTGCACCTTCTTGGGAAGCTGGGGAGCAAGGTTATTTTAATTTCCTGCGTCCTTATTTTTATGATCAGGGAAATATTCATCTGGTTCCTGTACAATTCAGATTTAAAGAATAAAATACTACTTGTTCTGTATTTTTGGTCTTCTGCAGCTATTTTGCCACCAAGACTTGAGCAGCTTTGATTGTATGTTTTTAAGTAAAGAGGTATTTGTACAACCTTTTCTTTAGAATTCTTTCCTTACAAAACTGCACTTTCCTCTAGAGTTGTGTTCTATTTAGCACTTCCATCTGACCTCATCTGTAAGCTGCTTAGGCATAAAAATGCACATTTGTGTTTCACCAGATGCAATATTAGTATGCATTCATGCACGAGAAGTATTTCATTTTGTGAGGCAGTGCAGAGCAAATGTATTTACCTGGAAATGACAAGTGGGGTTGCTCCTTCTTTAAAGAAAAATGCCATTAGTTTTGCAGAACACCAGACAGTATAAATTGTCATAATGTCATTTCAGAAGGAAGTATGCTCATTCCATTTTAGTGGGAATGTGACATAGCACTAATTGATGCATCTTCTTCTTACAATGCATATTTAAAAGGTAACTTAAATGTTTCCCTAACTGTAAAATCTCAGTCAGAAACATGCTGCTGCATTCTGATTCTCTAATAAGACATGCCCATGGAATTCAGACAAGTTTTGTCCTGCCCATATGATGGATGGAAACTCTTTTACTAAAAAAAGCTGTAGCTTCAGTCGTCATTGGATCAAATATCTAACATTCTTTCAGTACAAAAAGGCTTGACGTAGTGCTTTTTAACTCCCCAAGCTCTGTTGGATCTCACTTTAGCTTTAAGAACTTGATGTATGGAACTGTTCACTAATGTTTGGATATTTGTTTGTATTCAGCATTTCCTAATCAAAAGTTATTCTTATTACTTTGTATAAGAAAGCCCAACATACAAAAAAGTCTGGCTGGTTTATATTATTCACTTGTTTTACTTCAGTTATCCCTGACTTCTAGAGCCCAGTTTTCCTCCCATGCTGTTGTAATGATGTGATTAGCGTAGTGGTATTTTAATGTGACTGAGGAGACTGGGAGCTGAGCATGGTAGAAAGGAGTGAGGAAAGTATATCATTGCTATTATTCCTATATGCAAGAGCATGCCAGATAGTGTGAGAGTTGCATAGGAATAAACTAAATTTTTCAGAAAACAGTTTGATCTGCCTGTGAAGGTATTCGAGTAACTGTAAGCAATTTGTTATGCTTTAAGTATCGCACAAAATCTATATGATATTGTTAGCAGTTTGAGCCTGAATTTGTTTGATTGAATTTTTGATACTGCTTCTTGTCATGGTTCTTACTGTACTTTTATGGGCACAAAACCATATTTAAGCATGCATATAAAACCAGTAATAAATTTCAGGATGCAAAAAGATAATGAACTTTGTTAGGAGTCTTCAATTTGTCTTACTAGAATTACGAAATAAGGTCTAGAATCTGATGAATCTGAATGCATGTGTTCACTGGCTTGTTCTGTAATTTTATTGCCAGACTGCACAAAAGTTAAGGTCAATTCTCTTTTGTTTCTTGCCTTCTGAAAAAAAATGCCAGCCTTGTCACTCATATTCTGCCTGCAACGTCTGAGTTCATCTCTTAGGTTTTGCTTTGACTGAGATGGTTCGATTTTTACTTTGGGTAATTATATAGTTTAATTAATGTAGAACTGATTTGAAATATATTTTTATAACTGTCAATTCTAGAAAACTGGTTTGAGGAGATAAAAATGTCAAATGTTCTTCATACAGTCTGAAAAACCAAAAATATGCATGTTAATGAAGAGAGTGGGAGGGAAACTAAAACTGGATAATAGTATGACATTAGGTAAATCAAAAGGGATGTAGTAGAAAGGGTCTTTTGATTGAAGAGCAGTGTATTGGAGAGTAGAAGAATATTTATCTGTTATTTGCCACTTCATCAAATATTAAAGCCTTCAGGTCTTCTGCCTTTTATTTATGTTGATTTTACACTGATGTGAGGATCTAGTGGCTTAATTGATGGAGTATAGGAATAGAGTAATGTAATGGGGCAAAGAGAAGAAGAAAATGCTGAATATGTTTGAGGAGCTCTACTTGCACATGATTTTTGATAAGAAGTTAAAGTTCAGAGCCCATGTATCTTAGTGGATAGATGTTATGTCTATCTATATAACATTTTGTTCCATAGGACTTGTAATCACACTTTAAACTGTGAACTTTACAATCAGATATGTTGTAAAGTTTTTCCTGAAGACAACTTGAGTAGTTTTATTTAAAATGTCATCCACCATTAAAAACAAGCATATGATTATGATCTGATAAATTAGTTTATATTTATTATTAATATTATTATTTAGTATATTATTATTTAGCATATTTGTTTACTTAGTAATTATTTTTATTTAGTATATTAGTTTATTAGATTATGGTGTGATTACTTGCTCCACTGTTGAACTAGCCATTGGTGTGAAGTGTTAAGAATACCTTAATTCAAGCTATTAAAGGCAAGTAAAACTGTACCTGTCAAACCTCCTGTTGCTACTTAGCAGAAGTTAATGCTTAGTGATTCATTAATAATGGAGTAATATAACTAAGAAATTAATAGTGTTGTTTCCTTAGTTGCTCCTTAATTAAGTTATAGTCTATAAATTAGTAAGTTTATAAATAAGTTTATATTCTATAAATTAAATTTTAGCTGGGTTAGTTTCTGCTGTTGGAGAAACAGTACAGTTCAGGTCATTCCCCTCTTCATTTTAGATTATTATGGACAGCATGATTGGGAAGTATCATTTTGGAAATAGTCTTGAAATTCAGCCAACATTCCTTCATGAACATGCATTCTGAACAACTTCTTTGCTGTGTCTACTGTCTCAACAGGATTGCTATGTCAAAAATCCATACTGGTTTATCAGATGATCTCTGTTATAGAGTTGTGTAAATAAGGCTAACCTGACTAAAATATGTCTAGTTTACTATAGTCATTTGAAGTCATTAAACTGGGATTTTAAAGAATGGTTAAAGTGACTTAAATGTTCTATGACATACAGGTTTGAACTGTCTTGACTAGACCTAATTAAGCTAGTGCACTCATCCTGTTTAACTGTATTTCATGCTTTTGCTTCTTGCTAAATGTCTGAGAATGGGGTGGGTAATTCAACCTTTTATCTTGGGAATCTTCTGAGCAGTAGGTTTTTTAGACCTCTAGCTTTGGGTCTCAGTTAACTTACAAATTTAAAATACTTCTGCTAGGTAGTAATTGCATAAACATGGTTTCAGCCTCATATGAATGAAAACTATTAATGAAGCATTTTTCTATTTGTTTTTTGGTGATGGTGATCCCTTAATAGATTTGTGGGCTTGCCATGTATAAATAAATTTTGATCAATTCTAAAGACTTGAATTTACCTTTTACAAAGAAGTGGGGAAACCTTAAACTTAGCTAGAAGAGCAATACATTATCAAAATATAATAATCATATTCTAGTAGGGGAAACTATCCTCACTTCCTATGTTGTAAGAGCCACACTTACTTACACACTTAGTGGGAACAAAACCAAAAGTTATTTATGTTGCCTTCTTGTCGTTCAAACATTAAGTACACTCATACCTTCCCTTAAGTGTGACATTTTGTGCAGTGTTTCTAAATTATTCCTTTTTGTAAATTACTGAAGGAATAAACTGTTTAGTCAGTGTGATTACAGATTTTTTGCTAGCTTTTTTGTGTATCTACACTTGTGTAAAAGAAAAAAAAAGGCAAGCACCATCAATTGCAAGAATGACATTAAAACTTTCAGCTGACGTGTAGCAATGTGTCTCTCCTGAACAGTAACTTGCACGTTTGTAAATAATGAAAAGGTATTGTTTTGATAATTACTGACTTTTTGTCAGTTCTAACTATGTATAAATCAACAAATGGTAAAGTTTTCTTTTAAATTCATATGCAAGAATATCATTCTTCATAAAGAAATATTTGAACTGGTTTATAGGTGTTTTTAAAGGCGTTTGAATTGAGCTTTGCCTTTTTGACAGTAGGGGAAAAAGTAGATCCTTTCAAACAAATACATATTTGTATACATATGTATATGTATTTATGTAGAAAACTCTGGTGTATATATATGTATATGCACAATTGTAGATCTTTAAAATTTTCATATTCCAAATAGCAACTTTTTATTTAAGAGATGGATGCATTGTAGTATTTTGATTTTTTTAAGTTTTAGTTTGTTCAGCTTGTATTTAACTTCAAATTGGAATTACCTCGAGTGCACAGAAGTATTGCACTTGCTTAGGTTTAGATCCAAACTTCTGTATTTACAAAGCAGATGTTCTGCATTTTGAGCTTAAATACAGGTGATTGCTTAGATTCCTATTGCTAACGTGCTTAAGCAGGTTAGCTGTCTACATTTGTTTGGCTACAGGTTTAGATATTTCTGAAAACTGCACAACACGCCAGGGTGCCTTCAGGAAAAGAATAATTCATGCCAGGTCCTTTTTGTGAAATCAGTGCATCTTCTCCACAATCTGGTTATCCCTTTTCAAGTCTCTCTGCTTTTTCAGCTTCTAGTGACTTGCTCCATTTTGAGTTAAACTACTCAAAAATTAAACTACTTAGCTAAACTAAGTTGAAGCAAAGGCTTTCCAGCATACCACCAACTACAAGTACTTAAGTGGAAGCACCAATGTTAAGTCAGTTGTGAAGGCTGAAAACAGTATGTGTCCAAAGTTCTGATATTCTTAATTTGGGAGATCAGGTTCTGCGTGTGACTACTGTTTGTTTTTGACACTGTTTTGTTTTGTTTTCTTTTGTTTTTTCGTTTTTGGTTTTTTGTTTGTTTGGTTTTTGTGTAATGCTTCAGGTACACAAATATGGCATGATCTATTATCAAATAGCCTGTTCATGTAAGTGAAGGTTGAGCTGTAGGAATTTGTTACTCTTTGCAGTAACATGCTGTGTTTTTGATGTCAGCAAGATTTCTGGAAGTCACACAGAAAAATTAATTTGCTGGAATTCATATGTTTGTAGTTTTTCCTTTTTTCTTCTTCCCAGGGGTTTGTCCTAAACTGAAGACATCTAAATAAATCTGGGGGAATGTGATTCAAAACTGCTTCTTGACAATCTGAGCCTCTAGGCAGTATCAGTATCATTCTTCTGCCCTACCTTCCTTCTGGTTTGTGGACTGAGCGACTACACTTATAGGTCAAACATGGATTAGATTTTAAAGGTTGTGTTTTCTTTGTAATTGGAAGCATTGCAGTTATTACATGTGTGTAGACACTGACATCTTAAAACTATGTATAGCTTTTCTCTAGTGGTCCTCTATACTTTTCCCACTTTTTTACTTCTGTATGGAAGCAGAGGGAATGCAGACTAGTACCTGACTCCAGATACTGACAGTTTTCTGATTTCTTGATGCTTTTTTTTTTTGTAACTGTATTTTACCTTTTTGCTTTCAATTTCACAGTACTTTTTCACTCACCTTTTTCTTGTATAAATTAATAGTTTCAAAGTGCTTTAAAACTCAAGCTTTTTTAAAGTACTGTGTCTAATTCCATAACCAGAGGCTTAAATTTCAATTAGATCGCTGGCAATGTAGTCCAGGAAACCTGTGGGGAGCTTTTTATAGAGGTAGGTAAGACAGCAAAAATGGGCAGTAGGATGATATATGAGCTGTGGTGTGTGGCCTTCTTAGGCCTGTGCTGAGTTTCAGTGTGGACTTGGATTACTTGAGAGCTCATTGAAATTGTTGATCGAGCCCTCAAAAGTTAAACAAGGTGATCTCAGGCAATTTTAAATGAAGGAGTTGCAAAAGCAAACAAAAGTATGTGGCAGCTTTGTGCTCTGAGCACTTATGATGCAGAGTATATGCTCAGAAGGAAGCTGTTGAAGGGATGCCTTTCTGGATGTCTCTTCCATGCCAAATATTAAAAAAAAATTGTGTGCTATTTGTAAGAAATAAGGATGCTATGAATTTTAAGGCTATTCCTTGCTCAGTGATTCTTTCTAATCTTCAACATTATGGTAGTTGCTTCCATATTTTTGATTTGTAAGATATTTTCTGCTTGATAATCTTATATCATTCTGCACCCCTGTCAGTTTTTAGCTGGAAACTTTATTAAACTGACATGGTTTAATGGCTGGTTGGACCAGCCTCAGACCACGTAACATGATGCTGCTTCTGGCCACATTTTTGGTAACTGCTTCTCTAAGACATGTCATTCTACTTGGTCATCAGTATAACAGAAAAATCTAGAATAAATACTCAGGCTATACTTACAGTGTTTCTCATTCATTTATGTTTTATTTGTGTATACCAGTGACACCAGCAAGGACTCACCAGGCTAAAGACAGATTTGCTTGTCTGAGAGCTCTTGAAATTGCATTATAATACTTTAGAGTCACGTAAATTGCTTTTACTTGTCTTTAACTTTCCACTTTTATTCATATATTTTCCAGGACTTGAAATGTTCATTACCAGTTGGACTTGGACTTTCTGAAACCAAAATAACATCTCATGGCTTTGATGGTGCCAAAGAGGGAGTTGTTGAGGCAGGACAATTTCCAAGTAAAGGTAAGTATTATTTTATTTTGTATTTCTCAGTTTAAAATCTTTAGGCATATTCTTACATGGTCAGAAATACAATGTACTGTAGCTGCTTTGAACAGTTTGGATGAATGTACACATTTGAGATTTGCATTAGTGACAACCAGTTTATCTTCTCTTGTAGCTGGATGGTTAAAATAGAGGATATATGCTGCACTTGTGATATCTGTCAAGGGACTGAAGGAAACTACTTAGTGTTAAGTTGCTCTGCACTTACAGGAAGAGAAGGTCTTGAGCACCTTGAACTGGTGTCAGGCTGAAGAATTTCACTATTACATTGTGTTGAAGTTTTCTTCAGATTTTGCAAGTTATTGTTCTGATTTGAAACATAACTGGAGAGTTTTTTATTTGTTATACACACTTCATTTACCAAGAGCAGATAAAAAAGTGGAGTTCTTCTTGTTTTATTAATGTATGCCTTAGAGAATCTAAGTGGTATTAAACAATGAAAAATGCAAAGTGATAGACGAGCCAATAATGTCACTATTTCCTGTCTAAAAGTAATAGAATACCGTGATATTTTATGGATAAACGGTATTTAATGAATTATGTACCTTTGAAAGTTTCTGAAATTGAAAGATTTGGAATTATCTCGGATGTGCAGCTGTGAGAATAATTCTCTTTGTAGTCATAAATTTAATTTACATTTTGCTTCATTTCCTGTTTGGTAAAATTCTTTGCTTATGAAAACAGTTTATTTACATGTTGTGCTTTACATATATTACAAAGTGAATGCTATGTTTCTTTATGCCTTTGAAAATAACAAAATACCTAGCTAAAAACTGGAGCAGATGGCAAACTACTCTCCATTCCTGCCTTTTTTGTATTCTATTACCAGGATAACTGTTGCAACTGTTTAGTGTATTAGCCTGTAAGGGAAAAGTGTCTGAAGATGTTTCAAGCTGCACTAATGTGTTTGAAATGCAAATGTTCTGTGGAAATTTCTGTACACAAATTATGAGCTTTGAACACTTCAGGTATCACAGATTTTCTCCAAGGATATTTTCTTTGGATTTTCCCTAATGTTCTGACAAAATCAGGGAGAGAGAAGTGGTAAAAGTTAGAGCTTCCTACCCATGGACAAAACTTGAATGATTGCCCTATTTGTAAGAATTCTGTCTTCTGTCTGAGTGGCCTTATTAGCGCTTCATTTTTGAATGCAAGGTAGACAGTATTGGAGGGGAAGGGCTTTTAAGATTTGGGGGATGTTGAATGATGAAGCATGCATAAGGCTGTGCTAATACTCTGTCAAATGATAAGGATTTTTTTAACTGCTTGTCTTGGCTCGTTTGCTGAAATGATTCAGGCAGGATCTTGCAGTCAAACTTTTATGCCTGGATGAATTCAGTTGCAGCTCTTATGCAATGTATATCTACAGAAGGACACAGCAAGTGAGCTGTCTTTGTCTCATCTTTTCTGTGCAGTTGGATCCAAATAATTGGATTTATTTACCCCATGTTAGTAGTGCTCTGTGGAATGCTTTAAAGCTGATTGTTGATCCAATTACTTTGAGTGATGTTTTTGGTGTTACTGATAACTAAATTTTGTTAAAATGGCAAAGTTTAGGTTTGATTTTCTTTCCCTTCGGCACAGTTAGTCCTGAAGTATATTGGAACTTGTCAGCAAAAGCAGTTAAAGTTCCCTCCCAGTATGGCAGTCATTCATCATTACAGAGGAAAAACTAACTTCCTTGTTTTTTAAATCCTGAAAATTCCATAAGGATGCCACTTCAGATTTATCTGTTACAAAAGAGTGGCAAAGCTCTGAAAAGCATAATGAGCATAATCCTAAAGCAGCTTAGAGAACACACACAGTGCAGGTCACAGTGCAGGTTGCTTTTGTTTTGGTTTGGGTTTTTTGTTTTGGTTTATTTTGTTTGTTTTAAAAGAAAAAGCAAATGCTGTAAAATACTTCTTTTGGGAGTGAGTTTACACACTTTCACAGCTAATGACTTGTATGATCTTCAGGATAACTTATTGCTGCATGTTTACACAGACTTAAGAGCTGATGTCAATACAGTGTATCTGAAATTGGCAGAGATTTCAGGGCTTACTTCACCCCTTAATGCTTTAAGTGAGAGTGTAGATTGAGTTCTACCTAGACCTGAAAAAGAGTGTTTCAGCTGTGGATCGTTATATAACCATCTTCCATGGAATTTTCTGTTTATGGTCTGTACTTCACTGATGAGCCCTTCAGTTGTATTCTGATTGTTCTTACAGAAATTATCATCATGACCTAGAGAAAAAGATTAAATCAAGGAAACTTGGTTTAGTTCACTTGTAGAGATGCAACTCTTAGAAAGCATTTCCATCAGAAATTCCAACAACTTTTCTGTGAATACTTCTATAACTGCAGAAGCAAAAATTTCTTTGTTTTGAAAACATCTCTCTATAAGAGTACACATTCACTTCTAAGGGAAGATGATGGGTTTTCATGGTTAAATGTCCCCTTTTCAGGTTCCTCAACATCACCCAGATCATCTGTTATATCTCCTAGCAGTGCAGCAGCTAGCAGACTGGCTGGACAAGGTTGTGATTTAATTATTCCCACAGGTATCAAAGCACTAAATGGATAACGCCCTTGTCTCCGCTGACACTGTACTAACCCGTCCATGTCTCTAATTATTTGATGTACTATTAGGTGGAAATAAAATTTCTATGGGATCTTGGTGGCTTTCACTTCTGACTTCAACAATTTACAAATTAACATCTGCTTTCCTCTCTCTAAGCTGCTTTTACTCTGTAAAATTGAAATTATAACTAATATTAATAATAACAAACTGTAGATAAAATAGGAGTGACTGAAATCTTTTATTTAGGTTAAGGCTGAAACTTTTAGCATTTTTGGCCCAAATGATCACTTATTCCAACAGACTATGGGGGCAGTCATTAGAAATTCACAACACCTGAACTCAGCTTTGCCACTTGACTCATTTTGTGCCTGTGGGCAAATTACTTAACATCTTAGTCTGCTTCCTCCAGCATAAAAGGAGAAAACTCAGTTACTTCATAAGGGTGTTAAGAGAGTTAATTATTTAATGTTTGCACAGCATGTTGAAGATGTAAAGAACACAGTAGAACTTGATGCTAAAGTAGTATCTTGAGGCATCTGTACAGACTTTTTTCCAAACTCTTGCTTACATAAATAACTTGGCAAGACTAAGGTGACCATAAGTAGCAGTAGGGATCAAAGTCAGGAGTGGTTAAAATGAATATGAACATGAATAAATAAAAATGTTGCTTCAAAAGTTACAATACTTAGCAGTTTTTAATATTTAGGACAGTAATAGGAATGTTGTAAAATTGTAACATGGAATCCACATGATATCCATACTAGCTTGAAAATGCTGAGTAATGGCAGTTCATGTTGTCCTAGATATTTTAATTTGTTGCTTTAAATCTCTTCTTTGCTGATTTTATTCTCATGGTTTGTAGAATTAATTGTTCCTAATACAATAAGCTAATAAAACTGAAATAAATACATGAAATACTGGCTGAACACATCTTCTGGAAAGAATTACTTTCATAGGAAAAGATTAAAAAGCTATACTTCATGACAGCAGTATGCCAGTAATTGTTGTTTAATGGTCTTCAGGTTGTAAACAGACTTTTAGATTGACTAAATTCAAAAGGTGTTCAACTGTCAGAGTTTTTAAACATAGATTAAGTAGTACACATCTCAAAAGCTGTTTTAAGCTTTCACTATGCTTAATTCAGCCTATGACTTCATGAAATAGTGAGCTATATATATACACATTTTATATCACTTTTAAAGTGAGTCTTTCTCTCTGGAACTGATTTAAAAATCTGCTTATTCATCTTAAGTTACTGTCACCCTGCTCTGCTTTTGGATGTGCAATAGCACAAATCTTCCATACCTCCTACTAATCCCTTAAAACAAACTAACAAACAAAAAACCCGGACCCAAGGCCTTGAAGATTTGCTTTGTGTCTGACACAGGGGGCAGAGCTCAGCAGAAGAGTGGACCTGTTGTGCTAGCAGATGAAGTAAAGAATCCAGCAATGGAGAAACTGGAATTGGTGAGAAAGTGGAGCCTAAACACTTACAAGGTATGGAGCCGTGTGTGTGCATGTATGCATAAATGTGTTCTGTAAGTGAATATGCTACTAGATAGGAATAGAGTTGTATGAAAGTAAGCTGTTGTTAGAGTGAGCATAAGCAAGAATGTATAGGAAAGGCTTCGTTTTCTTCCAAGTGTAACATTCCTTGCTAAATCCCTGGTATAATGTGGAAAATCTTTAATAGGTATTACTGATTTAGCAAGGTAAAGAATGTTCCATTTCTAATGTTGCCTTCGTCATTGTAATCCATTTGTCAATGTAAATATTTCAACACTAAAGCTTGGAATTAAATCTTTTTGCTCTTTTTGAGTTGACTGCTGATACAATAAGATTTTAGTTGATGTGAAAAAATCAGGGGCATCTATAAGTTCAAAACCGGTTAATTGCTATTGTGATGATTTTGTTTCATCTTGGCTGATTGTTTTTCTTAGTGTTGTAATAGTTGCTTCAATTTGTGTGTGTTTTATATGCTTCTGCTACATGATCAGTTGAGATTTGGTGAAATTAATAATGTAAGCATAATGAAAAAGTGCTTACAGAACACCAGCTCGCTAGGAGGAGTGACTGTCATTAAAATGTTACATAAGGTAAGGAACAAGCGTCAGGGAATGCATTCTTGTCAAAAGTTTTAAACAAAGACCAGTTTTGAAAAATAGCTTCTTGTTATGCCTACAGCTTCAATGGTAGAGTTGTGAACAGGTGCATCAGTGAGGTCTGCATCAAACCATGAAGAAATTAGCAATCTGTGTAAAGTCCAAATCCCTTCAGTGTTCTTTAATCCAGATAAGAACATTCTTATCAGTGAGGATGAGAAGCAAGGATGGAGACATTCTACCTCTACTGGATGCTTATGCTGTCTTTCTGTTAGAATCAGAAGTTTCTTTTTTATTTTATATGCCTAATTAAATAGCATTTAGATTTGCTACTTTTCTTGTCATCTAAATATTGTAGCAACTGCAGAAGTTGCTGTCCAGTGGTATCCTGGGGTGCCTTAGGGAGAATGTTGCCAGCAGAATGAGCTAGGTGGTCCTGCCCCTCTCCTCAGCCCTGGTGAGGCGCATCTGGTGCTGTGTCCAGTCCTGGCTCCTTAGCACAAGAGACATGGGGCTCCTGGGGATGGTCCAGTGGAGGGCTATGAAAATGATGAGGGATCTGGGTTGCCCCTCTTATGAGAAAAGGAAGAGGGAGCTGGGCTTGTTCAGCCTTAAAAAGAGACGACTGAGAGGGGACCTCATGATTGCCTGTGAAGTATCTGAGCAGATGGTGTCAAGAGGATGGAGCCAGGCTCTTCCCAGTGATGCCAAGCAGTAGGACAAGATGCAGTGGGCAGAACCTGATGCACAGGAAGTTCTGCCTGAACATGAAGAAGAACTTTACTGTGCAGGTGACCACACAGCAGCACGGGGTGCCCAGAGAGGTTGTGGAGTCTTCCTCACTGGAGATACTCAAGAACCCTCTGGGCACAGTCCTGTGCAATGTGCTCTGGGATGGACTTGCTTGAGCAGAGATGTTAAAGCAGAGGACCTGCTGTGGTCCTTTCCTACCTGACCCCTTCTGTGATTTTGTCTGTCAGCTGCTTTGGATGTGCTGTGGTCCAATCAGAATATGTGCTGTTCCACTGAAGCTGTTCTTTAAAGTTCTCTTGTCTCTTTAAAACATTGATTCTTGGGATCAAATATGCTACAACTAAATAGGACAGGACTTGACCTTAGTCTATATTTTTGGTACCTTAATTTAGAAAACAAACCCACAAAAACTCACAGTATTTCAAGCTCACTGACGTTAACCAACATGTCAGAGGACTAGTGAAATATGTTGGGAAAAGGGATCTTGGTTCTTTGTTTAGAACATTATTTCTTTGGCTGTAGTATCTGAAAAGTCCAGATTTTTTGATTTCTTTTATGGCTTAAGCCTCCCCCTTCCTGAAATTCAGAATCACACCAGTAATGTCATAGCAAACAAAGACTAGCATTTTCAGAATGTTTACTTTTATGTATTCATTATTTTATATTTCAGCATGTTTACTTTTATCTATTCCCAAACATGCTTGAGGAGATGTGTCAGTTATGATCTTTATGGAGTTCCATATTGACTTGCTGTACACTCTTTTTTTGAGGTATAAGATCGTTCAGAGAAATTACAAGTTCATTTTGAGTTGATGAAGTGTTGTGCAACTGTACTTGGAGATACCACACATTTGTGTCGTGGACTTCGTACAAAAACCATATTTAATGTGGTTAAGGACAGTATTTAAATTTGTGGAACTATTGGCCAGCTTTGGTTCCCATTAGGAAGATCATGGGAAGAAGTGTCCTCCTTATCTCATAATAGCTAACAGTTCATAGGTTTGAAGATGCAGAAATAAAGGACAGGAGTAAATGTCAGCAATTGAATCCCTCTGAATTTAAAATCTCTGGTTTCAATGTACCAGACATTAATATACAAGGGCAGGTAGTGGTGAAATTTGCTGTTAGGGAGTTCTTTAGGAATCTGACATAAGTAGTTCCTATACCATGGTGTCTGTATCAGGGGTTGAGAAATCTGAATTTTTGGGTATGTTCAGAGATCATTCCTATCTGTAAATGCCTTTGGAACTACCATTGCCCTTCCTGCTTTCCAGTCAAATGCTCCCTAGTGATCATGAGTTAGTATGAAGAGAAATTGCCCTTCTTTCCATAGACTAGTGACAAGATCATCTTCTGTTCTTTCTTCTGCCCATGCCTTCCCCTTTGGATAAGAAAGAGGTTTTCAGTCTAGCAAAAGCATTTAGGCCTAAATAAGGTCAAGACTCTTCTTGACTTTCCAGCAATTCTAACAAACTTATCTTTTTGTTTTTCATACAACTTCCTAATTTTGAGGGGGAGAAAAAAGGCAAACCTATTTTATAAACCTCTCTAACACTGGGCTGCTAGTAGAATATTTATTTCTGAGACATGTCTGTAATGCCTCTATTCATCTTTTGCATATACAATTTAAAATACATTTCTCTTAAATGTATTTTGATTAACCTTTTTTATTTCTGAGTTGTTTTTCTTAAGCTTTTTGAGTTGCATCATCTTTTTCATGACAGTTTCTTTTATAGATACTCTTTGAACAAAGCACGATGGAATTAATGCATGGAATTTTCTTTGCTAGTGAGACTACAGAGCAACTTGTGTGCTTGTACTAGTCCACTTAGAACTGGAGTAAATCAAAATAGATTGGGCATTTTCTTTTATCTTTTGCTACATCCGAGTTAACAAAATATGCAGTGTAAGTCTTTCAAATTACTGTTTTTCCTCATTTGTCACTGCTGGGGTTTTTTAGGTATTTTGCTGTGATTTATGAAACAAATACCCCTTGGCTGAAAAGAATTCCTTGATTTGTAATTTATCCTTGCTTTCAAAAATTTTGCTTTCCATGATTCAGATTTTTCTCTTGCATTTCCATGGGGGTTTGTGTGTGTGTGCATGTGCTCTTTAGGAAAAAGCCAAAATTTGACCATCACTTCCATAATTCCTAATGAAAGGTTTATGTATGCTCTAAGCAGCTGAGAACCAAGCTGTATTTTGCAATTTCTCTTGGAATCTTTGGTAGTAAAGTTGTATTCTATGTTGCGATTTTGTGCTCTCCCAAATTTCCAATGCTTGACAAACATCATCTAGATTAGCTGTGCTTTTCCTTGTGAATTACTTGAATCTAACAAAGGAGCCCAAATAGTCTGTATCTTCTGACCTAAACCTTATGGATCATGACCAATTCAATCTCCTTGATCATTCTTGAATCTCTCCTGTGTTCATCTATTACATTAAGAAAGTACATGGTAGTTCTAGCAGGTTGAAATGTGTACCTCCTTTGGACACAAGTAATGATGGTATCAAACTAAAGTCCTTGAGTTGGGAAATCCTGAGAATTCCAGTGCTGCAGTGTATTTGGGGAGTTTGTTGTTAGATAAACTTGGGCAATATTTCACAACAAACAAGAACAGAAAAAAGGCAGTTTTATGGTAAGGTTAAGTCCTGTTAGAGTAGTTGTGGCCTGACTACTAACTTAATTTCCTTGTAACTTTTGTTTCTAGCAGTCATTTTTCATATGTCTAAGTTGGTTATTCACACCTTGGGACCACAGATTAACTTCAAGTAACTTACTATAGCAGCAAATAATTCTGCTTTCCATAGAGAAACTGTGTATCTTTGCTACACATCTGCTTTGCAAATGGCTTCTCCTGTGTCTCAGTCAAGGGAAATCCTACTGTGCGTCTTGGGAGGCTCACTGCCAAGCTGGGCTCGAATCTCTGGCAGGGAAGGTGTCACACAGCAGTGGAATGTGGTAGCAGCCTGCTCTCACAGCCATAGGCTGGGTGAGAGAATCTGCAGCCACATAGGAGCACATTTCCTGCTAAGTGTGTTAATGAACTGCAAACCTACTAAGAATTTGACTTCTGACAGAAAAGAGTCTTTCTGAGTCAATCATCTCCATTTTAAAGATGTGTAAATAATGAGTGCATTTTAATACTTTTTGCGTATTTCTCAGAGGAGTTCCCAGTTTCCTAGTCAGCTTAAAAAAAATTGCTGAAAACCACCACCTTCTTACTTGTACCCCAAAAAAACCTCAAAAGAATGTTTTTGGAAAATGTAACATGGATGTTCTGGAATTGGATGATTGGTAGACAAAGCCCAAAAGATTATTAACTAGGCATTTTTATGCAGAATAGTAATGCTCCTATTAACTGACTTAAATGCAGTGTGCTAAAATGCATCTTTTAACTTAATGAGATTCACCAAAACTATAAAGAGATAAGTGTTCTTTTACTTGAGAAACAATTAGTTATGCTCTTGATTTGCTAACTTGAATATTCATCTTAGTAGGAGTTGAGACTTGTCCAACTGTTCTTGCTGAGTCCTGATAAACTTCTGAAGACTGTGTTGTTTTTTCAGTTTGTTGTGCAAACTTATATTGGGAGGGGTGGTTGTGAAAGAATTGTGTGTAATTATATGTCCCTTGAAGCTGAAAATGGGTGTATGCTGTGTTGTCTTGAATATACTTGAATCTTTATAATTTAATTTTTTTTCTGCAGTGTACACGTCAGATCATCTCTGAAAAACTGGGTCGTGGCTCAAGAACAGTAGACCTGGAACTAGAAGCTCAGATAGATATATTGAGAGATAACAAAAAAAAATATGAAAATATCTTGAGACTGGCACAGACGCTGTCCACGCAGCTCTTCCAGATGGTACATACCCAAAGGCAACTTGGAGATGCATTTGCTGACCTGAGTTTGAAATCATTGGAACTTCATGTAAGGCTTTTATAATGTCTTAAAAATACAGTGGCAGAGATGAAGATAAGCCTAATTGACTCGTGCAGGGTATCTGCTAGTTAGCAGCCACTTTTATAAGCATTGTAGTTAACAATATCTTACATGCTCTTTGTGTTGAAAGCTTATGTGATTCACTTAAAACTATAGGAAATTATTGAAATTACTGTAGTTCTTTATTGTTTCTTAAATGTTAGTCTCTAGTTGGTGGTTGAACTCAAGAACTGACAATTTTGCTTTGTAGAGAAGATGCATTTTAGTATTAATTTTGCACCTAATGAAACGTCGTCAAAGTGTTCCAGAGTGTTACGTCATTTCAATTACAAGATGTCTTTGGGGAATGTGCCTGGGAATAAGTAGATTAGGGCACATTACTTCACTTGTGCACATTGAATATGAGTAAATTATTTTTCTGTAGCATCTTTAAGCATTGAGATTTGATCTCAAAGTAATTTTTAATCAGAATTTTCCTACTAATAAGACTAATCTGTACTCTTATGTTGTCTGGAGTTGCTGAGCGAGAGAGGCAATCTTGAGATATCTGGGTTGTTATGATTCCATGGTTTAGAAGTTTATGTAACACTGGCACTTTCTGTTGCCAGTAGTAAAGCTGTTCACTGTAAAGGGAGACAAGGTGGATGTTGCTTACCGAGTATAGCTGGCTTGCTTCTACATTGCTTGTTCTGCATTTGCAAAGTTAAAAAATTGGATCCTTTGGAAAACCAGTATTAAATGGTTTAATAATGTCCTAAAATATATCTGCTGAAACAACTCAAATTATCTTTGTGATTTTAAAAACATCTGCCTTTTCATAATTGTCTTTTCCCATTGAGTTTTAAGGGAGTAGGTGGAGTTCATGCTTGCACAGATGAACCTTAAGTGATAGCTAGCTGAAAAAATGTGAAACTCCTACACTAATGTGGAGGAATTTTTAATATTAGTCTGACAGATGAAAGTCTGTGAATGTAGAGCACTTCTAGCAGCTAAGAAATTAAATGATCTGCTAAAAGAAGCTTTTAATAATCAGTTTATTCTTGACACAAATGTGGGCATGTGGTTTGTGGTAGAACTTAGTGATTGTTATGAAGTGTGTACTGAAGCTGCATGTTTCTTCCAAAACTCGGATGGAATCTGGCGTCATGCTCATTTAATGAATCTTGGAGTTTTTCCCATGATGAGTTTCTAACTTCTACTGGGAATACTGATCTTCCAGGTTCTTTCAACGTCTTGTATTGGTCTTGGAATTTGTTTCTGTCATTCATCTCTTGTGTAGATTCTTGAATGGGATTGTTGATGAAAATCAAATAAAGGTTTCTGCTGCTGTAATAAAAGTTATCTAACCTTTGCTTCTTGGAGGC